>CM075964.1:91289012-91358659 GCA_038048745.1 Coluber constrictor foxii | reverse complement strand
CCTTTGAAAAAACAGGCTGAAAAAAAGCCCCCAAAACAGGCCGAAAAGAGCCCCCAAAATGGGCTGAAAAAATCCTTGAAAACAGGCTGAAAAAAGCCTCAAAAACAGGTCAAAAAGAGCCCCGAAAACAGGCCGAAAAAAAGCCTTGAAAATGGGCTGAAAAAAAGCTCCGAAAATGGGCCAATAAAGCCTCAAAAACAGGCTGAAAAAGCCTCAAAACAGGCTGAAAACAGCCTCAAAAACAGGCCAATAAAAGCCTAGAAAACAGGCCGAAGAAAGCCTCAAAAACAGGCCGAAAAAGCCTCGGAAACAAGCTGAAAAAAAGCCTCAAAACAGGCCAAAAACAGCCTCAAAAATAAGTCAATAAAAGCCTAGAAAATGGGCTGAAGAAAGCCTCAAAAATAGGCCAATAAAAGCCCAGAAAATGGGCTGAAAAAAGCCTCAAAAACAGGCTGAAAAAGCCTCAAAACAGGCTGAAAAAAAGCCTCAAAAACAGGCTGAAAACAGCCTCAAAAATAGGCCAATAAAAGCCTAGAAAACAGGCCGAAGAAAGCCTCAAAAACAGGCCGAAAAAGCCTCGGAAAGAAGCTGAAAAAAGCCTCAAAAACAGCCAAAAACAGCCTCAAAAATAAGTCAATAAAAGCCTAGAAAATGGGCTGAAGAAAGCCTCAAGAATAGGCCAATAAAAGCCCAGAAAATGGGCTGAAAAAAGCCTAGAAAACAGGCCAAAAAAAGGCCTGAAAACGGGCCGAAAACGGGCCCAAAAAAGGCCCGAAAAAAGGGAGACCAAAAAACTTTTCGTTGTTGTTTTCCCTCTTCTAAATTTAGGTGCGTCTTATAGTCCAAAAAATACGGTATATACCATATGTGTGTTTATGTCTGTGTGTCTGTGCGCCCTAGTGATGATCTGATTACTGTACTCTGAATTGGCAAAACATACAGGCACACAAACACTTACATGAGAACACGTAGTTCCAGATTACTATAGTTATTAAGAACCATAAAACAGGTAATCCTCAACCAATAACCACAAAATTGGGACCAGGATTGCCATGGCTAAGCAAGGACGCCGTTAAATGAGTCGCGCCCATTTTATGACCCATTTGCGCACAGTTGTTAAGCCAATCTCTACCGTTGTTAAGTGAATTATGCAGTCCTTAAGCAAATCCGGCTTCCCCCACGTGTCTTCGCTTGTCCGAAACCGGCTGGGAAGATCGCAAACAGGGATCACATGACCCCAAGAGAGCGCAACTGTCATAAGTACATGCCAGTTGCCAAGGGGCTGAATTTTGATCATGTGACCATGCGGATGCCGCGACGGTCGTAAGTGCGAGGACTGGTTGTAAGTCACTTCTTTTTCAGTGATGTGGTAACTTTGGTCGCTAACTGAATGGTTGTAAGTCGAGGACTACCTACATTATTGAATATTAGGAATAACAAGAGTTGGAAGGGGACCCTGGAGGTCTTCTAGTCCAACCCCCATTCCTTGAGCAGAAAACCCTACGCCATTTCAGACAATCTCTTCTAAAGAACCTCCAGAGATGAAGCAGCCACAACTTCTGGAGGCAAGGAGTTCCCCTGGTTAATTGTTCTCACCGTCAGAAATAACATCCTAATGGTCCCAAAGTTTTGACGGTTGACCCGGTGTCCCAGAGAAAGACCACCACCCCCTTCCCCATTCTCTGGTCCCCCATGGAATAAGCCAGAAAGGCAAGCTCTCCTACCTCGCCTGGGGCCGTCGGCTGTGTTCTCCAGATCTGGGTATTTGTGGAACAAAAGGGAAAGAGGAGACAAGGATTGGCTGGTTGTCAAACAAGTTTAGGATGAACTCAGAAGTGCCCTCTCTGATTAAACCCTCCAGAAATATAGAATATTTTAAAGAAAAGCAGCAACAAAGAATGAAGATTTCAAAAGGAACCACAACAGTAGGAGCATAGCGGCTAAATGTTATTCTTCTATCTCGTTCTCTTCACCTCCTCTCCATCCATCCATCCATCCCCTACTGGCATCTATCCTTGCTATATTATCTATACCTACCTACCTACCTAACTACCTACCTATTATCTATCTATCTATCTATCTATCTATCTATCTATCTATCTATCTATCTATCTATCTATCTATCTATCTATCTATCTATCATCTATCTATCTCTATCTATCTATCTATCATCTATCTTTATCATCTATCAATCTATTATCTCTCTCTCTCTATTTATCTATCATCTATATCTATCTATTTATTATCTATCTCTCTCTCTCTGTCTCTCTGTCATCTATTTATTTTTGTATCTATTCCCCTTTCTCCTTCCCTTTCTTTCCTTTCTTTTCTTCTCCTTTCTCTTCCTTCCTTCCTCTTGTCTATTTTTCTTGCCTTTCTTCCCTTCACTCCCTCCCTCCTGACCTTCCTTCCTTCTGTCCATTCTCATCTCTCCCCTTCCTTCCTTCCTTCCTTCCTCCCTCCCTCCCTCCCTCCCCGGGCCTTTAATCATCCTAGTTGCTCTTCTCTGCTTGTGGACTTCGACTCCCAGAATTCCCCAGCCGGCTATGCTTAAAGTTGCCACGTTCTGAGACCCCTGGTCTACAACCACTTTTCTCAACCCAATGTCCTCCAGTGATCTGACTTTCTAAGGATCTCCTCCATAGCCAGCCACCTTGGAGATGATGCTATGGGTTCCTCCTGGCCCAGGGCCACAATACTCACCAATGCAAACCAGCGGTGGCCGACTCCATCTATACTCGTGGGTGGTTGGGTCTTGCTCGCAAAAGATGAGGCTAGAGGTCCAGCTTTCCTTTTGAATTTCTTCAGGCAGGCATATCGCAGCTTCTTGCTGTTCTCAGTAAACGATGCGGGCGTTCGCCACCTGCCAGGGGGTGCCGCATTTACCTGCATTGGGGGAAAAAATAGGGGTGACCTCAGGGTAAAGATTTAAGAGCTGACCAACTGCTACGATGATGTAATGCTGGAAAATGAGTCAGGAAGGTTTTTTGGCTGGTATCACTTTAAGAGCCTGTAATAAGAAGAGGCCCTGTTGGGGCATATCTGTCTCTCCGTGTGTGCTTCCCTGTTGTAATTGCTGATTGCTGTTTTGTTTGAGGTCTGACTAAAGTGTATGTATATATTCTTTGTAGGTAAAATCACTATTTAAATACAAACCTCTGTTTGCGGTATTTGCTCCTGGATTATCTCACATAGTCACTCTGTGCGCACTCTGACAATGAGCTCCTGCCAAAGGCCACAAGGGGGCATCGTCTCAAGGCATGGCAAATTTAGATCTAGTCTTAATTTCTTTTATTATTTTCATAGATCTGGTCTTCTTTTCTTTCTTGTCTCCCATTATTTTCCCTACAGGTAGTCCTCGAACTTACAGCCATGCTTTTAGTGACCGTTCTAAATTACGACGACACCGAAAAACACATTTACAACTGTTGCAGCATCCCCTGTGGTCATGTGATCAAGATTCGGTCCGCCTAGCGACTGACTCATATTTATGACGGTCACGTGATCCCTTTTGCGACCTTTGGACAAGCAAAGGGGGAAGCCCGATTCACTTAACAACCATGTTACTAATTTAACAACTGCAATGATTCCCTTAGCAACTGTGGCAAGAAATGTTGCAAAATGGGGGAAATTCACTTAACAACTGTCTCATTTAGCAACGGAAATGTTGGGCTCAATTGCGGTCATAAATTGAGAACTGCCTGTATTTATTCTCATTCATCTTGTATTCTTATTATTTCATCTATTAACGTTTCTTTCCTATTATTTTTTTTAATTTGGTTTAGCTATTCTTTTTCATTATTCTCATTACTTCCTCTCGTTAGACTATTTTTAATTACATATGATTTCTAATTACACAGAATTTCCCTTTCTTTATCTGTTTATCGTATTTTACAATTTTCACTATTTCTTCTAGTCCCTGCTATTTATGGCTATTTTATTTGTTGTCTTTGCTTTTATCTTTTATTCTTCTTTTGACTGTTTTCATCATTTCGTTTATTCATTACTGTTTGTTGTTTTACATGATTTGTTTTCATTGAGCTCGTGTGGTCGGAGCTTCTGCGGCTGAGAGATTTGAACGTAACCTCTTCATGGAGGTTAACCTCCAACACTGTGGACGATATAAAACCTAATTTAAGGCAGAATAAAAGCATTGGAAGGGACCCTGGAGGTCTTCTAGTCCAGCTCCCTGTTTAAGCAGAAGAAACTCTACCATTTCAGTGATGGAGCGCCCACGATTTCTGGTGGCCAGCTGTTCACTGGTTAATTGTCCTCACTGTTAGGAAATTTCTCCTTAGTTCTAAGTTGCTTCTCTTTTTGATTAGTTTCCACCCGTTGTTTCTTGTCCTGCCCTCAGATGCTTTGGAGAATAGCTTGACTCCCTCTTCTTTGGGGCAGCCCCTCAAATATTGGAAGACTGCTATCATGTCCCCCTTAGTCCTCCTTTTCTCTGGACTGGCCAAACCCAATTCCTGCAACCGTTCTTCTCCTACGTAAACCAAGATTTTTCTGCAGCCCTAGTTCAGTGAAATCACAATCCACTAGTTTCTAGGCTTTTTTTTCTGGCAACCAGCAAACCCTCTGCTGCCCAATGGGAGACTAAGATAGATCTATTTCGGGCTTATAAGCCCTCATCAGTTAGCCACACCCTCATTCCCATGTATCCTCCCTGTAAAGGTACATTATATGAATTAGGGCTGCATAAACATCTCCCGGCATTTGCCCCACATGCCATCTGTGTCCACATGCGCGCATGCCCCCAACAATGCCCTGCCCCCTCTACGCATGCATGGCCACTCCCCCTGCGCAAGCCCCACCCCCCTGTGCATCAGTGGCAGAGAGCCGAGAAACAGCTGGCCAGCGGGAGGTGCGCAGCAGAGCTGAGCTGGGATGACAGTTCGTGTACCCACAGAGAGGGCGTTGCGTGCTACCTTTGGCATGTGCAAGTTAGTTAGTTAGTTAGTTAGTTAGCTTGCTTGACCCCCACTTCTTTAGGGCAGCCATCAAGCAGTGGTGAAATCCAATTTTTTTTACTACCGGTTCTGTGGGCGTGGCTTGGTGGGCGTGGCTATTGGGAGAGGATATTGCAAAATCTCCATTCCCACCCCATTCTGGAGCCAGCCAGAGGTGGTATTTGCTGGTTCTCCAAACTACTCAAAACTTCCTCTACCGGTTCTCCAGAACCTGTCAGAACCTGCTGGATTTCACCCCTGCCCTCAAGTACCAGAAGATGCTATCCTGTCACTCCTAATCCTTCTTCTTCTTTTTTTTTTGCAAAAAGTTTTTTATTTTTTAAACAAAAACAACATAAAAACATCATCCTTCCAAAACAATCACAGACAGTGTTTCGATCAGTTAAAAATCATTTTGTGCTCTCAAATAATTTTCACAGTCTCATGATACGACAAACGCTCTTTCCTCTAGCAGTAAACAAATATTTAAACATTTTATCCAAATTTCATTTCATATATAATATTTCATCCCCATGCTTTATTATCATTGATCATTAAAGCCCCATGCTTTATTATTCATTGATAAAATGGCTCCCCTATCAAATAATATTGTTTATCTTCTTATTTCAAATGTCAATCTACTCATTTCAGCACAATCCAACATTTTCTTAATAATTTCTTCAGCGGTCATTCGCTTCTCTCCTTTCCAGTTTTTTGCAAATACAATTCTAGCCGCTGTTAAGATATTCACAATTAAATATTGCAATTCTTTATTAAATGCCTCTGGTAAAATCCCTGGTAAAAGGGCCTGGTGGCTCAGCAGATTAAAGCATTGTGATTAACACCAGCTGTCTGCAATTACTGTAAGTTCGAATCTCACCAGGCTCCAGGTTGACTCAGCCTTCCATCCTTTCTAAGGTAGGTAAAATGAGGACCCAGTTTGTGGGAGCAATAAGCTGACTTTGTATAAATATACAAAAGTATGAAGGTTATTGCTTAACGTATTGGAAGCCGCCTTGAGAAGGGCGGCATATAAATCAATTTTTTTAAAAAAATCCCTAATAAAAATATCTTGTTGAAGGTCAATATGTCTCTTTGTTATTTTTTCCAACCTAATGTGTATCTTAGTCCACCCCTAATCCTTCTTTTCATTCAACTAGTCATATCCAGTTCTCCTGCAACTCTTCTTCCAAGGTTTTAGGAAGTTAAATCTAAAGTTAAATCAGCTTTGCTGCTCTTTTATACATTATGAAAAACTTTTTTTAAAAAAAAAGAAAAAAGATAATATTCTGTGTTTCCTGTTTCACAACTACGGGGATTGCAATCGCTAGTTTCTAACAACTGATCAGCGACGGAAGGAAGTTCCTCCAAGGGACAGGAAAGAAATCTCAGCAAAAGGAGAGTTTTACGTCACACGCCCCCAAAGCATGCAAGTTATGTGCAGTCTTGTCATCCTTCTTCCTTCTGGTGAGAAATCTCCTTTCCCCTTCAAAGAAATCTGTTCTTCTCACCCCCCGACTCTAAAAGCAGATCCTTCAAAGAGATCCTTTCCTCGTTTCAGGTTTTTATCCAGCTCAGAAATGGAGATATCGCTGCATTGCGTGGCTAAAGGGAAATTGCAAAATAGAGATTTCCTTATTTTATTTTATTTTTTTTAAAAATCTTTCTTCCTGTGTGCTGCTCCATCACTGGAGGCTTTTAAAAAAAGATTGGACAATCATTTTTATGAAATAATATAGGGTTTCCTCCTTGAGCAGAAGGTTGGACTAAGGTCCCTTCCGACTCTGTTAATTCTGGATCGGGACGCCTTACGCACGGTCACTCACGCCCTTGTCACTTCCCGTCTGGACTACTGTAATGCTCTCTACATGGGGCTCCCCTTGAAGAGCACCCGGAGACTCCAACTGGTCCAGAACGCGGCCACGCGAGTGGTTATGGGAGCGACTTGTTGCTCCCGTGTAACACCTCTCTTGCGCGAGCTACACTGGCTCCCAGTGGTCTTCCAGGTGCGTTTCATGGTGCTAGTCGCCACCTTCAAAGCGCTCCATGGCTTAGGACCGGGATATCTACAGGACCGACTTCTAACACCGAATGCCTCCCACCGTCCAATACGCTCTCACAGAGAGGGCCGCCTCAGGGTGCCGTCGGCCAGACAATGTCAGCGGGCGGCCCGCAGGGGGGAGCCTTCTCTGTGGGGGCTCCTGCCATATGGAATGAGCTGCCCCTGGATATAAGAAGGATCCCCGTCCTCCATGCCTTCCGTCGTGCTCTGAAGACTCTATTGTTCCATCAAGCCGGCCTGTCCGAATAAATTAATTTTAATGGGTTTTAATAGATTTTAATGGGGTTTTAGCTAGGGGTTTTAATAACGGCCAATTGTTCTAAATTATTTTAATGGTTTCTAATTTTTGTGCTGGGTTTGTTTTAATATTTTAGCTTTTAGCTTTTTTAAATTTTAGTTCGAATGTTTTAAATTTAGGGCCAAAGTTATGTAATTCTTTTAAAATTTAAAATTTTGTATTGGTATGTGTTTTGGGTCTTGGCTGTGCACCGCC
This sequence comes from Coluber constrictor foxii, assembly GCA_038048745.1. NCBI lineage: Eukaryota > Metazoa > Chordata > Lepidosauria > Squamata > Colubridae > Coluber > Coluber constrictor. Next base: position 91,351,152 of record CM075964.1, on the reverse strand, counting down.
CTGAGTCCACTAGGAGAAGGGCGTTATAGAAATTGATTAAAATCTCAATCTAAATTTGGCTGTACACCACCCCGAGTCCTTCGGGAGAAGGGCGGTATAGAAATGTAATCAAATCAAATCAAATCAAATCAAATCAAATCAAATCAAATCAAATCAAATCAAATCAAATCAAATCAAATCAAATCAATTCTGTTATACCTCGCTTGAGCCCCGAATCAAGAAATAAACTCAACCTAAGCAGGAGTCTTCCCTTCCTATCTTTCCAAGGGCTACAGGCAGTCCTCGACTTACGACCACAATTGAGCCCAACGTTTCTGTTGCTAAGCGAGACAGCTGTTAAGTGAGCTTTGCCCCATTTTACGACCTTCCTTACCGCCATCGTTAAGCGAATCCCCGGCGTTGTTAGCCACACGCTTGTTCAGCGCATCCGGCTTTCCCCTGTTGACTTCACTTGCCGGAAGGTGGCAAGAGGGCCATCGCGTAAACTCCGGTGACACTGCAACCGTCATAAATATGAATCAGTTGCCATGCATCTGAATTTTGATCATTGAACTAAGGGGAAGCTGCAAAGCCTGAGTAGCGTAGGGGAGTAATGCCTCCTACAAAGGCAGCATTTAAGATCCAGCTGCTGCAATTACTTGCGAGTTCAATCCCAGCCAGGCTCAAGGTCGACTCAGCCTTCCATCCTTTACAAGGTGGGTAAATTGAGGACCCAGTTTGTTGGGGGCAATAAGCTGACTTTGTATAAATATAAATATACAAAAGTATGAAGGCTATTGCTTAACGCCTTGTAAGCCGCCCTGAGTCTCCGGAGAAGGGCGGCATATAAATCAAATTTTTTAAAAAAGAAGTGCGAAAAAATGGTCCGAAGTCACTTCCCCCCCCCACCCCAGGGCCATTGTAATTTTGAACCGGTCACTAAATGAACGGTTGTAAATTGAGGACTACCCGTACTGCTTGACCTCAGGAGAGGTGGCTCGGCTCCTTATGGCCAAACCACCGGTCGAAGTAACGTACACAATCAGCTATGCCAAGAAAATTACAAGCAGGTCGCTTGCTTCATTGCCACGGTGCAATACCGCCGACTACGAGTTTGTCGGGTGGATCTACTCAACGTGGAACCTTAAAGTTAATAATCAACTCCGTGAGGTTCCTTGCAGATTTAACCACGTGTGCCCACACCCAGCCTTTGTGGATTTTTTAAGGACTCGGAATATTATGCATGCTCGGAATGTGGGCGACTTCAGTTTTAAATCAGGGTTCCTTTCCATCAAAGGTGCTCTCTATATTTCTTGCCTTTTCCTCCCGCTCCCCTCTTCCAACAGAAGAAAATTATCCGTATTTTAAGATTTTGGTGCCGTCGTAACTTGGAACGGTCCCTAAACGAACGTCGAGGACTACCCGTACAAGTGACTTACGAATGTTTTTCAGGCTTAACGACCAGAGGTGGATGTCACATATCGTCACAACCGGTTCGCAGCAGCTTACAACCCTTTGAGCATCCCCGTGCTCACAAAATCCAGACTCTTTGCCACTGACTCACATTTACGACGGTTGCAGTGTCACCGGGGTCACGCGATCCCCTTCGGCGACCTGCCAATAAGCCAAGTCAACGGGGTAAGCCGGGTTCGCTGAACCGCTGGGGCGGTTCAGTTAATAGCACGGATTCGACCGTGCTCTTAACGGAACCGCCTCAGCGATTCACTTAACCACGGCGGCAAGCAAGATTGCAACATGCAGCAAAACTTGCTTAACGATTATCTCGCTTAGCCAGGGAAAATCCGAGGCTCCTCTGAGGTTGTAAATCGAGGACTCTCCGTGCAGCTGTTGGCAGACAGCCTTCAAGACACCCGCGTGAGTGAGGGACGGAGTCAGGGAGAGAGAGAGAGAGAGAGAGAGAAAAAAAAATCAATGCACGAAGGGAGGAGGTAGGGCATGCAGCTGTCTAGCAACCTTGCCTCGGTTTCCTTAAAATCACATGTTCTTTGAGGAAAAAGGAGAAGAGGAAAAAAAAAATCTTTTTGTTTATATTTGCAAGAACTTAACCGGGGGTCGGGGTGGGGTGAGAGAGGAAGGCAGAAGAGTGTAGAGGTTTTTTTCCCCCTTTCTTTCAAGGAAATTATTTCATTTCGGGAAAAAGGAAAGTAAAAGAGTGCTCTCGGATGTGGGAATCACGTCATGCGCTGGTTGATTTAATACCCAGATTATCCTGCCTGCTGCTGGAAATTAGGGGGGGGGGGGGAAAGGTTCTGGGGAGTTCCTGGGCTGGAAATAGGGGGTGGGATGGGAGGAAGGGAGGGGTTACTGGGTGTGGGGGGGGGGGACGACAGGCCCTGGAAGCAGGTGAGAAATTCCCACTCCCCACGGTGGATGGGTAGAGGAGGATGTCCAATTATGGTCAGCTGTAAGGGAGACTTTGCAGAAAAGTTGCAGAGGAGAGCAACTAAAATGCTCTTAGTCATTCAGGTCGTAATTATCCCCCCAAAAAGGGGCTTTCTTGGATGAGAAGAGAATCGTCCTCAAAAGAAAAAAAATAACAACAAGAAAGTCCCAGTGGCCTCCTGAAAAAAGAACTAAGATGATTGAAAGGCCTGGGAGACTAAAAACATTGAAGACTTTTAGAATAGCTTGATCGTTGCTTTAAACGTACACCGATTACATTAAAATGAAATTTCGTTGCAGACGACTTCTTCTGCCTTTCCCTACCCCGGTTAAGTTCTTTCCGATATAAAACAAAGGGATATATATATGTGTGTGTATGTGTGTGTGTGTGTGTGTGTGTGTGTAGGTCTTTGGTTATTCGGGTTTTCTCCCGCGTAATATTGGAAATGTCTTGGCGACGTTTCAATGAAGTCTCGTTCGTCATCTTCAGGCTGGTGTTTTCGGCTTCGTGCTTCTAGGAGCAATGTGTGATCGCAGCCGTTTCTTCCTTTTAATTGCTAGTTGCACGGGAGAAAACCCAAATAACCAAAGACCTACATACAAACACCCGCGAAAACCTCAGAAAATACACACACACACACACACACACACATATATATGTAGAAAAAATGGTTTTAAAAGTAAAAAAAAAATGGCCACGCCCACCTAGTCACATTACCCACCACCACCAAGCCACACAACCGGTAGTAACAAAGTTTAGATTTCACCACTGCCTTTTACACATATCCATAACTATGTTTATACTTCTATCTGTTATCTAATACATGCTTGACTAAATAAATAAATTAAATAAACAATAAGCTTGAGACACACAAGAGTATTAACATTAGAGGGGCATAACCTCCAACCAGGCTGGCATGCCTTCTTATGGTATGGGAAGAATAAAATACACAATTATTTTCAGAGACACTGTTATTAGGAATGCATTGTTATTAGTCTGGTTTAAAATAAAAGAACAACACTATTTGAAAATACCAATCTGGCTTTTCACTATGGAGGTGTTGGTTATATCCTAATGTTATTAACATGGGAAAAAACCGTAAGATATATTGAATGACAAAATAGGGGAATTAAAAATTAAACAGCAATTTAGTAGCCAAGGGGCAGGCATTACATGGGCCCCACCTCTGCAGGTACAATCCCGTTACGAGAAAGATGCTAAAACATATGGTTTTAATAAAGTGTTAACAGAACTGGACCAGATATTAACTGGAACAGATGATACACAGATAAGGAAATTATATTGTTACCTATTAAGTATTAAACTTGAAAATGAGCAGGTAAAGGAGACAATGATTGCCTGGGCTAAAAACTTTGGATATGCAATAGAATTAGATAAATGCAAAAACTATGGGGTAGAAATATTATATGCAAATACTATGTCACCTGCATATAAAGAAAATCTGAATAAAATGTTTTACAGATGGCATTTTGCACCGGCCAAGACTGCAAAAAAAAGTATAAAGACAGATCTGCTAAATGCTGGAAGTGTAATCAATCATCTGGTTCATACCACCATATGTGGTGGACATGCCCCAAAACAAGAAAGTACTGGACGAAAATACACACGTGGCTGGAAAAAATGATAAAACAACACATAGATTTGAAACCAAAGATATTTTTATTGGGCGTTCTACTGGAAAGATATGTTAAAAGGACTACATGTCTGGTTTTGCATATACTAACCGCAACTAGAATTATATTTAAACAGCAATGGAAAAACGATGAGATTCCGTCAGAGGAGAATGTAATTAAGAAAATACTAGAATGCGCAGAATGGATAGATTAACACTCGCTGTTAAGGATAAAGAAGAAACTGAATATTTTTTGATATGGGATGCATTTTATCAATGGATAAACCAGTGATGGCGTCGTGTGCCAAAAGGGGGGCGGGAACACGAGGGGGTTGCGCACCGAGCGGGGCCACACCCATAATTGAATGCCCCACTGTGTCCCGCTCCCCCAAGCATGCATGTGTGACCCCACCGCACTCCCCCCACTTTTGGCACGCAATGGCAAAAAGGTTAACGGTGGGCCTGGTAGACCCTTTTTTTCGCCCTCCCAGGCTCCAGAGGGTTTCTTGGAGCCTGGGGAGGGCAAAAATGGCCTTTCCCACCCTCCCGGAGACCCTCCGGAGGCCGGAAACCGTTTGTTTCCGGACTTTTGGTGGCCCCAAAAGGCCTGAAAATCAGCTAGCTACGCTGAGCTAGGGCAATGCTTGCGTGCCCACAGATATGGCTCCGGTGCCACCTGTGGCACATGTGCCATAAGTTCACCATCACGGGGCTAGACAATAGAAACAGAAGTTAGAAAGGAGGAGACATGAAAAGAGGAAATGTTAATAAGGAGAGTTGTTAAAGAAGATGATGTTAAAGCATTATTTTTATTATTATTATATTATATTATTGTGATGAACAGTACAACAAATATGTGGATTATGACTGTTTAAAAATAACCGTACCCAGATCACACACGGTTTGATGGAAATTGAACGTTATATAAATAAATAAATAAAACATGCCCCCCCCAAAAGGAAAGTCCAAGTCCCTGCCCAACACCCACCTGTCCACGGCAAGGTCTGATCAATATACTGTCCCAACTGGAGATGCCTCCCAGTCACACCCTCCAGGAGCAGGGCAAGATGTCCTTGACTCTCAGAGAAAGGAATGTTGTTATGACTACTATCTCCCATGCTCCATATAATCCCCCTCCCAGTTTCCCACAGCACTACATGTGATAGGCCTGAAGATCCAATAATAAAAGATGGCTTCCAGGTCTGACAGAAAGAAGAAAGAGAAGAAGAAAGAAAGAAAGAAAGAAAGAAAGAAAGAAAGAAAGAAAGAAAGAAAGAAAGGAAAGAAAGAAAGAAAGAGAGAGAGGAGAGAGAGAGAGAGGGGAGGGAGGGAGGGAGGGAGGGAAAGAAAGGAGGCAGGCAGACAGGCAGGAGGGAGGGAGGGAGGGAGGGAGGGAGGGAGGGAAAGAAAGGAGGCAGGCAGACAGGCAGGAGGGAAGGCAGGCAGGCAGGCAGGAAGGAAGAAAGAAAGAAAGAGGGAAGGAAGGAAGGAAAAAAGGGAAAGAAAGGAAGGCAGGCAGGCAGGAAAGAAGGAGGGAAGGAAGGAAGGAAGGAAGGAAGAAAAAGAAAGAAAGAAAGAAACAAAGGGGGAGGAAGGAAAGAAGGGAAAGAAAGGAAGGCAGGCAGGCAGGCAGGAAGGATGGAAGGAAGGAATGAAGGAAGGAAGGAAGAAAGAAAAAAGAAGGGAAAGAAAGGAGGCAGGCAGGCAAGAAGGAGGGAAGGAAGGAAGGAAGAAAAAGAAACAAACAAACAAACAAACAAAGAGGGAAGGAAGGAAGGAAGGAAGGGAAAGAAAGGAAGGCAGGCAGGCAGGCAGGAAGGAAGGAAGGAGGGAGGGAAGGAAGGAAGGAAGGAGAAGGAAGGAAGGAAGGAAGGAAGAAACAAACAAACAAACAAAGAAAGAAACAAAGAGGGAAGGAAGGAAAGAACGGAATGAAAGGAAGGCAGGCAGGCAGGCAGGAAGGAGGGAAGGAAGGAAGGAACAAACAAAGAGGGAAGGAAGGAAGGAAGGGAAAGGCAGGCAGGCAGGAAGAAGGGAGGGAAGGAAGGAAGAAGGGAGGGAGGGAGGGAGGGAAGGAAGGAAGGAAGGAAGAAACAAACAAAGAGGGAAGGAAGGAAGGAAGGAAGGAAGGAAGGAAGGAAGGAAGGAAGGAAGGAAGGAAGGAAGGAAGGAAGATGCATATACCCTCATACCCGTATATATGACACAGTCTAATTTATACATATGACGAACGGAATTGGGCATGGCCAGTCCAGAGAAAAGAAGGACTGGGGGGGGGGGCATGATAGCAGTCTTCCAGTATTTGAGGGGCTGCCCCCAAGAAGAGGGGGCTCCACCTATTTCTCAAAGCCCCTCAGGGCAGGCCAAGAAGCAACGGATGGAAACGGATCAAGGAGAGAAGCAACCTGGAATGAAGGAGAAACTTCGAAAGAGGGAGGACAATCAACCAGTGGAACGGCTGGCCACCAGAAATTATGGGCGCTTCAACACTGGAGGTTTTTAAGAAGAGACTGGACAGCCACTAGTCTGGAATGATAAAGGGTCTCCTGGTTGAGAAGGGTTGGGCTAGAGGACCTCCAAGGTCCCTTCCAGTTCTATTCTGAGTGATTGGCTATAGCTGCTCTCCAGCACCATTAGGATATTTGGGGAGTTCAAACAGATGACTTGGGGGGCTCCAAGCAGCTCCAGGATCAACGTTTCGCCCCTTCAGCCTCTCCACTTCCCAAATACGTACAGGCAGTCCTCGATTTATATCGATTCATTTAGCGACCATTTGAAGTTACAGCTGCACTGGGAAAAAAAATGACTGAGGACCCTTTTTCACACTTATGACCGTTGCAGCCTCGAGTGATCAAAATTTGGACGCCTGGGCAACCGGCTCACATTTATGACGGGTTGCGGCGTCCCAGGGGGTCTTGTGATCCCTTTTTAAGTCTGGACAAGCAAGATCCATGGAGAAGCCAGGTTCACTTCACAACCGCGTTACTCCCTGAAGAACCACCGTGATTCATTTAACGACGGTGGCAAGAAAGATGTTAAAACGGCCTAAAACTTAACTTAACCACTACTATGCTTAGCAACAGAGATTAGGGGCTCACACAGGAGCCTGTGTAGCGTAGAGGGCTAATGCCTCCTACTAAAGGCAGCAATTAACACCAGCTGCCTGTAATTTCTCTGAGTTCAATCCTAGCCAGGCTCAAGGTTGACTCAGCCTTCCATCCTTTCTAAGGTGGGTAAAATGAGGACCCAGTTTGTGGGGGCAATAAGCTGACTTTGTATAAATATACAAAAGTATGAAGGCTATTGCTTAACGCATTGTAAGCCGCCCTGAGTCTCCGGAGAAGGGCGGCATATAAATCAAATTAAAAATTAAAAAAAAAAATTTGTGGGTCATAAACCGAGGACTACCTGTAAAAAGGATCCCAAATTGGAGACCCCAAGAATTCCCTGCACAATTCCTTTACAAATACCTTTTAATACGTAGGAACACAAGGAGGACACTATTATTATTTATTAGCTCGATTTATATATACCGCCCTTCTCCAGAGACTCAGAGCGGCTTACAATGCATTAAGCAGTAGCCTTCATACTTTTGTATACACCTCAATTACCTACCTCAAAAGGATGGAAGGCTGAGTCAACCTTGAGCCTGGTGAGATTTGAACTCGCAGTAATTGCAAGCAGCTGGCAGCTAAGTACTACTTTAACAGCAATAGTTTAGTCCACTGCACCACCAGACTCTTATCTAGGATTAAATGCATCGTCTCAGCCTGTTCAGAAACTTGCTCGAAAGCAAAAATATATCTTTTTCCCAGGATAGGAGACGTCAAATTTATATGAAGATTGCCAGACTTGCAGGTAGAATAATCGAGAGATTATAAATGACCTCATTTCCTTTAGAAACTGCCAAGTGTGCAGACAGAGGACCGAGCCTGGATGTTTAAAATATTTAATCCTTAAATATTTGTGATGCTTTCTGTTCAGCTTTCCCAAAGAGAGATACTGAGATGTAGAGTTGTGTATGCCGCACAACTCTACGTCTCCAGAATCTCTGTTGGCTTCAAGGCCCAAAAAGCTTAGTCGGTGAATTCTGAACGTTTTAAGTCCAGAAAATCTTGGGAGGGGGAGGCAATCAAGGCTGGGAACGGAAGCGTTAAATAACAAGAGAAGATGGGCTTTCGAATCCAAGGCTGACAGAGAAAAGTTTACGACACCCCTGCAGTGTAAGCTCCGTGTTGCAATCACCTCGTTTCTGACAGGTTGACTCAAAATATGGCAAATGTTCATCTCTGCTTTTTTCAACATCCTAAAATCTAACCTACGATTACAATAATATAATAATTTGCATTGCATTATTATTATAGTACAATATTATAAAATATAAAATAATAATTTTTCCACACTCTTTCTCAACATCTTTTTTACATCGTGGGAACCAAAACTAGATGCAATATTCCAAGTGTGGACTTACCAAGGCCTTATAAAGCGGTAGTACCACTTCGCTGGCATAAAATGCCCAAATTTTGATCGCCTCAATTGCCAGAAGGCTGCAAAAATCCTAAGCGCGAGAACGGTCGTTTTAAGTCCCTTTTTTTTTTCCAGAATGGTGGTAACTTTTCAACAGTTGCTAAACAAATGGATAAATCGAGGGCTCTCCGTTCTAGTTCAATTCCACCAGAAATGGACCACAATTATAATCTTTGAGCCTGTTATGGTCATTTGAGACTTCCAAAATAATTAGATTTGCGAACGTCAGGGCTCCAGACAAAATGAAAACAAGAGACTATCATCCCTCTCTAAAAATAAAAAACCAGAGATAAAAATCTCGAATCTTCCTGATACATGAACTGATTCACCTTTTCTTGGAAAGAACGCAAAATAGTAATACTTATAATAATAATGATTAAGTGGTTTTACTTTCTCTTCTTTCACAATCACATTTGCAGAGAAAAGGAATTTGGTATGTTTCCCACCCAAATAGCAACCAAGCCCAGCTTTACTCAGCATTTACTCCCAACACAAGTTCATGTAGTAGCACCACCTTCCCTACCGTTTGTAAAACTTTAAACTTTTTCCTCCACTTACAACCCCAATCGAACCCAAAGCGAGACAGTTGCTAAGTGAATTTTCACCCATGTTACGACCGTCCTTGCCACGGCTGTTAGTCACACGGTTGTTAAGCGAATCTGTGGACACTGTTAAGATCCCCGTGGACACTGCGACCGCCATAAATACGAGGCAGTTGCCAAGCATCTGGATTTTGATCACGTGACCATGGGGATGCTGCAACGGTCATTAAGTGAGAAAAACGGCCAAAAGTCACTATTTCCAGTGCCATTGTAACTTTCAACTGTCGTCATTAAGTCGGGAATGCTGCAACGGTCATAAATAGGAGCCCCTCGCCCAAAGGCTGAATTTTTGATCACATGACCAGGGGGATGCTGCAACGGTCGTAAGTGCGGGAAACGGTCATAAGTCATGACCGTTTTCAGTGCCATTGTAACTTCAAACGGTCACTCAATGAACTGTCACTCAATGAACTATTGGAAAGTTTCCCAAACTGGAGGGAGATTTTTTGTGTCTCTGGAAAGACTTTGAAAGCAAGAAGACAAAGAAAGAGAGAAAGAATTTTGAGTTTCCAATTTTCCTAATCTCTTCCGGCTTGTGCATTTCAGCACCGGGTTGCAAATATAGTGGAAGATATTAATGTTCACTGAGTAATATTATTTATGATTTTCTCGATTGCTAGAAAGAAAAGACTTTGGCACTTCACAATTCCAAAGGTTATTAACTCCCCCCCCCCCTCCATTGCGATGACAAGCCAGGGCCTCTTTTTGTGATAAGAAATTAATAACTTTTGATTTTGATTTCCAGACGGGCTGAATTCAGCGGCTGCGATCCGTTTTTAAAAAAATATCCGATCCGTTTTAAAACCTGGTGTTATTTGTAACCTTCCCGGATTGAAAAGAAGAGATGGTTATTATTAGATTATATTTTAACCCCGCTTTTATTACTCAAGCAAGCGAACGTATGTATTACTGCTTCTTCCTCCTATTTTTCCCCACAACAACCCTGTGAGGTGGGTTGGGCTGAAACAAAGAGATTGGCTAGCAAATTTTCATTCCTAGGGCGGGATTAGAACTCACAGCCTCCTGGTGATTGGACCAAAGGCACTCAGCTGGCTTTCCTGACAGCTGAGGAATTCTGGGAGTTGAAGTACACATATTTTAAAGCTGTCAAGGTTCTAAACAGCTGAATTTTAGCCCTGCTTGGCACAAAGTTGAGTGACAACTTTGGGGTGATTTTTCTCTCTCAGTGTTAGGAACAAGAAGAGAAGGGGAAGGAAGGAAGGAAGGCCAGGAGGGAGAAAAGAATGGAAGGGAGGGAGGGAGGGAGGGAGGGAGGGAGGAAGGGGAAAGAGATAAGGAAGGAAGGAAGGAAAGAAAGAGAAAGATGAGAATGGACGGAAGGACAGGAGGGAGAAAAGAGAGGAAGGGAGGGAGGGAGGAGGGAAGAAAGGAGTGAGGAAGGAGAAAGAGATAAGGAAGGAAGGAGAGAGATGAGAATGGATGGAAGAAAGGGAGGGAGGGAGAAAAGAGAGGGAGGGAGGGGAAGAGAAGGGAAGGAAGGAAGGTCAGGAGGGAGAAAAGAGAGAAGGAAGGGAGGGAGGAAAGGAGGAGAAAGAAATGAGAAGGGAAGGAAGGAAGGAAGGAGGAGATGAGAATGGACAGAAGGAAGGAAGGGGAGAGATGAGAAATGGAGGGAGGGAGGGAGGGAGGGAGGGAGAAAAGAGAGAAAGGAAGGGAGGGAGGAAAGGAGGAAAGGAGGGAGGGAGGAGAAAGAAATGAGAAGGGAAGGAAGGAAGGAAGGGGAGAGATGAGAAATGGATGGAAGGAAGGAAGGTCAGGAGGGAGAAAAGAGAAGAAGGGAGGAAAGGAGGGAGGGAGAAGAAAGAGATGAGAAGGGAAGGAAGGAAGGAAGGGATGAGAATGGACAGAAGGAAGGAAGGAAAGGGAGAGATGAGAAATGGACGGAAGGAAGGAAGGTTCTGAAGGTTTTTGAACCTCCCATCTCCCACGGAGCGAAAAAGATGAAAGATTAAAAGAAGGATTTGAGTAGGGAAGCAGCCTGCAAACTCTTGCCCAACCGAGAACATGGAAGAATTTATAAACAACTTGAATATTAATTCATGCTTTAATCTCAGGCTCTTGAGCATGGACAGAGTTTTCAGGATAAAGGCCACTACTTAGCAAGCCCATAACACAGTTTCAACTCTGGGTTTTTTTTCCCCATACCTTTTATTTCTATGTCTTGTCTAATATTTCTATTTAACACTTTCAATGTTTAACGTGTTGTAAGACGCCCTGAGTCTCCGGAGAAGGGCGGCATATAAATCAAATTTTTAAAAAAATGTCAATATAAACAGCAAAGGGGATAATGGATATATCCTTGTCTTGTGCCTTTTTTTATATTAAAGTTCTCTGTCATATCCCCATCACCTTTGCTGTTTGTTTGTGATATATGTTAATAAATCTCTCACCAAAGTCCATAGATTTGAGTTGTAAAGATATAAATTGCCATTTTACATTATCAAATGCTTTCTGCGCATCTAAGAAAATCAACGCCATTTGTTTTCCAGGATGTGCTTCGTAATTCTCCAGTGCATTTAAAATCATCCTCATATTGTTTGTAATCTATCTCTTAGGCAGAAATCTTGTACCCAGACAACACACTGTTTAACTGAAAATGGAATTTTTATATGTTATAAAATAAAAAACTTTCTGAAATTAAAAAAAAACACAGTTTCAATTCTGGATTAGTTTTAAAAGGAAATTGGCCAGGCATTTAGCACAGATAGTCCTTGACGTACGACTACAATTGGCCCCTAAATTTCCCTTGGTAAGCGAGACAGATGTTCAGTGAGTTTTGCCCCATTTTAGGATCTTTCTTTTTCTCACTGTTGTTAAGTGAATCGCTGCAGTGGTTCAGTTAGTAACGCGGTTGTTAAGTGAATCTGGCTTCAGAAGTTCACAAAAGGGGATCCAACTTTAAGATCGGTCAACTTCAACGCCCAGAAATTCTAGCCAGCAGCGAGGAGGAGGAGGAGGAGGTGGAGAAATATGCTCCCTGAGCTTGATGGTTTTCTTGGAGACATTTCATGACCCAACTAGATAACATCATCAGTGTTAGAAAGGCCTTATAAATCAACAGAAATTGATCCTCCTCCTCCTCCTCCTCCTAATATTGATGATATTCCCTAGTTGGGTCATGAAATGTCAGCTAGAAAACAACCCAAGTCCCACAGTCCTCCTCCTCTTCCTCCTCTCCACAAACCCCACTCCCTTCTAGCACTGATGATGTTCCCTAGTTGGGTCGCGAAACGTCTGGCAAGGAAAGCACCAAGCTCAAGGACCCCACATTTAGAATGGGTTTTCCCTGGATGCGTCCATATCACAAAACACTGGAAAACAAGACAATCCTCAGCAACCAAGATCTTCAAAGGTGTACAATAGATTCCAAGGAAATCCAGAGGCCACAATAAACCTTCTCATATTTATTCCGACGTGTTTCCTACATGGTACCGACGACGAAGGGACTCTTGCCAAGCGTACAACGGATCGGAATTTAGGAGGAGGTGATTCATCTTGGGGAAGAGAGGGGAAAAATATTCAAACAGGGTTAGGCTAGAACGGAGGGAGGAAACGAAGGGAAGGAAATTTAAGAGAGGGAGACTGTAAATCATGCATCTCGCGGGAAGAAAAAGACCGAAACGCCCCGAATAAGATAAAAGAAATTTGGCCTGGAGCACCACGTTGTTGGAAATGTCCTGAGTGTAAAAAAATTGGATCGTAAATTCAAGCATGCCCGGACATCATCCCATAACTGCCAGGGAGATCAAGTACATGCTGAGGAACAGGAATCAAATCCAAAGAGAGCTGGAGGGGACTTTAGAGGTCTTGTAGTCCAGCCAGCTACCCCAGCAGGAGACCCTACCCCCATTTCAGAGAAGGGACCAGTCCCTTCTTAAAAACCTCCAGGGATGGAGGTCCGAAGGTCACAAGAGAATCTTGAATCCAGACCCCTGGGAAGTACAGATAGTCCTCGATCTACGACCACAAAGGGAGCCCCCCCCCAGATTTCTGTTCGTTAAGTGAGTTTTGTCAAACTCTACGACCTTTCTGGCCACGGTTTAGTTAAGCGAGTAACATGGTTGTTAAGTGAATCTGTTTGCCAAAGGGAATCACCGTCATAAATATGAGTCAGTCACCAAGCGTTTGAATTTTGATCACGTTGACCGTGGGGATGCTGCAACGGTCGTTAAGTGTGAAACCCCCACGGTCCTAAGTCACCTTTTTCCGTGCCGTCGTAACTTGGAACCGTCACTAAATGAACGGTTGCAAGTCGAGGACTATCTGTAACGATGCAATTCTTCTCAGTCCTGGTTTGACTCACTTGGACGACTGGTAGTCCTTGACTTATGACCGCAATTGGGGGCCAGAATTTCCATTGCTAAGGAAGGCACAAAGTGAGTCCAATACCCAATTTTATGGATCTTTTTTTGCCATGGTTATTAAGCGGATCGCAGCAGCTGTTAAGCAAATCCGGTTTCCCCACTAAGTTTCTTGTGGAAGCCGGCTGGGATGGTCGCTTGACCCAAAAAACTGCAATCCCCACAAATACAGCTAGTCCTCGACTTACAACGGTCCACTTACTGACCATTCAAAGTTGCAACATCACTGAAAAGAGTAAAATTAGGACCCCTTTTCAGACTTATGACCATCGCAGCACCTCCATGGTCACATGATTTGCATTCAGACACCTCGCACTTATGACGGTTGCAGCGTCCTCCCGAAAAGCCGTCTCAATTAACAACCGATATCCCTAACTGTAGAACTGCAGTGACTCACTTAACAATGGGGACAAGAAAAGTCATAGAACGGGGCAAAAAAACCCACTTAACAAATGTCTCGCTTAACAACAGAAATGCTGGGCTCCATTGTAGTCATAAGTCGAGGTGTACCTCCATATGTCCATTGCGAAGCATCAAACTTTCGATCCCCTGACTGAAGGGATGGTCGTAAGTATGAGAACCTGGCGTAAGTCCCTTTTTTCCAGGGCCTGTACTTTCGGTCACTAAATAAAACAATCATTCATTTAGCGACCAAAGGTACCAACCCTGGGGGAAAAAAACCCTGACTTAATGCCACGTCCGTAACTACCAATTTACATCCTTGTCTTCCTACCTACCTTTCACCTGGCCTCGCCAGGTGTTCGAAACCGGTCCTCCCAACAACACCCTGGCTAGGGTGCCTCACTAGGTGGCTCAGTGGCTAAGACACTGAGCTTGTCTGCAATTCCTGTAAGTTCGAATCTCACCAGGCTCCAGATTGACTCAGCCTTCCATCCTTTCTAAGGTAGGTCAATTGAGGACCCAGTTTGTGGGGACAATAAGCTGACTTTGTATAAAATATACAAAAGTATGAAGGCTGTTGCTTAACGCATTGTAAGCCGCCCTGAGTCTCCGGAGAAGGGCGGCATAGAAATCAAATTAAAAAAAGAAAGAAAGAAAGAAAGAAAGAAAGAAGGAAAGAAAGAAGGGAGGGAGGGAGGGAGGGAGGGAGGAAGGAACAAGGAAGGAAGGAAACAAGGAAGGAAACAGGAAGGAAGGAAGGAGGCAGGGCAGGAGAGAAAGAGAGGAAGGAAGGGAGGGAGGGAGGGAGGGAGGAAGGAAGGAAGGAAGGAAGGAAGGAAGGAAGGAAGGAAGGGCCTGGTGGCTCAGCAGACTAAGCATTGCAATTAAACATCAGATGTCTGCAATTACTGTAAGTTCAATTTAAGAAAGAAAGAAAGAAAGAAAGAAAGAAAGAAAAAGGAAGGAAGGAAGGAAGGAAGGAAGGAAGGAAGGAAGGAAGGAAGGAAGGAAGGACAGAAAGAGAGAGAGAGAGAGAGAGAGAGAGAGAGAGAGAGAGAGAGCCTGGTGGCTCAGCAGACTAAAGCATTGTGATTAACACCAGCTGCCTGCAATTACTGTAAGTTCGAATCTCTCCAGGCTCCAGGTTGACTCAGCCTCCCATCCTTTCTAAGGTAGGTAAATTGAGGACCCAGATTATGGGGGCAATAAGCCGACTTTGTATAAAAAATATACAAAAGTATGAAGGCTATTGCTTGGCGCATTATAAGCCACCCTGAGTCTCCGGAGAAGGGCGGCATATAAATCTAGTTTTTTAAAAAATTGGGTATTTTAATTTTGGGGTTTTTTAACAAAACCGGGCCAAATTATTACACACTTTTTAAACTTTTTTTTTCAATTTACGGTGTAGGGTGTTTTTCTGCCGCCCTGAGTCCTACGGGAGAAGAAAGGCGGGATAAAAACGTAACTAAATAAATACATAAAATAAATTCATGAATAGAACCCTTGCCAGGTAGGACACCGGAACAGAGTCCAAGCGTCCAGCCGGCACGCGAGCCAACCTCCAGCTGCTGGCTGGGAAAGCGGCTGCGGGCTGATCCGCCCCACCCCACCCCACCGGCCCTGAGACCGTGGCATTCTGCACACGCCCCGGAGCCCCACTTACCGGGACCCAGATCCGAGAAGACAGCAGCGGGAGAAGAAGCAGCAGCAGCAGCCGCCGCAGCCCGATCCAAGAACAGTCCCAGAAGGAGCAGGAGCGCAAATCCGGGCAGCGAAGACCCGGTTGCGCCAAGCGGGGACCCCGGACCCTTCTCCAACCCTGGGGTCGCGGGACCTCCGAGGAGCGCAGCAGCGCAACGGAGCATGGCACCTTCCGTCACCGAACCGCCGCTGCGCTCTCGGGCGCGGAGCTCCGCTTTCTCTTTCGCTTTGCAAGTTTGCACCCGGGGCGGGGATTGCGCGCAGGAGGCGCGGGGGAATCCCTCTGAGCGTGGGCAGAGAGCCCTCTTCGGACCCCCCCCCCCCTCCCGATTCCCGGGTGCGGGGTCTCAAGCGCGTTCCCGGGCGCGGGGTCTCACCCCACCCGTTCCACTCTTTTGCAGCGGGCGCCAGGTTGGGGAAGGCAAGGCGGAGGGCTGCTTGCGCCCTGGGACTGAGACCCAGCGAAAGGGAGGGATTGCAAAGGACCCGGGTTCTGACGACCCTCCCTTGACACGCGGAAGGAGGCTGATGCGTGTCAAGGAGCGGCGGCGGCGGCTGCTTTGGGCTCCGTGGGTTGCGCTCACGCGGGGACGGGGGCGCATCCAGTGCAAGCGGGGCTTGGCAGGATCCTGAGTTGCCTTCAGTCCCGGGGTCGTCCTTGCGTGCTCTCAGGCCAGTAAACCAGATTATCCCGGGTTATCTGGGGTGTTGGCTGCTGGAGAGAGGAAGGATGTGTTGTCTTTTGGGTTGGTGTTTTTTTTTAGCTTTTTTATTTCTAAAAGGGTCAAGCAAGAAACAATCATTTGCATTCAAGGAATTGCCCAAGGAGGAAAGCCTCCTCAAACCACCACCACTACTGACAAGGTTGTATATAAACAGGGAGCAAAGCAACCCCCTATTTCTTGTGGCATTGATGCTGTTACCTAGTTGGGTGATAAAATGACTGCAAAGAAACTACCGAGCTCAGGGAGCACCCAGGACCCCACAGTTGTCCTCCTCCTTCTCCTCTTCTTCCTCCTCCTCCTCCCCCTTCCCTCCGCTCCCCTTCCTCCTTCTCCTCTCTGCAAACCCCATTGCTTCTAGCACTGAAGCTGTTACCTAGTTGGGTGATAAAATGCCTGCAAAGAAACTACTGAGCTCAGAGAGCACCCAGGACCCCACAGTTGTCCTCCTCCTTCTCCTCTTCTTCCTCCTCCTCCTTCCCCTTCCCATAACTCTCTCTCTCTCTGTCTCTGTCTCTCTTCTCTCTCCATACACATTCAGATACTCCTGGACTTACAACCTTTTGTTTACTGAGTGTTCAAAGTTACAACACTCCTGAGAAAAAGTGTAACTCGCAGTTACAACTCTGACAAAATCAATGGAGGAAGTTGTTGAATTTTTTTTTTAAATTAGATTTCTATGCCGCCCTTCTCCGGAGACTCAGGGCGGCTTACAATGCGTTAAGCAACAGCCTTCATACTTTTGTATATTTATACAAAGTCAGCTTATTGCCCACACAAACTGGATCCTCAATTGACCTACCTTAGAAAGGATGGAAAGCTGAGTCAACCTTGAGCCTGGTGAGATTCGAACTCACAGTAATTGCAGGCAGCTGAATGTTAATAACAGACTTTAGTCTCCTGCGCCACCAGGATCTGCCTAACGGCCATGTGATTCGCTTTACAACTGTGGCAGAATAAGTCGTAAGATTGGGCGCAACTCACTTAACAATCACCTTGCTTAGCAGTGGAAATTCTGAACCCAACTGCAGTCATAAGTCGAGGACTGCCAGTACACAATATATATACATATATATATACATATATACATATACATATATATATATATATATATACATATACATATACATATACATATACATATACATATACATATACATATACATATACATATACATATACATATACATATACATATACATATACATATACATATATATATATATATTTTCCAGGAACGTCTGTCCCTATGTTGTAGTAGCCAAATGAATATTTTCTCTCAAATTTTCATTTTTGCCCATGATTGTCAACATTTCTGAAAAGTCCGCATTTCTAAAACTTCATATTTTTTAAAAATTCTCTTACCAGGATTTTAAATGCACCTCTAAAATGGATTTCTCCCTAAAATTGTTCACTAAACCTGACCTAACCTTGAGTATCTTCCATTAGTAAAAAATAAATAAATAAATAAAAAATAGCAGACACTCAAAAGGCGACTGAGAATAAAACAAAAACAGAAACGAATAACTTGCTAAATGTCCATAAACAATTCAGGGGAAATTCTCCAGAAAATCAGTTTCTTGGATGTGCAGCTGTGCTTTCCGGATGCAAACTCTTAAATGCAGATGTCAAAAATCCCCTCTTCAAACAGCAAGTGATAAATAATATTGAGATGGTTGCTAGGACAAATATTGTCCTGTTTATTCTAGGATAACAAACACAGTGTCAGAATGCAGACTTTCAAAATTCCTTCCAAAAGTAATTCAAGACCAAACGGGAATTCTGATCTGAATTTTCTACAGAGGCCAACTTCCTTGAGAATTTACTTTTCGAATCCCATCGAAGGGAGGAAGAAAAGGGGGGCAGATTTGCAGCTGGTTTTTTTGTCAACTTGAGTTTCCCTCAAGAATATATATATGCAAGTCTTGGCGTATTCGGGTTTTTTCCCGTGTAAGATTGAGAGTATCTTGGCGATGTTTCGACGAGATCCCACTCGTCATCTTCAGGCTGGTGTCTTCGGCTTTGTGTCAAGTTGTTCCTCTGGTTAATTGTCCTCACTATCAGGACGTTTCTCCTTAATTCCAGGTTGCTTCTCTCAGAAATAATAATATAATATAATATAATATAATTAATATAAT
Source organism: Coluber constrictor foxii (assembly GCA_038048745.1). Classification (NCBI taxonomy): domain Eukaryota; kingdom Metazoa; phylum Chordata; class Lepidosauria; order Squamata; family Colubridae; genus Coluber; species Coluber constrictor. Next base: position 91,332,662 of record CM075964.1, on the reverse strand, counting down.
AGTATAGTATAGTATAGTATAGTATAGTATAGTATAGTATAGTATAGTATAGTATAGTATAGTATAGTATAGTATAGTATAGTATAGTATAGTAATGTAATGTAATTAATATAATATAATATAATATAATATAATATAATATAATATAATATAATATAATATAATAATATGTAGAGTACAGTAGAGATAGGATATTTAGAATAGGAATAGAATAGAGTAGAGTAGAGTAGAGTAGAGTAGAATAGAATAGAATAGAATAGAATAGAATAGAATTCCCGTCTGGACTACTGTAACACTCTCAACATGGGGCTCCCCTTGAGGAGCACCCGGAGGCTCCAGCTGGTCCAGAATGCGGCTGCGCGAGTGGTTATGGGTAACTCCCCTCTTGCGTGAGCTGCACTGGCTCCCGGTGGTCTTCCGGGTGCGTTTCAAGATGCTAGTCGCCATCTTCAAAGCGCTCCATGGCTTAGGACCGGGATATTTACAGGACCGCCTTCTGCCAATGAATATCTCCCACCACCCGATACGCTCTCACAGAGAGGGCCTCCTCAGGGTGCCGTCTGCCAGACAATGCCGGCGGGTGGCCCCCAGGGAGAGAGTATTCTCTGTGGGAGCTCCAGCCCTGTGGAATGAACTGCCCCCGGGTATAAGAAAGATTCCTGACCTCCGTGCCTTCCGACAAGCCCTGAAGACTCTGATTTATGTATGTATGTATGTATGTATGTATGTATGTATGTATGTATGTATGTGATTTCTATGCCGCCATTCTCCCCAAGGACTCAGGGCGGCTTACAAAAACAATCAAAAATACAAGTCACAATAAACACAATTAAAACACATTAAAATCCATTAAAATCATTCGGAAAAGGCTATATAACCCCACGATCGTAATGTTCTTGAAACAACCATGTCTTTAAACCCCGGCGAAAGGAGAGGAGGTCGGGGGGGGGGGGCGTCCTGAAACTTAAATCTGTGTTAAATTTTTAAAAGGGTTTTTAGTAGGGGTGTTAAATTTTATGGCCAAATAATTTAATTATTTTATTAGTTTTAATTTTTATATGTGATTGTTTTAATATGGCTGTAAACCGTCCTGAGTCACCATTCGGGAGAAGGGCGGTATATAAATGCAATAAAACCTAAACCTAAACCTAATAGAACAGAACAGAACAGAACAGAACAGGAGTTGGAGGGGACCTTGGAGGTCTTCTAGTCCAACCCCCTGCTCAAGCAAGAGACTCTATATCCGTGATGGCAAACCTATGGCATGTGTGCCACAGGTGGCACGCGGAGCCGTATCTGCGGGCACACGAGAATTGCCCCAGCTCAGTTCCAGTGCGCATGCACACTCTGGCCAGCTGATTTTCGGGCCTTCTGCGCCCATCGGGAAATGGGCTGTTTCCGGCCTCCAGACGGCCTCTGGGATGTGTATGTGTGTGAGGAAGGCCGTTTTAACCCTCCCCAGGCTCCAGGAAAGCCTCTGGAGCCTGGGGAGGGCGAAAAGGAGGTCTACTGGGCCCACTGTGCCATCGCATGCCAAAAGCGGAGGGAACACGGGGGGGGGGGGTCACACGCAAATGCGCGGGGCGGGGCGGATTGAATTATGGGTGTGAGCATGTGTGCGCACGACCCCCCCCCCCCACGCTCCCCTTGCTTTTGGCACACGACAGCAAAATGGTTAGCCATCACTGCGCGATACCATTTCGGATCAATGGCTCTCTAGTCTCTCCTTTAAAATCTCCAGTGATGGAGCACCCACAACTCCTGGTGGCGAGTTGTTCCACTCATTAATTGTTCTCATTGTTAGGAACTTTCTTCTAAATTCCAGGTTGTTTCTCTCATTGACTAGTTTTCATCCATTGCTTCTCGTCTTCAGGTGCTTTGGAGAATAACTTGACCCCCCCCCCCCGTCTTCTTTGGGGCAGCCCCTCAAATATTGTACGACGCTGATGATACGCAGCTCTACATTTCCTCCCCGGACCACCCCAATGATGCCCTTGACGTGATGTCCCAATGCCTGGATGGGGAGTAACAGGCTCAGACTCCACTCCTCCAAGACTGAGTGGCTACGGTTCCCGGCGCCCCGGTATAGCCAGCTGTCTCCATTGCTGGCTATTGGGGGTGAGATCCTGGCCCCCTCAGAGAGGGCTCGCAACTTGGGTGTCCTCCTGGATACATGGCTGTCTTTAGAAGACCATATGACGGCTGTGGCCAGGGGGGCCTTCTATCAGTTGCGTTCCTTTCTCGACCGGGCCGCCCTGCGCATGGTCACTCACACCCTCGTCGCTTCCCATCTGGACTACTGTAATGCTCTCTACATGGGGCTCCCCTTGAAGAGCACTCAGAAGCTCCAACTGGTCCAGAATGCGGCCGCACGGGTGATTATGGGGGCGACACGTTGCACCGATGTAACACCTCTCCTGGCGTGAGCTGCACTGACTTCCGGTGGTCTTCCGGGTGCGATTCAAGATGTTGGTTACCACCTTTAAAGCGCTCCATGGCTTAGGGCCTGGATATTTACAAGACCGCCTGCTGCCACCGATAGCCTCCCATCGGCCGGTACACTCCCACAGAGAGGGCCTCCTCAGGGTGCTGTCAATCAGATTATGTCGACTGGTGACCCCCAGGGGGAGAGCCTTCTCTGTGGGGGCCTCCGCCCTTTGGAACAAATTGCCCCCGGAAATACGTAGGATCCCGGACCTTCGTGCCTTTTGCCGGGCCCTGTAGACCCTATTATTCCAGCAAGCGGGTCTGACCGTTCAATAAATTTTAGTGGGTTTTTTAGTCTCGGGGTTTTTAATATTTGGCCTAACGATTGAATTTGTTTTAAATTGTTTTCACTTTTATATTGATGTTTTTTATTACTGGCTGTACACCGCCCTGAGTCCCTCGGGAAAAGGGCAGTATAGAAGTTTGATTATAAATAAATAAATAAATAAATAAATAAATAAATAAATAAATAAATAAATAAATAAATAAATAAATAAATAAATAAATAAATAAATAAATAAATAAATAAATAAATAAATAAATAAATAAATAAATAAATAAATAAATAAATAAATAAATAAATAAATAAATAAATAAATAAATAAATAAATAAATAAATAAATAAATAAATAAATAAATAAATAAATAAATAAATAAATAAATAAATAAATAATGTCGCCTCTAGCCTTTTTTTTGTCCAAACTAGACTTCGATATACCCAGTTCCTGCAACCGTTCTTCATATTTGACCCGGCTTGGACCTTCGTGCTGAAAACTCTGGTGAGTTAAGCAGTTGCAGTTCGGGAGTTCAAATTTTATCCCTTTGGTTGATCAATCAAGATCTTAGACAGCTCTCTGGGTTTTAGGCTCTCAGGTCAAATATTTGCAGGTCAAAGGTTTTCTCCAGAGTGAAACACTGAGCAGTTTTGACTTTCTCAGCCAGAAGTTTTCTCACAATCATCCAGATCACGGTGCTCCCAAAGGTGTTTTTATTTCAAAGAGCCAGCTAGAATTTCTGGTTTTTCTTTGAAAGTTCACCCAGAGCTAAAAACCCTTTCTGGTTTCTGAGCCAGAGTTGTGTTTTGTTTTGTTTTTTGAAAAAAGTTTTATTTTAAATTAAAACAAAACACAGCTTAAAAATATCATCCTTACAATTATAGACAGCATCTCGATCGGTTAAAATCATTTCGTGCTTACAATTTTCCAAATCACATCCTATAACAATTCTTCTTTTTTTAAAAAAAATTAGATTTATATGCCGTCCTTCTCCGGAGACTCAGGGCGGCTTACAATGCGTTAAGCAATGCGTTAAGCAATTAGAACAGAAGATAAATATTTAAACATGTCATCAAAATTTCATTTCATACATGCTATCTCCTCTCCATACTTTTTTGTCAAACCATTGATAAAACATCTCCCATATCAAATGGTATTGTTTATCTTCCTGTTCTCTTATTTCAAATGTCAATCTACTCATTTCGACACAGTCCAACATTTTCTTAATAATTTCTTCATCAGTAATTTTCTCCTTTCCAATTTTTGGCAAATACAATTCTAGCCGCTGTTAAAATATTCACAATTAAGTATTGATAATTCTTTATTAAATATCTCTGGTAAGATCCCTAGTAAAAATATCTCTGGTTTAAAATCAATATGTCTCTTTGACATTTTTTTCTAACCACGTATGTATCTTAGTCCAAAATCTCTTTGCTTCCAAGTTTTTATTTAGGGCCAGGTTGGCCTCGCGATGCCCTCTGTTTGCGTGGCCACCCAAAGACTTCAGAAAAACTCTTTACGCAGGTCATTCCCGATTTAGAATAAAATAGAGAATTCTTTATTGGCCAAATGTGATTGGACACACAAGGAATTTGTCTTCGGTGCATAAGTTCTCAGCGTACATAAAAAATACGTTCATCAAGAATCATAAGATACAACACTTAGTGTTAGTCAGAGGATACTAAATAAGCAATCAAATCATACTAGGAAACTAAATAAAAGAATAGAAATCGTAAAGATACAAGCAACAAAGTTATAGTCATAAGTAGAAAAGGAGACAGGTAACAGGAAGGATGAGAAGATTAATAGTAGTGCAGATTTAGTAAAGAGTTTGACAGTGTTGAGGGAATTATTTGTTTAGCAGAGTGATGGCATTCGGGGAAAAAACTGTCCTTGTGTCTAGTTGTTCTGGTGTGCGGTGCTCTATAGCGTCGTTCTGAGGGTAGGAGTTGAAACAGTATATGTCCAGGACGTGAGGGGTCTACATATTTTCACAGCCCTCTTTTTGACTTTTTGGCAGGTCGGCTTATGACCGTTTTTCACACTTAACGACCGTTGCAGCATCCCCATGGTCACGTGATCAAAATTCAGGCCACTGACTCACATTTATGACGGTTTGCATAGTCATGGTCAGCCATCTCTCAGAGATGCTTGAATTGGCCCCTTTGCCCACTGCAAAGAATAACAAGAGTTGGAAAAGGGACCTCGTAGGTCATCTAGTCCAACCCCCTGGTGAAAAGAAGGATACCCTACATCATTTCTGACAGATGGCAGTCCGGTCTCTTCTTGAAAGCCTCCAGGGATGAAGCTCCCACAACTGCTGAAGGCAACTTCTCTTCCATGGATTGATTGTTCTCATTGTCAGGAAATTCCTCCTTATTTCCAGGTTGAATCTCTCCTTGATCAGTTTCCATCCATTATTCCTTGTCTGGCCTTCAGTGCCTTGGAAAACAGCTTGCCCCCCTCCTCTCTGTGGCAGCCCCTCAAATATTAGAATGCTATCCTGTCTCCCCTGGTCCTTCTCTTCACTAGACTAAACATATTAGTTTACTAGAATACCATACAGAATACGGAATAAGAGAGTTGGAAAGTACCTTGTAGATTATCTAATCCAGGGGTCGGCAACCTTAAACACTGAAAGAGCCATCTGGACCCGTTTCCCAAAGGAAAAAAACCACCGGGAACCACGAAACTCTTCCCATGCCTGACGATTTCCTAAGCAGCCACAAAACTAGCCGATGCAGTTGAATTAAGCATTCTGCTTTCTTCAGAAACTTTTCTTTGCTTGGGTTTATCCATGCTTGACATACCGGGAGTCGGAAAGCTCAATAAATCGCGTGCCAGCAGGTGTCGCACATTGGCGGTTGTGACACATATTTTGGGCGACGGGGAGCCATAGCAGAGGGGTGAAAGAGCCACATGCGGCTCCAGGGCCGCAGGTTGCTGACCCCTGATCTAACCCAACCCCCTGGTGAAGCAGGAAAGAAATGGCAGTCCAGTCTCTTCTTGAAAGCCTCCAGTGATGAAGTTCCCACAACTTCATCCCTCCAGTGATGAAGCTCCCACAAGCCTCCAGTGATGAACAGAAGGCAACTTCTGTTCCATGGGTTGATTGTTCTCACTGCTAGGAAATTCCTCCTTATTTTCTAGGTTGAATCTCTCTCCTTGATCAGTTTCCATCTGTTATTCCTTGTCTGGCCTTCAAAGGTGCTTTGGAAAAACAGGTTGACCTCCTTCTCCTCTCTGTGGCAGCCCCTCAAGGATTGGATGGGATTGAATTGGATGACCCAAAGCAGCTGAAGGCAGGAGAAGAAACAAGAGAGGCACACAGCCTAGGATTAAGGAGGAATTTCCTGACAGTGAAAACAATTAATCGGTGGAACTCCTTACCTCCAGAAGTTGTGGGTCCTCCCATCACTGGAGGTTTTTAAGAAGAAGTTGGAGAGCCAGTTGTCTGGAACGGTATAGGCAGGGTCTCCTGCTTGAAGCAAAGGGTTGGACTGGAGGACCTCCAAGGTCCCTTGCAACTCTCTTATTCTCTGTTATTTTGATTGCTATCCTGCCTTTGGTCCAATATCACCCTCTGGTGTGGGGTTAAAAGGCTCCCTTCCAATTTGGGGATGGCGGTTGGACTGGAGGACCTCCAAGGTCCCTTGCAACTCTGTTATTCTGATAACAAGGAGTCACCTGTCACGGATGCTTGAATGGACTGGAAAAGTTGAGTTGGGTGACACCTGCCCTATAATCCTTTCTGATTCCATAGTTCTGTGAATCGACAGAGCAGAAGTCCGCTGTTCCGTAAGTGGAATCTTGCAAATCTTCCTCTAACAGTCCCAACTGTCGCTCCTAAACTAAATTGAGATGGCGGACTCACAATCCTCCTGCCCCAAATTGACAGAAGGTGTGGTGGACACACCTCAGGTCCACCCATGAAGTACCTTGGAATTGTGGTTAAGGATGCCACTGGATTCACCTGGATCTCCAGACCGTCTCAAATCTTGTGACGTTCTGTTAAGAGGCATTCCCTTGAAATTCTTCTGCTCCTCACCGTCTTAAGATTGTTCCGAATTCTTTTCTCTACCTGTCCAGGTGAAGTTTGCTCCTGTTTTGGGCGTTTCTGATTCATCTGCAACTTTGGCTTGGGTTCACACAGCTTGCCGAGCTCGGTTGGTTAGTTCATTAGATTTCCAGTGACTTTAATTGTTAATATTGACTTTAAAGCTCAACAGCCTGAGTTTGGCATGCCACTGATCGGAAACTGATCCTTGAATGAGAGAGGGAGGGAGGGAGGAAGGGACAGAGAGAGAGAGAGAGAAAGTTTAAGTGTCTCTTAAAGGCGATTGAGTAGTTTTATAAGGGACAGAAACAAATGATATATACATACGGGACAGGCGATATGTCAGAAAGCAAGAGATCAAACAATGAAAGACATGGATGAGATGGGAGAATTAAACAACAGAAAATAATGATTCTAGATTAGAAAGATAGATAGATAGATAGATAGATGATAGATAGATAGATAGATAGATAGATAGATAGATAGATAGATAGATGATAGATGATAGATAAATAGCAGATAGATAGATATAGATGATAGATAGATAGCAGATAGATGGTAGATAGATAGATAATAGATAGATAGATAGATAAATAGATAGATAGATAGATAGATAGATAGATGATAGATAGATAGATGATAGATGATAGATAAATAGCAGATAGATAGATTAGATGATAGATAGATAGCAGATAGATGGTAGATAGATAGATAGATAGATAGATAGATAGATAGATAGATAGATAGATAGACAGACAGACAGACAGACAGACAGACAGACAGACAGACAGACAGACAGATTATTTATTTATTTAGATTTATATACTGCCCTTCTCCCGAGGGACTCGGGGTGGCGTACAGCCATAATAAAACAATGACCCTGCAGCATTTAAAATCCATTTAAAATATAATTAAACAAATTTGGCCTTCTTAGTTAAAAACCCATAATTTAAAATATCCCATTCGAATTTTTTTAGTCAGCCAGGCCAGCCTGTTGAAATAACAGGGATAGATAGATAGATAGATAGATAGATAGATAGATAGATAGATAGATAGATAGATAGATAGATAGATAGATGATAGATGATAGATAAATAGCAGATAGATAGATATAGATGATAGATAGATAGCAGATAGATGGTAGATAGATAGATAATAGATAGATAGATAGATAGATAGATAGATAGATAGATAGATAGATAGATGATAGATGATAGATAAATAGCAGATAGATAGATATAGATGATAGATAGATAGCAGATAGATGATAGATAGATAGATAGATAGATAGATAGATAGATAGATAGATAGATAGATAGATGATAGATGATAGATAAATAGCAGATAGATAGATATAGATGATAGATAGATAGCAGATAGATGGTAGATAGATAGATAATAGATAGATAGATAGATAGATAGATAGATAGATAGATAGATAGATAGATAGATAGATAGATAGATGATAGATGATAGATAAATAGCAGATAGATAGATTAGATGATAGATAGATAGATAGATAAATAGATAGATAGATAGATAGATAGATAGATAGATAGATAGATAGATAGATAGATAGACAGACAGACAGACAGACAGACAGATTATTTATTTATTTAGATTTATATACTGCCCTTCTCCCGAGGGACTCGGGGTGGCGTACAGCCATAATAAAACAATGACCCTGCAGCATTTAAAATCCATTTAAAATATAATTAAACAAATTTGGCCTTCTTAGTTAAAAACCCATAATTTAAAATATCCCATTCGAATTTTTTTAGTCAGCCAGGCCAGCCTGTTGAAATAACAGGGATAGATAGATAGATAGATAGATAGATAGATAGATAGATAGATAGATAGATAGATAGATAGATAGATAGATAGATAGCAGATGGATGGATGGATAGCAGATAGATAGCAGATAGATAGATGGATTGATAGATTGATAGCAGATAGATGGATTGATAGATGGCAGATTGAGATAGATAGATGGATGGATGGATGGATGGATGGATGGATGGATGGATGGATGGATGGATGGATTGGACAGATAGATAAAGATAGATAGATGATAAATTGATTGATAGCAGATAGATATAGATAGATAAATAGGTAGATAGCAGATGGATGGATGGATTGATAGATAGCAGATAGATAGATAGATAGATAGATAGATAGATGATAGATAGATAGATAGATAGATAGATAGATAGATAGATAGATAGATAGCAGATAGATGGATTGATAGACAGACAGACAGACAGATATATATATATACACACACACACTCTATTATTATATTATTGTTACGCTATTTCTGTTAACAGCCGGGTTTACACAGATAATCCTCCACTTACAACCACAACTGAGCCCCAAATATTGGCTGCCACACAAGCGTTATTGAATTTTGCCCCATTTTACAACCTTCCTGGCCACCGTTGTTAAGTGACTCATCACACATATATACGTGTGTGTACCTACAGGTGTGTGTGTATATTCTTACGGGTGCATAAGTGTGTTTGCTTGTAGATATAAAAATTTAAAATGAAGACTGGGACATATTTAAAAAGTCAGGAAGTTTCCCATTAGTGTAAACCTTGGTTGCACTTTCTTTTCTTTTGTTAAATCCACAGCAGCCTTCCGGTGCTGGTGGCTAGATATATATATCAAAACCGAAATAAAATAATAAAACAGGCATTAAACAAAGGGGAAACCAGCATTTTGGGATAGACCATCCAGGCAGGAAGGCAAATTTCTCCCTGTTTTAATCCCTCGACACCCTCAGGCGATTTTAGAGAGTTTGGCATGAAGGAGAAACTTCCGGACAGTGAGAAGAATTAACCAGTGGAACGGTTTCCCACCAGAAGTTGTGGGTGCTCCATCACGGGAGTTTTTTTGAAAAGGGATGGGACGGTGATTTGTCTGAAATGGGAGAGGGTCTCCTACTTGAGCAGGGGGTTGGAGTAGAAGACCTCCAAGGTCCCTTCTAGCCCCAGGTCTCTATGATTCGATAGACGGATAAGATTAGATGATAGATAGATTGATGATAGAGATAGAGATGATAGAGATAGATAGATAAATAAATAGATGGATGGATGATAGGATAAAGATAGATAGATAGATAGATAGATAGATAGATAGATAGATAGATAGATAGATAGATAGATATAGAGATGATAGAGATAGATAGATAAATAAATGGATGGATGGATGATAGGATAAAGATAGATAGATAGATAGATAGATAGATAGATAGATAGATAGATAGATAGATAGATAGATAGATAGATATAGAGATGAGATAGAGATAGATGATAGAAAGAGAGAGACAGACCAACAGACAGACAGATGATAGGATAAAGATAGAGGATAGGTAGAGATAATTATAGATAGATAGATAGATAGAGAGAGAGAGAGACAGACAGAGACACAGACAGACAGACAGATGATAGGATAAAGATAAAGGATAGGTTGAGATGATTAGAGATGGATAGCTAGCTAGACAGATAGATAGATAGATAGATAGATAGATAGAAACAAAGATATGGATGGATGGATGGATGGATGGATGGATGGATGGATGGATAGATAAATGATAGATAGATAGATAGATATATAGATAGATAGATAGATAGATAGATGATAGATAGATAGATACAAAGATATCATAGATAGATGGATGGATGGATGGATGGATGGATGGATGGATGGATGGATAGATAGATAGATAGATAAATACAAAGATATAGATGGATGGAGGGATGGATGGAGGGATAGATAGATAGATAGATAGATAGATAGATAGAGATAGATGATAGATAGATAGATAGATAGATAGATAGATAGATAGATAGATAGATAGATAGATAGATAGATAGATAAATAGATAGAGATAAGAGCGAGCGAGCGAGCGAGAGATGATACATAGAGAGATGTGTGTGTGTGAGAGAGAAGACAGACTGGGCAGACAGACAAATGGGGGGATGGAACAGAAGTTGCCTTCAGAAGTTGTGGATGCTTCATCACTGGAGGTTTCTAAGAAGATACTGGACAACCGTCCGTCTGAAATGGTCTAGGGTCTCCTCCTCAAGCACCGGATTGGACTAGGAGACCTCCAAGGTCCCTCCCAACTCTCTTCTGCTTGAGATGAAATCTGGAAACCTTGGAAAGAAACGAAAGAAGGCACTTGCTCCTTTCTCCCCCACCCCCCCACCCCCACAACTGAGAATAATTCACACATACAGGTAGTCCTTTGTTTATTGATTATTCGAAGTTGCCAGAAGTGTCTGATAACCATTTTCACACAATTTCACATTTCAGCATCCCTTGTGCTCCCATGCTCAAAACGCGGAGGCTTGGCGACTGGTACATGTCCTGGGGTCATGTATCATGCAATCTTCTGACAAGCCTCACTTAACAACCACATGGCTAACTTAACAACTGAAGTGGTTCACTTAATGGGGCAAAACTCACTTAACAACTGTCTCGCTTAGCAACGGAAATTTTGGGCTCAATTGTGGTCGTACGTTGAGGCCTACCTGTCCCAAAAGGGCACACTCAAGCACAGATTAAAAATACGTTTCAGAAAGAATCTGGGCACCTAAATCACAAAGCCCTAGAACTGGATAGCTCAGCAGACTAAAAGCATTGTGATTAACATCAGCTGCCTGCAATTACTGTAAGTTCGAATCTCCCCAGGCTCCAGGTTGACTCAGCCTTCCATCCTTTCTAAGGTGGGTCAATTGAGGACCCAGTTTGTGGGGGCAATAAGCTGACTTTGTATAAAATATACAAAAGTAGGAAGGCTATTACTTGGTGCATTGTAAGCCACCCTGAGTCTCCGAAGAAGGGCGGCATATAAATTTAATTTTTAAAAAAACTGTGATGGTGAACCTATGGCGTGCCATAGGTGGCACATGGAGCCGTATCTGTGGGCACGTCAGCGTTACCCAGCTCAGCTCCAGCACACATACATGCGTGCACCAGCCACCTGATTTTTGGCCCTTCTGGGCCCACTGGAAGTCAGGAAATGGGCTGCTTCCGGCCTCTGGGGGTGGGGGAGGCAGTTTTCGCCCTCCCCAGGCTCCTAGAAAGCCTCTGGAACCCGGGGAGGACAAAAAAGGGGCCTTCCGGGCCCAATGGAAGTCGGGAAACTGGCTGTTTCTAGCATCCAGAGGGCCTCTGGGGGAGTAGGGAAGCAGTGTTTGCCCTCCCCAAACTCCTAGGAAGCCTCTGGAGCCTGGGGAGGGTGAAAAACGGGCCTACTGGGCCCATCATGCCATCACATGCCAAAAGCGTGGGGAAAGCGCGGGTGTGTGTGTCATACATGCTTGTGTGGGGGGCAAGGGAGCATTGAATTATGGGTGTGGGCACACACATGTGCAAACCCCTTGCACTCCCCCCGCTTTTGGCACGTGACGGCAAAACGGTTAGCCATCACTGCCCTAGAACCATATAAGCCCTCCACTCAGCGGACTGTTTTGTCAGCTGTCCCAGAACCAATCGTTGTGTCACTTCCCTTCTGAATCCTAAATAGAGACCTCCTTTCTAACTGCAGCCTGCCTCCAATTCATTTCTCCTGCATCTTTCTTCCAGCTTGAAATTAAGATTTGAATGGATTTTAATTTCAACCGGGGGAAAATATTTACAATATTTATTTTATTTACAGGTTGAAATCTCCTGCACGATGAGTAGTTTCTATTTGACGCACGAGGTGCATTTCTCTCCCCATCCGAATCTGGTAAATAAAAATATTTTTTTAAAAAAAAAATTGAAGGAAGGAAATTTTTGTTTATCAGTCTCATTGTACAGTACACGACCAGTGAATAGTTGTTCTCATAAAGCATCGGTCATTCCCAAGAGTGAAGTTCAAAATGTTCCAAAAATGTTCTTTCCAAAGTCTAACTTTGGTTCCATCAGGTGTTTTCCAACATTGGCAATTTTAAGATGTGAGGATTTCAACTCCCAGCTGGCAGGGGAATTTTGGGAGTTGCGGTCCACATGTCTTAAAGTTGCCGAGATGGCTGGGAAGTTATTGGAGTTTTGAGTTCACGTCTCTTCCAGTTCTTAAGAGAGCTGTGGAATTCTGGGAGTTGATGTCCACTGGTCTTCAAATTGTTGCAACAGCTAGGGAATTCTGGGAGTTGACATCCATCCATCTTCAAGTTATTGAATTCAGCTGGGGAATTCTGGGAGTGGAAATTCACCCATCTGCAGGTTATTGAGATAGCTGTGGAATTATGAGAATTGAAGTCCACCCATCTTAAAATTGGTGAGGCAGCTGGAGAACGTTGGGAGTTGAAGCCCACTACCCATCTTCAAGTTGTTGAGATACTTGGGGAGTTCTGGGAGCTGAAGTCCACCCATCTTAAAGTGCCTGAGGCAGCTGGAGAATTCTGGGAATTGAAGTTCACCCATCTTCCAAGTGTCCAAGGTTGAGAAACTGGGTTAGGTAATGTCTGTCTCAACTCCATCCTCCTTCACGTAGGGTTGAAGTTCCTCCAAATTCCTCCCTAGCTTTTGTGCTTCTACAGAGTAAGCGCATGATGGAGTGCCAGTGGTGCTTTTCAAAAGCATCTGGACTTTCTTAGGATTTTTTATTTCTTGAAAACGTTTCGCTTCTCATCCAAGAAACTTCTTCACTTTGAGGTGCACCACTGGTGGGATTCAGTCGGTTCGGGCGAGTACGGGCGAACTGCTTGTTAAATTGCTGGCTGGCCCGTCCCCTCTCCTCCTTGCCCCACCGCTTCCAGGAATCCCCACGTGCCCATTTTTGTCTCCCAGTTAAGTGCAGGGAGGTCTACTACGCCCAAAATGGGGCATAAGGGTGCAATGCGCCCTCCCCAATGGCCCATTTTTGCTCCCACGGGGGCGCTGGAGGCCGAGTGCTGCCTGTCACACTCCCTGGCCACGGCCACCATGGCCACGCCCACCCTCCGGTCATTAGGACAGAGAAGCGGTTGTTAAATTATTTTTATCTTACCACTGGGTGGTACCTCACAATGCCTTTGCCAAAGCCGAGGCCACTGATTGGTTAAGCAGTCCAGCCCAGTCTCCAGACAAGAGAGAAAAGAGAGGATCACTGGAGATCACTCACAAGGGGAGACGATGTCCAGGTTTCTCTCCAAATCAAGGAAATGGGATCTCTATGGAGATTTTCAGTCATCCAGGTTATGGTTGTGCCAAATGCGCTTTTTCAAGAGGCAACTGGACTTTCTGGGTGGTTGAAGACCTTTTGCTTCTCATCCAAGAAGCTTCCTCAGTTCTTTTTCTTTTTAAGTTTTTTTATTTTATTTTTGAGACAAACAAACATTTAATAATACATCCGTCATCCCTTCTCTGTGACATCTCGGTGTTATCTTCCAAAATTCTTCTCCTTCTTTCATAAGTTTCTTCTATCTTGATCTTCATCCGAACCATTCTAACAATTCATCGTTAAAACAATACCCCAGTCATTGAGTTTTTATACATAATTATAAAAATTAATGATTGATATCTCTTTTCCAACCAACAATAAAAGTAATTCCATATCTCAAAGTATTCTAACTCTTCCCTATTCTTAATCATCAAAGTGAATCTATTCATTTCTGCACAATCCAAAAAAAAAAATTATTACTTCTTCTTCCTCCAAAGGTATTTTCTCTGCTTTCCAATTTTGAGCATAAACAATTCTTGCGGCTGTTATTACATGTATAATCAGGTAAATATTTTCCTTCCTTATTTTTTCAGGAAGGATACCCAATAGGAACAACTCTGGTTTAAATTCAGTACGTAGCTGTATCATTTCTTCCAGCCAAATTTCCTCATTTCTGACCGGATGGTGGGGAATGGAAGGATTGATATTCCTTGCAAACTCTTTTTGAGAGTCATTGAGGCCACTTGGAGATTTATCTGCATCCTCAAAGACACCTGAGTAATGAAAGTGGATGTTGTGGGAAGCCCCCTCCCCTGGAGAATGAAATATTTTGGGGAATATTTAAAGAGGCAGAATATTATATTTCCCCAAAAGGAGAAATGGAGAAATTTTTTAAACAAAGGCAAAAAGCAGTCCCAGTCTTCCGGCCATAGCCTCAAGTAAAAGCCTCAAGTTTTTAGAAATGGATATTTTGTACCTATTAAAACAGCCAGCCTATCCTATTCATAAAACACCTTGAGCCGCAGCTCCCACAGAAGGCTGAAGCTAATGGGATTAAGAATTTACACATACACACACCAAATTCCAAGGACAGGACATGACCTTTAGGACAAAATAGGATTTATTCACCACCATTAGAATAGCAAAAGACACAAGGCTCACTAAATTACAAAACCCCTCTGGAGCATCTCAAGCACCAAACCCCAGAACCCTATAAAAATCTACCCACTCACCCGGCTATTTTGTCATCCACCCCAGAAACACGTTGCTGTCACTGAAGTTTCTGGAAAACCCAATAAACGGAGGGCTCCTTTTCTTGTAACCAGCCTCCATTTTATTTCCAGCGTATTTTTTTTGGAACCCGACTGGATTTTTCTTCTTACGGTATGGAAGCTCCTTGGAACCGTTTTAAGGACTTTGTTGTAGACTGGAGAGAGACGATGTGGCCTGCTTAACAAACGCCTTCAAAGAAAAATAAGAAAGTCCAGTTGCCTCATGAAAAAGCTCTTTTGGGACAAGGAAATGGGATAATGAGGTTTAAGGAATGGGATAGAATCAGAGCAGGATTGAAATGGAAACATGGGGGGGAGAATATAGGATAACCACCAAGGGTAGGATTCAAAAATGACCTTTTTCTATTAATTAATCAATTTAATTAATCAATTAAAATTAATTGCACCCAGACAACATGTTGTTCAGATAGATATTGGGTTTTTTTACGTTCATTCAGAAAAATGTACTAATAAAACATATTATTTTTAAAACAAGGCCCTGAGAAAAGGGACTTCCAACCGTTTTTTTTTCACACTTACGACTGGCTTCTCCATTGACGTGGCTTGTCAAAAGCTGGCGAAAGGGGATCATGTGTCCCCACTTGGACACGGCGACTGTCATAAGAGTCTGAATTTTGCTCACGTGACCCACGGGGATGCTGTTACGGTCGTGTGGGGAAAACGGTCCTAAGTCAGTTTTTGCAGTGCCGTTGTAACTTCGAATGAACGGTTGTAAGCCGAGAACTACTTGTAGGGGGTCTGCCACGGGAGAGTCAAATCGGGTACCGCGAACGGGGGGAATCCAAGCCCCGCCCCTTCAGGCCTAAAGGGGGCGGACTTCAGTCCTCCTGCCATAGGTGCCATTTTGACTTTTTGGACCTTGACCGCCTCTTCCCTTCCTCAAATCCTAATTTTGGAGGTCCTCAAACAGCTGCCTTTCCTTCTCACCAGTTTTTCCCCGTCTCTTCGCAGACCCAGTATTTTATCCCTCCGAATGACGCGGAATTCCAAGAGCGCTTGGAACATCACCGGAGAGAAATTGCCCTCATGTTGAGATCTTCGGAATTCAACCAGGACAAGACGGCCCTGATCGTCACCAACAACCCGTTCCCTCTACTCGTTTCTGGCCAGCACCTGGCCACCCCCTTCCAGTACTTCCCCAAGGATTTGTCCAGGAGGGTAAGGGGACTCTGTCCTTTCACTCGACAGGTGAAAATGGATGGAAGGATGGATGGACGGGGAAGGATTGAAGGAAGGGAAGGGAAGGGAAGGGAGTAAATAGATGGGAAAGGGAAGGAAGGAGGGAAGGAAAGGAAAGGAAAGGAGGAAGGAAGGAAAAAGGGAAGAGGAAGGGAAGGGAAGGGAAGGGAAGGGAAGGGAAGGGAAGGGAAGGGAAGGGAAGGGAAGGGAAGGGAAGGGAAGGGAAGAAAAGGAAGTAAATAGATGGGAAAGGGAAGGAAGGAGGGAAGGGAAGAAAAGGAGGAAGGAAGGAAGGAAAAAGGGAAGAGGGAAGAGAAGGGAAGGGAAGGAAAGGAAGAAGGAAGGAAGAAGGGAAGAAGGAAAGGAAAGGAAAGGAAGAAGGAAAAAAGGGAAAGGAAAGGGAGGGAAGGAAAGGAAAGGGGGAAGGAAGGAAAAAGGGAAGAGGAAGGGAAGGGAAGGGAAGAGAAGGGAAGGGAAGGGAAGGAAGTAAATAGATGGGAAAGGGAAGGAAGGAGGGAAGGGAAGAAAAGGAGGAAGGAAGGAAGGAAAAAGGGAAGAGGGAAGAGAAGGGAAGGGAAGGGAAGGAAAGGAAGAAGGAAGGAAGAAGGGAAGAAGGAAAGGAAAGGAAAGGAAAGGAAGAAGGAAAAAAAGGGAAAGGAAAGGGAGGGAAGGAAAGGAAAGGGGGAAGGAAGGAAAAAGGGAAGAGGAAGGGAAGGGAAGGGAAGAGAAGGGAAGGGAAGGGAAGGAAGTAAATAGATGGGAAAGGGAAGGAAGGAGGGAAGGGAAGAAAAGGAGGAAGGAAGGAAGGAAAAAGGGAAGAGGGAAGAGAAGGGAAGGGAAGAGAAGGGAAGGGAAGGGAAGGAAGTAAATAGATGGGAAAGGGAAGGAAGGAGGGAAGGGAAGAAAAGGAGGAAGGAAGGAAGGAAAAAGGGAAGAGGGAAGAGAAGGGAAGGGAAGGAAAGGAAGAAGGAAGGAAGAAGGGAAGAAGGAAAGGAAAGGAAAGGAAGAAGGAAAAAAGGGAAAGGAGAGGGAGGGAAGGAAAGGAAAGGAGGAAGGAAGGAAGGAAAAAGGGAAGAGGAAGGGAAGGAAAGGAAAGGAAGAAGGGGGAGTTAGATAGAAAGGAAGGAAGGAATGGAAGGAAGGAAGGAAGAGAACAGAAAGGAAGGGGGAGTTAAGTAGGCAGACAGGCAAGAAGGAAATAAGTTAGGGGAAGTTAGGTAGTTAGGTAGATACGCAGGCAGGAAGTAAGTAAGTTAGTTAGTTAGGGAAAGCTAGAAAGGAAGTTAGGAAGGAAGGAAGGATGGAAAAAAACCAAAAGAGGAAGGAAGGGGAAGTTAGGTAGGTAGGGAGGCAGGCAGGAAGTAAGTAAGTAAGTTAGGGAAAGTTAGGAAGGAAGGAAGGAAGGAAGGAAGGAAAGGGAAGTTAGGTAGGTAGATAGGTAGGAAGGAAAAGAATGGAAAGGAAGGGGGGAGGGGGGAGAGAGGAAGGAAAAGAAGGGAAATGAAGAACAGAAGGAAAGAAGGAAAAGAAGGGAGGGAGGGAGAGGAGCGAGGGAGAGAGAGAGAGAGAGAGAGAGAGAGAAAGAAAAAGAAAGAAAGAAAAGAAAAGAAAAGAAAAGAAAAGAAAAGAAAAGAAAAGAAAAGAAAAGAAAAGAAAAGAAAGATGTCCCCTCCCATTTATTAGGAGGGAATCCAGTGAGTGGCTGTGTCCTTTGGGGATTGGTTCAACAACACACTTACAGAATAACAGCAGGAAGGGATCCTAGAGGTCATCTAGTCCAACCCCCTGTTTTAATCCTAAACTTGGATGAAAAAAAAAATCAGTTTGGTGGCTTACATAGCCTGCTGCACAGAATGGTAAGAGAAAGATTAGGGTTGTGCGTGTTTGTGTGTGAATATTGCACAGCCTGGAAAGATACAGGTAGTCCTCAATTTATGACTGGCCGCTTAGTGACCATTTGAAGTTATGACAGACCTGCTTAAGTCGTTATGACAGAGCTACTTAAGGTTCACATTCGAAGTTCCAACACCCACCATCCTGGTCACATGATCCCATGTTGGGTCCCCGACCACAAGTCCACATTTATGGCTATCCTATACACATGTCACCACAATTAACTAACTTTTTTTCATCCGTTTCTGCTCAAATACTGCCCATCGTGGACATTGGATTCACTTAATGACCTCCGCCGAAAAGGTTGTAAAACTGGGCACCGCCACACGGTGACCCACTTAAAAACTAACCAGAATTTACGACCATAATCCCAAGCTCAGTAATGGTCATAAGTAGAGGACTGTCTTTATCCCATGTAACCGCCCCCCCCCCCCACTTCGTATGGACACTGACTTTCTTCCTTTCCTACCCAGCCTTTCCCGCAGAGCTTCCGGAATCAAACCCCCCGCTGCTTACCCCCAGTGGGGGTCTCATCCAAAGTACCCCCCGGGATGGAAACCAAAAAGCTGAAAATCCCCACGCAATTAAGGTACCAAATCCTAAAGGCTGTGCATTGTGGTTTTTCTTTTCTATTAAAGCAATTTAAGAGATCATCATCTTCTTTTAACGACCCCATAATCCCTTGCGAGGTGGAGTCTGGGCAACTGAAGAGTGTTTTCATGGCCGGATGCCCTTCCTGTCGCCAGTGCTTAGGATCGAACTCACGGGCTCCTGATTGTGAGGCCAGAGCTCCACCTCTAGGCCACCGCACCGCTCATTAAAGCAACTTAAGAGATGTCGGGCCCCAAATCAAGACTGACACGTGGTCATACTTCCGAGCTGACCCCTGATAGGTAGTCCTCACCTTACAACGGTTCATTTAGTGACCATTTGAAGTTACAATGGTTCATTTAGTGACCGTTTGAAGTTACAGCGGCCCTGAAAAAAAGCGGCATATGACCCTGTTTCACACTTAGGACCGTTGCAGCATCCCCTGGGTCATGTGATCAAAATTCAGACGCTTGGCAACTGACTCGTAATTTATGACGGTCGTAGCATCCCAGGGTCACGTGATCCCCTTCGGTGACGTTAATTTTTCCTTTCTCTTTTCGATCGCCACATCGTTATTTGTAAGAAGTCGATGCTTCGTGTCCACAAATGTGTTTATTTCTGGACTGAAATCCTAGATATCGAGATGATATTATTATTATTATTATTATTATTATTATTATTATTATTATTATTATTATTATTATTATTATTATTATTATTATTATCTCTTTTATTTATTAAAATAAAACTCAGTTAACTGAACATTTAAAAGTGTGCCACAAATACAATTGACTGGTACTAATAGTTGATACGTTTGCTGCCAGCGTCCTAGGTATCAACCAAGTATCTTCTTAAAATATATGATGTTCCGAGTAGCACAGTTTTTTACAGTTCTGCTGGTGTTATTGCAGGAAACTGCAATTTCTTGATGTGTTTTGTATAATAATAATAATAATAATAATAATAATAATAATAATAATAATAATAATAATAATAATAATAATAATAATAATAATAATAATAATAATAATAATAATAGTGCAAAAATGGAAAACATTCTAACAGCAAATGGGGAGAACATTGGTGAAGTCAACATCAGATGAGGAATCTTCCAGGGGGACTCACTTTCACCACTACTGTTCAACATCACATTAATTCCACTGACAATAATCCTACGAAATACAAAACTGGGATACCAAATCTCAAGCCAACATGGCAAGATAAACCATCTACTATACATGGATGACTTAAAAATGTATGCGAAAAGCCCCACTGAACTTAAATCAATACTCAACATAGTTGAACTGTTCAGCAGCGACATCAAAATGAACTTTGGACTTGAAAAATGTGCTATATTATCCATACAGCAAGGAAAAATGGAAGAAATAGAAGGAATAGAACTGGGAAATGGAAACATAGTAAAAGCATTAGCAAGGGATGATGGTTATAAATACCTAGGCATATTGGAAGTAGATAACATCTTGAATGGAAAAGTCAAAGAGTCAACGCAAAAGGAATACACCAGGAGGGTCCGCAAAATATTAAAATTAAAGCTGAATGCTGGAAACATAATTAAAGTCATTAATACATGGCAGTTCCAGTGATACGCTACTCAGCTGGAATCATCAACTGGACTTTGGCTGAACTGGAAAACTTGGACTGGAAAACATGCAAACTTTTAAATATGTACCATGCTTTCCATCATGCTAAGAAAAATAGGGAGCAGAGGACTATTGCAAATCCATCAAACTGTAGAAGAAAATAAACGAAGTTTGAATGATTATGTGAACCAAAGTACAGAAAAATTGCTGCAGGCTGTGAAAACGGAGAACATTATAAAAACAACAGAAACAAAGGCAGAATATAATGAAAAACAGCTGGACGACAGATTAAACAGATGGAAAACCAAAGCTTTGCATGGACAACACTTGAAAAACATTGAAGGAAAATGCGATGACAACTTGACACGGGCATGGCTTAAGATGGGAACCATCAAGAAAGAAACGGAAGGTTTAATACTCACTGCTCAAGAACAAGCACTACAAACTAAGGCCATGAAAGCGAAGAAATACAAAAATCCACCAACAATCCAAACTGCCGACTTTGCAACAACAAAGTCGGAACTGTTTCACATTTAATTTGTGAATGCAGCAAGATCGCACCAGCTGATTACAAAGCTAGACATGACCGAGTTGCTAAATTAATCCACTGGTCATTATGTAAAAAATATAATTTAACTGTATCCAAAAAGTCATGGGAACCTAAAGTGGGAAAAGTTATAGAAAATGAGAAGGTGAAGATCTTGTGGGACTTTCGAATACAGCCGGATCGTCACTTGGAACACAACACGCCACATATCACAGTTGTCGAAACCCGAAATGTACAATTTCTTGACATCGCGGGACCAGGAGACACAGAGTCAAAGAAAAAGAACTGGAAAAAAATCATAAAATATTGTGACCTGGCCATCGAAACTACACGGCTATGGATGAAACATGTCACCATGATACCCATTGTCATCGGGGCACTTGGTACCATGTCCAAGAATTTTGTAAAATACATCAGCAAATTGCAGCTTCCTGCAATAACACCAGTGGAACTGCAAAAAACTGTGCTACTTGGAACATCGTACATCTTAAGAAGAGACTTGGTTGATACCTAGGACGCTGGTAGCAATCTGTATCAACCATTAGCACCAGTTAATGGTATTTGTGATGCATTTTTGAATGTTCAGTTGACTTGAGTTTCATGTTTAATGAATAATAATAAGAAGAAGAAGAAGAAGTTTGGATTTGAGTACAGCAAAAACCACTGGGAACATCAGGTTGAGAAAGTTCTAGAGAATGAGAAACTCAAGATCTTGTGGGACTTTAGGATTCAGACTGACAGGCCCTTGGTCCACAACACATCTGACATAACGGTAGTTGAAGAGAAAAAAGTATGGTTCATTGACATTGCAATACCTGGTGATGCACGGATTGAAGATAAGCAGCAAGAAAAAATCACAAAGTACCGGGACTTGCAAATCGAAGTTGAGCGACTATGGAAAAAGAAATCATCTGTTGTTCCGATTGTAATTGGAGCCCTTGGAGCAATACCCAAAGGGCTACCCCGCTATGTAGAAATTCTAAATTTACCGGACTTGGTCATTTTGACTCTACAAAAAACCACCTTACTCGGAACAGCTTACATCCTCCGACGATATCTTAACAGTTCCTAGGTCCTTGGTTAGGACTCGAGCTGCTGAGCTATTAACCAGCCTCAAAGACTGTGAATCTCACTACCGATTAACCAATAATAATAATAATAATAATAATAATAATAATAATAATAATAATAATAATAATAATAATAATAATAATAATAATATTTGGTTGATCCCTAGGATGCTGGCAGCAACCTGTATCAACCATTAGCACCAGTCAATGGTATTTGTGATGCATTTTTGAATGTTCAGTTGACGGTGTTTCATGTTTAATGAACAATAATAATAATAATAATAATAATAATAATAATTGGTTGATCCCTAGGATGCTGGCAGCAACCCATATCAACGATTAGCACCAGTTAATGGTATTTGTGATGCATTTTTGAATGTTCAGTTGACTTGAGTTTCATATTTAATGAATAATAATAATTTTAAATCCTTTTAAGCAAATCTTTCGTTGGCCACCTGAATAATCTGGGGTCCAAACTGGGATTTCTGAACGCGCAAAAGGAGATTGCTGCGTTCTCGACCAACGTGTCTTATCTTTTCAGCAGGTTCACCAGCAAGAAAGATTTCAAAGGCGACGCCCGTTTCTCCAAAAATTACGCCGAGAAGCGGTTACAAAGGTTGTACCCTCAGCTACACCTTCATTCCCGACTAGGTGAGATTTAACAGAGTTGAAAAGGATCTTGTAGGCCATCTGACCCTACAGTAGTGATGGTTAACCTTTTTGACATTGCGTGCCAGGAGCGGGAGGAGTGCGGCGGGGGGGGGAGGTGTCGCGCGTGTATGTGCCCACATCCATAATTTTATGCACCCTGTCCTCACCGGACATTGGCAAACGGGACATTTCTGGCCTCCGGAGGTCGTTTTGCCCTCCCCAGACACCTAGAAAGGCTCTAGAGCAGTGTTTCTCAACCTTGGAAGCTTGAAGATGGGTGGACTTCAACTCCCAGAATGCCCCAGCCAGCGCTGCTGGCTGGGGGATTCTGGGAGTTGAAGTCCACCCGTCTTCAAGCTTCCAAGGTTGAGAAACACTGCTCTACAGCCTGGGGAGAGAGAAAAACGGGCCTTCCCCAGCACCCCCTGAGGCCCTCCAGAGGCAGGAAACAGTCTCTGGTGGGCCCAGAAGGCCCGAAAATCAGCTGGCCGGTCCACGCATGCATGCCGGAGCTGAGCTGGTGTGCCCACTGACATGGCTACCTGTGCCATCTGTGGCACGCATGCCATAGTTTCGCCATCACATCCCTACACCATTTCTGACAGAGGGCAGTCCGGTCTCTTCTTGAAAGCTTCTTGTGATGAAGCTCCCGCAACTTTTGAAGGCAACTTCTGTTTCGTTGCTTGATTCTTCTCCCTGTCAGAAAGTTTCTCCTCATTTCTAAGTTGAGTCTCTCCTTCATCAGTTTTCATCCATTATTCTTTGTCTGGAGTATATACCTTGACCCCTTCCTCTCTTTGGCAGGCCCTGGGAGATTAAGACTGCTATCATGTCCTCCCTCGTCCTTCTTTTCATCAAACTAGACATATCCAATTCCTGCAACTATTCTTCATAGGTTTTAGCCTCCAGTCCCCTAATAATATTCGTTGCTCTTCTCTGCACTCTTTCTAGTGTTATAGAAATTAAGACGCACAAGAGTCCCGTGGGTGATCAGAGAGGTTTTAGTTGCACAAGATTCGGTGCAACACAAGAAGCAAAAACACTGAATGGACGAAAGATTCTGATGCAGTTATTTTATACATACAGTTCTGACAACCCACAGCGACAACCCACCCACCCCCCCTCTTTCTATAGGAGCTAAATAACTTGTTTTTGCAAAGTAGGTCATAGGTGCTGTGCAAATCTAGTTCAGCTTCCTGTCAAGTGTCCTGCCGTTATGTCTGCGGTTACCTCTGCTTGGCTAAGTGTGATCTTTGTCTTTCCAACTGAGGAAGGCTTGTTATTTCTGCAGTTTCACCTTCTGAACCAAAATACTAAAGAAAGAAAGGGGCCCTTCAGAGATCATCTAGACTGACCCCGTTTTATATCATTTTTTTTTAAATATCCAATTTTGTTACGGAATGAAGTGACCAAGCAACATGGGTCAGTCAGAGAGAGAGGCTTTATTTGCGCAAAGACTCAAAAGCCATGTTTGCCAATCTTGGCTCTGAGTAACGTCTCCATGCTTGTATGACACTTATATACTTTCCTAAACAAAGGATTCTGCTAACACAGCAACTTTCCATATATGGTTAACATACATTTGTTATTTTTAATTGACATCTCTTAATTACTAAGATTTTACCTCATCTTTATCCAACACTCATAATTCTTCTTGTAACTGGCTGAAGTACAAGTTCTTCTTTTGATATTTGCTTCTTGTCCAGGTGCTATTCTCTGGCCTAATCACCCTTGACTATGTTTCATGAGGATGCTCCCTTTTCTTCTGACAAGTTAGGGGGTCACTTAGAGTATCAAGGGAGTTCATGCTGACGTTGTATTTTCTCTAGCTGGCGGTATTTCCTGCCTTCAGAATATAGTTGCTTTTAGAATATCTTTTAGAATATAGTGAATATAAAGTTATCAGTGGTCATCCAAACGGTCCCACTTTATCTGCTTCTACTTTAATTTCATTATTCTATTTTACTAGAGCAGCGATTCTCAACCTTAAAGGCTTTTAAATTAATGGACTTCAGTTCCCAGAATTCCCCTGTTCAACATAGCTGTCTGGGGAATTCTGGGAGTTGAATTCCGTCCATCTTAAATTGGCAGAGGTTGAGAAACATTGTTCTAGAGTCTCAACGTCTTTTTCACAGTGTGCTGACCAAAGCTTGATGCAGGATTCTAGGTGTGGCCTTACTAAGGCTTTACAGAGTGGTATTAGTACCTCCCTTGATCTGGATTGAATCCCTCTGTTAATGAAACCTAGGATTGCATTGGCTATTTTGGCTGCCACCGCACATTGCTGCCTCCTATTTAACTGGTTGTCCACTAAGACTTTCCACGGTTACTGCTATTAAGCTTGGTTTCACCCAGTTTAAGTCATAAGTCGAGGACTACCTGCAAACAGAGCTAGCATAGTCCCTTTCCCGTTTTTCTTTGCAGATGATTTGAAAAATCAGCCCCTTCCGAGGATTCAGGGATGGTCTGCAGCGAAGATTCAGTGGGAGCCGCTGACCCTTTCCTGCCTGACGGAAATGAAACCCACCTTGATTGTCCCGGGAGAAGACGGGTTTAGACACGGGAAAGCCCCTCTCTGGATTGTAAATAACTCCGTGGTATTAAATTCCCCCTAGTAAAATCTTAGCTGAGTGACTGCATTCTGCAGGGTGGGCTTCTCTGTGATACGGAGACTTCGGTTCCTACCAAAGATATTGATGGTTGGTGGTCTCATAGGACGGGGGTGTGGGGAACAGTGGCCGTTTGATGACTTGTGGACTTCAACTCCCAGAATCCCTGAGCCAGCTTCTTTGGTTCAGGAATTCTGGGAATTGAAGTCCACAAGGTTGTAAAGGGAGCCATGTTGGCTCAGGAATTCTGGGAGTTGAAGTGCACAAGGTTATAAAGGGAGCCATGTTGGCTCAGGAATTCTGGGAGTTGAAGTGCCCGAGTGGCAAAAGGGCCATGCTGGCTCAGGAATTCTGGGAGTTGAAGTGCACAAGGTTATAAAGGGAGCCATGCTGGCTCAGGAATTCTGGGAGTTGAAGTCTACAAGGTTATAAAGGGAGCCATGCTGGCTCAGGAATTCTGGGAGTTGAAGTCTACAAGGTTATAAAGGGAGCCATGCTGGCTCAGGAATTCTGGGAGTTGAAGTCTACAAGGTTATAAAGGGAGCCATGCTGGCTCAGGAATTCTGGGAGTTGAAGTGCACGAGTGGCAAAAGGGCCATGCTGGCTCAGGAATTCTGGGAGTTGAAGTCCACAAGGTTATAAAGGGAGCCATGTTGGCTCAGGAATTCTGGGAGTTGAAGTGCATGGGTGGCAAAGGGGCCATGCTGGCTCAGGAATTCTGGGAGTTGAAGTGCACAAGGTTATAAAGGGAGCCATGCGGGCTCAGGAATTCTGGGAGTTGAAGTCCACAAGGTTATAAAGGGAGCCATGCTGGCTCAGGAATTCTGGGAGTTGAAGTACACAAGATTATAAAGGGAGCCATGCTGGCTCAGGAATTCTGGGAGTTGAAGTCCACAAGGTTATAAAGGGAGCCATGGGTTCCCCACCTCTGTAGGAGAAGATCGTGATCAATGAGCATGACCAATGAGGGAAGGGGGATGCTGGGAAAAAGTTATTCATGCTCCAGATTTTGATTCTGTTCTGGTGGAGTTTGCTTGAATTTGCTGGCAGTTTAACTGCCAAGTAGAGAAATTGTCCTAAATTTGCAACCAAAGATAATATTTTTTTCTGTGTGGTCCTTGGTGATATCCAAGCTTAGTGGCAGACGTTTCCTGACCCAACTAGGTAATATCATTAGTGCTGAGGGGAGTGGGGTTTGCAGAGGGGAGGAGGAGGAGGAGGAGGAGGAAGAGGAGGAGGAGGAGGAGAACTATGGTGTCCTGGGTGGTCTCTGAGCTTGGTGACTTTCTTGGAGATGTTTCATGACCCAACTAGGGAATATCATCAGTGCTAAAGATAGTGGGGTTTAGGGAGTTGCGTTTGTGGAGGGGAGGAGAAGGAGAGGAGAGGAGGAGGAGAACTATGGAGTCCTTGGGGGTCTCTGAGCTTAGTGACTTTCTTGTGGACGTTTCATGACCCAGCTAGGGAATATCATCAGTGCTAGAAGGGAGTAGCATTTGCTCTCAGTTTATATTCCAACCAATGGGTTGCCTTGTTAGAGTTGGCTGGAGTAGCCTTGGTGGTTCCTGGATTACCAACAATCAAGCGGGACACATTACCTCAACCAAGGAACTACAACTCACAAAAAAGAATCAGACAGTAAATAACAGTCTTAGGCATGAAAACTGGCTGGGTGACTTTGGGCCAATCACCAGGAGATGGTGAGTTCTAGTCCTACCTTAGGCAGAACACTGCGTGGGTGACTTTCGGCGAATCAGTGGGAGACGGTGAGTTCTAGTCCTGCCTTAGATTTGAAGGCCAGCTGGGTGACGTCTGAATTTTAATCATGTGACCATGGGAACGCTGCAACGGTCGTAAATGTGAAAAACTCATAAGTGCTTTTATAACTTTGAGACGTCACTAAATGAACTGTTTTAAGTCGAGCGCTACTTGTACATTGATAAACAATCCCCCGGAAGACATACCATCCTAAGACACAGATTGCAAAATCGACTTTATTAGGTGCTTAAAACGGAAGGAACAAACTCATGTTCCTAGTAAACTAGGATGTACAACTTTGGCTGGTTTAAGCCTGCATTGTCAGGTTAGGCTGAAGAGACCAGGACCGTCTGGTACAGAAGCCAAACCGTCATAAAAATGAAAGGTGGTTTTGTTCTAGGGGTATTCAGTATTCTTGCTCATCTTCGGCATCGGATCCATAAACGCCCGTGTCTTCTCCGACTTCTTCGTAATCCTTCTCCAGAGCCGCCAGGTCCTCCCGAGCTTCCGCGAACTCGCCTTCCTCCATGCCCTCGCCCATATACCAATGGACGAAAGCCCGCTTGGCGTACATCAGGTCGAATTTGTGGTCCAGACGGGCCCAGGCGTCGGCAATCGCCGTGGTGTTGCTGAGCATGCAGACGGCCCGCTGAACCTTAGCCAGGTCTCCCCCGGGCACCACAGTGGGCGGTTGATAATTGATGCCCACTTTGAAGCCTGTCGGGCACCAGTCGACAAACTGGATGGACCGTCGGGCTTTGATGGCCGCGATGGCCGCGTTGACGTCCTTCGGCACAATGTCTCCCCGGTACAAGAGGCAACACGCCATGTATTTGCCCCGGCGCGGGTCGCACTTCACCATCTGGTTGGAAAATTCAAAGCAGGCGTTGGTGATCTCCGGCACCGAGAGCTGCTCGTGGTAGGCTTTTTCGGCCGAGATGATGGGGGCGTAGGTGGTCAAAGGGAAGTGGATGCGGGGGTACGGCACCAGGTTGGTCTGGAATTCGGTGAGGTCCACATTCAGAGCCCCGTCGAATCGCAAAGAAGCAGTGATGGAGGAGACAATCTGCCCGATCAGACGGTTGAGGTTCGTGTAGGTTGGACGTTCGATGTCCAGGTTTCGGTTGCAAATGTCGTAGATGGCTTCGTTGTCCACCATGAAGGAACAGTCTGAGTGCTCCAGGGTGGTGTGAGTCGTCAGGATGGAGTTGTATGGTTCCACCACGGCGGTGGAGACCTGCGGGGCGGGATACACCGAGAATTCCAGCTTGGACTTCTTGCTGTATTCGACCGAGAGCCGTTCCATCAGGAGAGATGTAAAGCCGGACCCGGTGCCACCACCGAAGCTGTGGAAGACCAGGAAACCTTGAAGGCCACTGCATTGCTCGGCCTGGAAGAGAAGACCTTAGTTTGAACTCCTTGTAGGATTTGGGCATGAAGCATTTGAAACAAGCTATGGAAAACAACATGGTGTGGGACACATCCGTGGGAGACGCTATTCTGACCCGGCTCCCAAACACGACAAACTCTCCTTTATTAGGAGCGCCGGCACTCCCGGCAAACAGTCTCTCTCTCTCTCTCTCTCTCACCGCAAGCTAACAAGTCTGTCCGGCAGGGGAGATGAATAATTGTCTGCCACATCTATTCATCTCGGCCCCCTGCCTTTTATCCCCAGAGCCAGGGTGGGGCTTCGCTAGTAGTGATGGCTCTTCTGTCCCAAGGACCAGCCCATGGATTTCCAC
This sequence comes from Coluber constrictor foxii, assembly GCA_038048745.1. NCBI lineage: Eukaryota > Metazoa > Chordata > Lepidosauria > Squamata > Colubridae > Coluber > Coluber constrictor. Next base: position 91,303,775 of record CM075964.1, on the reverse strand, counting down.
TGCTCTCCTCTCCTCTGCCTTCTGTGCATCCGCACATCAGGCACTGGACCCAGCTGTTCCTCCTCTTCCTCATCAGCCACCTCCAGGCCTGGGGGCTGTTGACTCTCCATCCAAACCATGGCTACCAACCTGCCTTCCATGGAGGACCTGTATACTGCACGAGCCAAAAAGAAGGCTGGGAAAATATTTGCAGACCCCTTGCATCCTGGACATAAACTATTTCAACTCCTACCCTCAAAATGACGCTACAGAGCACTGCACACCAGAACAACTAGACACAAGGACAGTTTTTTCCCAAACACCATCACTCTGCTAAACAAATTATTTCCACAACATTGTCGAACTATTCATTAAGTCTGCATTACTATTAATCTTCTCATCATTCCCAACATACATCTCCTCCCACTTATAACTGTATGACTGTAACTTTGTTGCTGGTATCCTTACGATTTATATTGACTGTTTCCCTATGACTATCATTAAGTGTTGTATCTTATGATTCTTGACGAATGTATCTTTTCTTTTATGTACATTGAGAGCCTATGCACCCAAGACAAATTCCTTGTGTGTCCAATCACACTTGGCCAATAAAGAATTCTATTCTATTCTATTCTATTCTATTCTATTCTATTCTATTCTATTCTATTCTATTCTATTCTATTCTATTCTATTCTATTCTATTCTACTCTACTCTACTCTACTCTACCCTACCCTACCCTACCCTACCCTACCCTACCCTACCCTACCCTACCCTACCCTACCCTACCCTACCCTACCCTACCCTACCCTACCCTACCCTACCCTACCCTACCCTACCCTACCCTACCCTACCCTACCCTACCCTACCCTACCCTACCCTACCCTACCCTACCCTACCCTACCCTACCCTACCCTACCTTAGGGCTCATGATGGCCCAAGCTCTGCCTCTGTCTCTCTCTCTCTGCCAGCTCCATTCCCTCTTCCCCCTCGGAGCTCTCAGGTTGCCTTGATGCTCACACCGACTCCCACACCTCCTCCTCCTCCTCTGATTCAGCTGCTGAAGGGGCCAGTGGCCGACAGGCCACAATAGAAGCCCTCTAAGACCAGACATTGTGGTAAGAATGCAAAACCAGTAGGAACTGGTTAGAGGAAAGCTTGGAGTCCATCAGAGGCAGTGGTGGGTTGCTACCGGTTCGCCCCAATTCTGGCGAACTGGTAGCGGCGGTGGGAGGCTCCACCCATCTGCCCGGACGTCTCTGCACATGCGCAGAAGCTTCTGCGCGCAAGCATGCGCGCGCCCACGAGCAAACCAGTAGCAACGGGATTTGAGTCCCACTACTGATCAGAGGTCAATAGGTCAGGGAGCTTTGCCTTAACTGGTAGGGATGGTGGTACGGGGTCCTACTTAAATACTACGTTGGACCAGGAAGTGCAAGATGCTCCAACCTTTATCACCTATCCTTCCTGGGTCAAAAACGGTACTTGGGTTGAGAATGGAGATTATCCAGAGGTTGTTAAATTACAGCTGTTCACTGACAAAGGGAGACCCCACAATGAATTGGAAAGTTGTTGTTGGTGGTGAAATCCAAATTTTTCTTCTACCGGTTCTGTGGGCATGGCTTGGTGGGTGTGGCAGGGGAAGGATACTGCAAAATCCCCATTCCCACCCTATTCTGGGGCCAGGTATTTGCTGGTTCTCCGAACTACTCAAAATTTCCACTACCGGTTCTCCAAGCTGCTCAAAATTTCTGCTACCCGTTTTCTCAACTACTCAAAATTTCCGCTACCAGTTCTCCAGAACCTATCAGAACCTGCTGGATTTCACCCCTGATCTAGAGCAATACTCAACTTTGAGAAATCAACCATGGCAACCCCTCCATCTATATTTTTTATTCAACTCTCATGTATGTCACTCTGGGCTAGCAACTGGTGTTTCGGCCTGTTCCCACAACCTGCTGGACGAGGGTAATACAGGATTGGCTTTTTGAGGGTCAGTGAGTTGTATGAACCAGGTCATTCCGGGAAAACAAATGTAGAAATTCACATTTCATCAATGGTCCACCCAGGGTGCTACCGTATTTTCCTGCGTATAAGACGACTTTCTAACACATGAAAATCTTCTCAAAAGTCGGGGGTCGTCTTATACGCCGGGTGTCATTCTCCTGTAACCAGGCAGACCAGCCCATAAGGCTCTGATGAGCCTTTAATGGCTCTGAGGAGCCAAGCTGAATTGCCTGCTGAGTTGCCGCTAATCAGCTGAGTTACACGCCAGAGCCAGGTAAAAGGAAAAGTTTTTTCCTTTTACACGGCGCTGGCGATCCCAGCTGAGTTGCCTGATTAGCAGGCAACTCAGCTGGGATCGCCAGGGCTTGGATCGCCAGCGCCGTGTAAAAGGAAAAAAACTTTCCTTTTACACGCCAGAGCTTGGATGGCCAGTGCCGTGTAAAATTAAATTAAAATTAAATTAAAATTAAAATTAAAATTAAAAAACTTTCCTTTTACATGGCTCTGGCGATCCTAGCTGCGAATTTTTGCCTGCTAATTGGTAGCAAAAATCCACCCCCCCTCCAGCTTGCCTACTTTAGCTGCTAGCCACAACGTTTGCCTTGCTTCGCTTGCCTGCAATCCGTTGCATCAGCAAGCAACTGAATCTCCCTGCCTGCAATCAAGCAGGCAGGGAGTTGTGGACTTCAACTCCCAGAATTCCTCAGCCAGCAAAGCAAAGCTGGCTGAGGAATTCTGGGAGTTGAAGTCTACAAGTCTTAAGGTTGCCAAGGTTGGAGACCCCTGTTCTATTGGGTAAGTTTTTTCCCCCTTTGGGGGCTTTAAAAAAAATAGTTAATTGGGGTTTTTTTTTAGTTGTTCTTTTTTTAGACCTAGCCATTTAAAGGCTAGGTCTAAGTTTTAGGCTGGGAAGTTTTAAATTTAGCTTTCATATAAAAATAAAAATAAAATAAGATATTTGTGCAGCTTTCTGAGATTTAATGTGTTTCTGTAGTGTTTCACTCTAACTACACAAATGCACAAAATCTCACAAAGCTTTATGTGGAATTTTGTGTGTGTAAAGTGTGAAAGTTGTTTTTTGGGGCTTTTTGTGGCTGTGTGAGGTTCCTGCTTGTTGCAGGGGTCATTTTGGGTCTAGCACAGCTGCTTTTACATTGTGGGTGAGCCAGTTGATGTTTTTTAATTTTTATTTGGTGTGCGTTGGAAGAGGGGGCGTCTTATACAGCGAGTATAGCCCAAACCCTATATTTTTACAGGAAAAGTCAGGGGTCGTCTTATACACCCAGTTATACGCCGGAAAATATGGTAATCCTAATAACCAAGAGTCTACGATGGTGGTAATTCATGACGTCTGGAGACTTAATCTCTTTCGAGCAGTTTTCCCCAATACAATAAGACTACAATATCCATAATTCTCAAGTATCACACAGGAATGATGGGAGCAGAGCCCAGGAGACACTACAGGGAGAAATCCTGAAGAAATGCAGCTGTATTGCTTTGACACATGTCTCTGAAAGTCACAGGACATCTAATAACACCCCTGTAAGGTAGATGGGCCGGTTGAAAGATAATGAGACTTGTGATCGAATTGGTATTTGATCTGGATCTTCCAAGTTCTAGATCTGAACTACGATGCTATCCTAGTCCTCCCTGTTTCTAACTCAAAAGCCTGGAGCCTGGATAGCTCAGCAGATTAAAGCATTGTGATTAACACCAGCTGTCTGCAATTACTGTAAGTTCGAATCTCACCAGGCTCCAGGTTGACTCAGCCTTCCATCCTTTCTAAGGGAGGTCAAATGAGGACCCAGTTTGTGGGGGCAATAAGCTGACTTTGTATAAAAAATATACAAAAGTATGAAGGCTATTGCTTCACGCATTGTAAGCCGCCCTGAGTCTCCGGAGAAGGGCGGCATATAAATCAAATTTAAAAAAGGGGGGGGTACTGAGGAACAGCCTTGGCCCAGCGCTGTCTACCTGGAGGCAGCGAGGGAGCTGGCATGCAACTCACCAATCTGCGAATCCTATCCAGTACTTGGTCGATGATTTCTTTTCCAACCGTGTAGTGGCCTCGGGCATAATTGTTGGCGGCGTCTTCTTTGCCGCTCATCAGCTGCTCCGGGTGAAAGAGTGAGCGAAAGGTCCCACAGCGGATTTCGTCTGTAGAGAAAGGGATATAGGAGATTACCAAGCCAGTCTCGAGCAAACCAGCCAGATACATCACACCACACCACAATTGTCAGCTGCCACCTCACGCTTGTGCTCTGCTATCATTCGGTAGCAGTCTGCCGTGAATTCGGAGTGGGGGTGGGGCAGAGGAACTGGCTGGGAGGGCTTTTCTGCCCCAGCTACGGACCCCAAAGAACGCAGCACACACAAAGTCCGTACAAACCTTAGTTTACTAATTAAGGACTACTAATGAGCTTTCTTAGTAGTTCTTCGAACACAAGTACAGTTTAAATCAGTCTTTTCTGAAGAAGGGCTGTTCATTTAACTTCATTAGCAGCCGACAAGAATCCAGGGAATAATAACTCAGTTCTGAGGCACCGTATTTCAGATAACCGTAATCTTACTGTGGTTGGCAGAATGCCCAGAAGCAATTTGCAGGAAAACTGACGAGAGAGAAACAAGAGCCGAATCAAACATTTCTGGAATCAAGACGCGAAGGAATAGGAACGAAGTTGTTTCCTGCAAATTGCATCAGTCGTCGTCCTTCCTTAAATAGGCTAAGGGAGTGGCCAATTAGCCCCAAGCCTTACTCTTGAGGAGGCCTCCTCCTGAGGAGCCACTCCTGCCTTTTGACAGCTCTGCGCGCCCGTGCATTGAGAAGAGGCTCCTCCTCTTCATCCTCTTCACTTATGGGAGCTTCTGGAGGTTCTGAAGGCCCTGGCTGAATCCCCGCCTCTGGTACCACATCTTCTCCAGCCTCCTCATTGTCTGACTCGAGTGACAGCTGCACAGGTTGCTGATGCAGCACCACACCAGCCTCCTCGCTGTCAGAATCAGCTACTAGCTGCACAGGCTGCTGACAGGCCACAACAAGGAGGGAGGATTTGAGGGAAATGAAAAGTTTGCTGTATCTGCCCGAGATGCTGCTTCAAGGCTGAACAGCTGAGGAATGGGACACCAGCTGCATACCAACCAACCCTTGACGTGTCCGTTCTGGCTTTGCATTACTGTACAGCTAGTCCTCGACTTACAACAGTTCATTTAGTGACCGTTTACCGTTACAACGGCACTGAAAACTATGACTGATGACCGTTTTTCACAGTTAGGACCTTTGCAGCATCCCCAGGGTCTTGTGATCAAAATTCAAACGTTTGGCAACTGACTCATATTCACAATAGTCACAGGGTCCTGAGGTCATGTGACCTCCTTTTGCAACTTTCTGACACTTTTCCTTCCTTCCATGCATCCATCCATCCTTCCAGCCATTAATGCTTCCAACCTTCCTTCCTTCCTTCCTTCCTTCCTTCCTTCCTTCCTTCCTTCCTTCCTTCCTTCCTTCCTTTCCTTCTTTCCTTCCTTCCATCCATCCATCCATCCATGCTTCCAACTTTCCTTCCTTCCTTCCTTCCCTTCCCTTCCTTCCCTTCCTTCCTTCCTTCCTTCCTTCCTTCCTTCCTTCCTTCCTTCCTTCCTTCCTTCCTTCCTTCCTTCTCCTTCTTTCCTTCCTTCCTTTCTTTCTTCCTCTCCTTCTTTCCTTCCTTCCATGCATCCATCCTTTCCATCCATCCATCCTTCTATCCATCCATCCATCCATCCATCCATCCATCCATCCATCCATGCTTCCAACTTTCCTTCCTTCCATTCCTTCCATTCCTTCCCTTCCTTCCCTTCCTTCCTTCCCTTCCTTCCTTCCTTCCTTCCATGCATCCATGCACCCATCCATCCTTCCTTCTATCCATCCTTCCAGCCATCAATGTTTCCAGCTTTCTTTCCTTCCTTCCTTCCTTCCTTCCTTCCTTCCTTCCTTCCTTCCTTCCTTCCTTCCTTCCTTCCTTCCTTCCTTCCTTCCTTCCTTCCTTCTTCCATCCATGCTTCCAACTTTCCTTCCCTTCCTTCCTTTCCTTCCCTTCCTTCCTTTCCTTCCCTTCCTTCCTTCCTTCCTTCCTTCCATCCAGCCATGCTTCCAACTTTCCTTCCTTCCTTCCTTCCTTCCTTCCTTCCTTCCTTCCTTCCTTCCTTCCTTCCTTCCTTCCTTCCTTCCTTCCTTCCTTCCTTCCTTCCTTCCATGCATCCATCCTTTCCATCCATCCACTCTTCTATCCATCCTTCCAGCCATCAACGTTTCCTTCCTTCCTTGCTTCCTTCCTTGCTTCCTTCCTTGCTTCCATCCATCCATCCATCCATCCATCCATCCACCCACCCTGCATAATGCCCAGTGCCAGTACCTATGACTGTTGGTTCCAGATCTACAAAGACCGCTCGGGGGACATGTTTCCCGGCCCCCGTTTTGCAAAAAAACGTCTCAAACGAATAATTGGCTTTGCTCGGTCCGTCAGTTTTCAGGATGGTCCCATCCGGCAAAATGCCGTGTTCCAGGCAATACAGCTCCCAGCATCCGTTTCCCATTTGGACTCCGGCTTGACCGATATGGATGGAAATGCACTCCCTCTGGAAGACAGAGATATACGGACAGTGTGACACTACAGATCCCATCAGGCAGGGGTCCCCAACTGTGGCAACTTGAAGACATGAAGACTTCAAGTCCCAGAATTCTCCAGTCTTCAAGGTGCCAAGACAGTTGGGGGATTCTGGGAGTTGAAGTCCACCCATCTTCAAGTTGCCAAGGTTGGAGACCCTGGCCATAAGGCACTGATATGAAATCCCCCCTGCCTCCTTTTAATGAACCTGGATGGTTATTAGCTGATAATAATTAACTGGCACAAGAGAGATGCGGGAAACATTCAAAGAAACTGGAAAATTAAGAATCTTCCGTGTTGTTTTCTTCCAGTTCTTTTTTTTTTAATTTGATTTATATGCCGCCCTTCTCCGGAGACTCAGGGCGGCTTACAATGCGTTAAGCAACAGCCTTCATACTTTTGTATATTTTTTTTATACAAAGTCCGCTTATTGCCCCCACAAACTGGGTCCTCAATTGACCTACCTTAGAAAGGATGGAAGGCTGAGTCAACCTTGACCCTGGGGAGATTCGAACTTACAGTAATTGCAGACAGCTGGATGTTAGTTAGAGTGCTTAGTCTGCAAAGCTATCCGGGCTCTACAATTACTCGAATTCTTTCTGTTCTGTCTTCTGTTTCAAACTAAGAAAGTGTTTCTCAAACTTGGCCACTTTCAGATGGGTGGACTTCAACTCCCAGAATTCCTCAGTCAGCCATGCTTTAAGATGGGTGGACTTCAACTCCCAGAATTCCTCAGTCAGCCATGCTTTAAGATGGGTGGACTTCAACTTCCAGAATCCCCCATCCAGCCTGCTTTAAGATGGGTGGACTTCAACTCCCAGAATTCCTCAGTCAGCCATGCTTTAAGATAGGTGGACTTCAACTCCCAGAATTCCTCAGTCAGCCATGCTTTAAGATGGGTGGACTTCAACTCCCAGAATTCCTCAGTCAGCCATGCTTTAAGATGGGTGGACTTCAACTCCCAGAATTCCTCAGTCAGCCATGCTTTAAGATAGGTGTACTTCAACTCCCAGAATTCCTCAGTCAGCCATGCTTTAAGATGGGTGGACTTCAACTCCCAGAATTCCTCAATCAGCCATGTTTTAAGATGGGTGGACTTCAACTCCCAGAATTCCTCAGTCAGCCATGCTTTAAGATGGGTGGACTTCAACTCCCAGAATTCCTCAGTCAGCCATGCTTTAAGATGGGTGGACTTCAATTCCCAGAATTCCCTGGCCAGTAGTAAGCTAGCTGATGATTACCACCACACAAATTTAAAACTCGTTGAGTTGCCTGGGGAATTCTGGGAGTTGAAGTCCACCCATCTTAAAGTGGCAAAGTTGAAAAACTCTTGTAGTCTAACAAACGTAAGGATTTACTTAATCCCTGGTGATTTTCAGGAAAAGACAGGACAGCCATTTGTCCTGTTTTTCAATTTCCCTTCCCCTAATTTGGGCACTACTACAACTATTAATGTGTGTGTGTGTGTGTGAGAGAGAGAGAGAGGGAGAGAGAGGGAGAGAGTGAGAGAGTGAGAGAGAGCCTCCACTCCTCAAAATGTTCCTGAATGTTAACTCCCAATGAAACAACTTACTTGCCTCTAGAAGCTGTGAATGCTCCAACATTGGAAGCTTTTAAGAAGATGTTGGATAACCCTTTGTCTGAAACGGTGTAGGGTTTCCTGCCTAAGCAGGGGGTTGGACTAGATGACCTCCAAGGTCCCTTCCGACTCCGGTGTTCTACTCTATTCTAATATCTATGATCTGGTGGGACCCCCCACCCCCCACCCCCAGCCAGCAATGCTAAGATTAAAATGTTCTGTCACCCCTGATTAGTCCTTATTAAATTTTTATATCACCTTTATTACTTGATATGGGATTCAGTCAAGGCACCAAACAGAGCTGCCTTCATCCTCCTTATTTTCACTGGCAAATTTAATGCCAATACCCCCAGCACAAACCTCCTTTCCCCAACTTATGTTATAGCTTAGTTCCTTTAAAAACCGCTCAGGTGTCTCCGGAAATTACATACCATTGTGAGAAAACTAAATTTCCTTTTTTCTTTCTTTCTTCTTTCTTTTTTTGTTTTTTTCTCCTGGCTGTAAAAGCTCCTTCATCCACACTCCGTTTTTTCCTGCAAGGGTTTTTATAAGGGAAATGGACGCAGCTGTAAAGAGGCACCAATTTAAGAGCAGTAGCCCTCATTTGCAAAGAAGTGTTTGGGTTAAGGGTTAATAATACCCGTGTTTTAACAGCAGCCAGAATTGTGTTTGCACAACACTGGAAGGGCTGTGAGGAGATCCCCACAGAAGAAAAAAAGATAATAACAAAAAAATTAGAATGTGCAGAAATGAATAAACTAACACTTGAAATTAAGGAGAAGGAAGACACCGAATATTTTGAGGTCTGGGATCAGTTCTATCGATGGTTAAGTAAGAGAAACAGGAGTTAGAACTTCAAAACTGGTAAGAGAAAGATTGATCTTATTAGTTGGATTGTTTACCGTATCTTATTAACTTTGATTAATTTTGATAAGCATTAACAATTAGTAGGTATTGATGTTATGAGGGAATTACTCATGGTTAGTATGAGGTTACTATTAGAGAATACTATTATCATTACTGTAATGCTCGTTACTCGAACTGTAAGCAGACAAGACACTGTCTATATGGATTTTGAATATGCTGCTCTTTTTATTTATATTAATAAAAAGAAAAATTATATATATAATTTTTGGGATGTGAAAACCCAGCTATCGTTTTTGTTGGTTTTTTAAATGTCTTTGAGTGTTTTTTTTTAAAATCTTGCTAATGTTGGTTTTTTTTAGCTAGGATTGATTACGTTCCCTAGTTTGGTAATGAGACGTCTGCAAGGAAATCGCCAAGCTCAGAGGGTGTCAAGGACCCCAAGGTCTTCCTCTCCTCCCCTCCTCCCCCCTCCCCTCCTCTTCCTCACACAAACCCCACTCCCTCCTAGCACTGATGATGTTCCCTAGTTTGGTAATGTGACGTCTGCAAGGAATCCACCAAGCTCAGTCTCAAGGACCCCAAAGTTGTCTTCCTCCTCCTCCTCTTCCTCACACAAACCCCACTCTCTCCTAGGCCTTCCTCCTCCTCCTCCTCCCCTCCTCCTCCTCCTCTTCCTCACACAAACCCCACTCTCCTAGGCCTTCCTCCTCCTCCTCTCCTCCTTCTCCTCTTCCTCACACAAACCCCACTCCCTCCAAACACTGATGATGCTCCCTAGTTTGGTACTGAGATGTCTGCAAAGAAATCACTAAGCTCAGAGAGCATCTGGAACCCCCTAAGATGTTAGCTGCCCCAAGTCACAGTTTTGAGGTGTGTGGTCATCTCAATCAATTGAATTAAAAAAAAAACCTCTTCAAAATTAAATTTTACAATGTTGTCAATTAGGATATAGGCTGGGGCACAACATGTGATGTTGCCATTGTGTTTTGTTTGGTTCGGTTTAGCCGCCCTTGGAAGCAAAAACCACAATAATCACCAAGGCATCAGTGTAGTGAGTGTAGGCATCACTTCTGAGAAGTCCTGTCTGTAGTTGGCTTCACACATGATGTGTAACCCATGATTTGGCTCATCGTAGTTTTGTGAAGGAAAAATAGTTGAGTTTTCTCAACAAGCCAAAACATCCTGTCATAAATATAGTTTGTGAACTATTGTTGCTTGATACAGAAAACCCCCTGAGATGAAGCCAACCAGGTTAGATTAAGGTTTAATGGACAGTGTTGAACCAGGCCTGCCTCTGGCATGGGAAGATGGGATAAATAGGCTCATGCCGGATAAAGTACGATCTTATGTGGACGTGGCATTGTTCCTCTATGGACTGTGTTGACATAACATGCTTAACCAGGTTAGTAGCAGAATCCGCATTCCCACAATCGGCTAAATCTGGTTAGTTTTAGCTTTGGTTTGAGTTTGTGGCTAGGTGGATTGTGAGATATCTGTCTTGTTTGGGTAGTTTACGGCTTAATGCAAATCTTAATGTCCAATCTTGGCAACTTTAAGATTGGTAGACTTCAACTCCCAGAATTCCTCCACTGGTAGGCTGGGGAATTCTGGGACTTGAAATCCACTTAAAGTGCCGAAGTTGGACACCCAGATTTAATGTATGGTGCAAAGCTGGAAAATGACTCAGTAACTGGGTTAAGTATGTTGTTATTTAACATTATTTACCGGAAATTGCTCTCATTGATTTCTAATTTGTTAACTGAAGAATCCAGAGACATACTTGAAGATTCCCTTCCCCCCACTCCCCCAGTTGTTTCTCAAATATTTACAACAAACCAGGGCACAAAATGGAAAGTATCGAAATAGTTGTATCTCCTTCCTTGAAAAGAAATGGAGGTCAAAAATACTTGTTAAGAAGTCTGCTTAATAGTTGGATGGTCTTCGATGGTTATTTTAGATTTGTTTCCAATTGTTTGTTTTATTGTATGCTGCTCAGAGTCTGATTTGTGAGATGGGTAGCTGTATAAAATTGATGAGAAAGAGAGATGCATGATGGCTAGATGATGGGTACATGGGTAAGATGATTGATAGATGATAGATGATGGGTAGATAGATGATGATGGATAGGAGATAGATAGATACATAGATAGATACATAGATAGATGATAGATAGATAGATAGATAGATAGATAGATAGATAGATAGATAGATAGATAGATAGATAGATAGATAGATAGATATAGATACTGTAAATAGATAGATGGACGGACGGATGGATGGATGGATGGATAATAGATAGATGGATAGATGGATGGATAAAAGATTGATAAATAGACAGACAGATAGATAGACAGATAGACAGACAGATGGATGATAAATAGACATGATGGATGGATGGATAGATGATAGATAGATAGAAAGATGGGTGGATATATGATTGATAAATAGATAGATAGACAGACAGACAGATAGATAGACAGGCAGACAGATGGATGATAAACAGACATGATGGATGGATGGATAGATGGATGGATAGATGATAGATAGATAGATGATAAACAGACATGATGATAAACAGACATGATAGATCGATGGATGGATGGATAGATAGATGGATAGATGATAAACAGACATGATGGATGGATGGATGGATGGATGGATGGATGATAGGTGGATGGATAGATGATTGATAAATAGACAGATAGATAGACAGACAGACAGACGGATGGATGATAAACAGATATGATGGATGGATGGATGGATAGATAGATGATAGATAGATGAATGGATAGATGATAGATAAATGGATGATAAACAGACATGATAGATGATGGATGGATGGATGGATGGATAGACAGACAGACAGACAGAGCAATATCACTTAGATTTATATACCACTTCACTGCCCCATCATGGCTCAGATAGATAGCGACACAGAGAGAGATGATATAGATGATAGATAGACAGATAGATTAATGTTGGGTAGATACATAGATATGGATGGATGGACGGACGGACGGATGGATGGAAATAAGGAGGAATGAAGTCCGAAACAGCTTGTCAATGGTAGTGAAACAGCTTGTCAACAGTAGCTGTGTGCTCCATCACTGGAGAGTTTCAAGAGATGTTGGGACACCCAACTCGGATGGTGTAAGGTCCCCTGCCTTGACCTCCAAGGTCCCTTCCAGCCCCATGGATTCTATGATTCCACGATCTTGCAGGTTTAACCTCCCTACGGACAACTCCTGTTACCAAGCTCTCCCCATAATCAAGACACGACGAGGCCCAAGGTTGAATTTCCACAACAACTCCGTTCCACCACGTTATCCCAATTATCCCAATTATCTAATTATACCACATTCCAGATTCCGGTAAGAGACGGAACTGCAATACTATCCTGAGATTGCGTCACGCGCTAAGCTTCAAGAAAACTGAACTATGATTTAAAGCCATTTTTGACTCTTCCGCACGAGGCCAGCCAAAAATTGTCTGCAGAAATCTGGATTTTTAAGGCCGGGACTCCAAAATTACAATTTTTGGAAAATGGGAGTTCTGCTCATAAATTCAGGGAATGGTTTTTTTTTTTTTTTTTGAGCAGGGATTGTAAATTAGGAGAAAACTGGAATGTTCACTTCTCTCTTGGGTTTATTTGTTTCCCCATTTCTGGAGCACCTCGTTTTTCTTCTTCTGGTTAATAACAATTGCAATGCAATGTCATTTCCTTATCTCTGAAATTGATGTGCGAATCTGAAACCAGAAACTAGAATTCAATCATTTAGATTTAGAAAGCATTTTTTCTACAACCTCTTCGGCCTAGGAAGTTGTAGAAAAAAATGCTTTTAAAAGCCTCTGATGATCAGGCAACTCAGCTGGGATCGTCAGAGGCTTTTAAAAGCATTTAAAAATGCTTTTAAAAGCATTTTTTTCCTACAACTTCCTAAGCTGCAGAGGTTGTAGAAAAATGCTTTTAAAAGCTTCTGATGATCAGGCAACTCAGCTGGGATCGTCAGAGGCTTTTAAAAGCATTTTTTTTCTACAACCTCCTCAGCCGAAGAGGTTGTTGAAAAAATGTTTTTAAAAGTAAAAAAAAAACAGCCTGTGATGATCGTGCGGCTCAAGTGGGCATGGGGGGGGGGGCAGGGATTTTTGCTACCGGTTCTCCGAACCACCTGGCGCCATCGCTACCGGATCAGGCGATCCGGTCCGAACCGGGAGCATTTCACCGCTGGACTCATACTGGTTCTCTGGCTATGTTGCCTTTGTGCCATGCACAAGTCCAGAAAGCATCAAGGACCACACACTCCTCCTCCTCCTCCTCCTCCTCTCTTCACAAACTCCACTCCTTTCTAGCACTGATGATGTTCCCTACTTGGGTCATGAAACGTCTAAAAGAAAACCATCCAGCTCCGAGACCATGAAGGACACTACAATTCAGAAGTCATAGGATGCTTGTTGTGGTAACCAAAGCTGATTTTGGCCAATGCTGTGGGTGAGATATATTAGTCGCTCGGTGTCGTCAGCAAGAAAAAAAATAAAGAAAGGAAGAATTAGAAACTCAAGAGAATTTGCTTTAATTGGGACCTGCATCATGTGTGTAAAGCAAGGAACATTTTTCTCCTTAACATTTGTTTTTGGGGGGGTGGGGGTAAACCTCCTACGTTCCACTTAGCCAAAGTTCCTCGGGGGTGAAACTTGAGAAGAAGAAGAAGGATGAGATAGAGAAAGAAAGAAGGAACGAAAGTTGGGGAGCTTCAAGAGACGAAGAAAAGAGGCCATCTCTGGCGTACGAGAGTGGACAATCCCATCCCTGAAGATCTTCTGGAGGTGGGGTTGAGGCCTACTCCTTGGCCATCTCTCCTGACTCTTCCATCACTTTCTCCGGCCGATCTGGGCCATCAGCTGAGCGTTGGTGGCGGCTTTGGCCCTGAGGTTCTTGGCCTTGGCAATGTGGAAGAGGATGTTCATGAGATTGGTTGGGACGTCCAAGGAAAGAGTGAACTTAGCGCGTCGGTCGTTCTTGGCTTGGTTGTGGGAGATCTTCCCTTTGGACTGGGCGAGGGAGACGTAGCGCGTGACGGCCGGGAAAGTCCGTTTCGTCTTCTCTGTCCTCGTGTCCTCCGAGGAGTTGGAGTCTTCTTCACCCTCCAGAGGGACCATGAAGGTCCTCTTCTCCAGGACAGAGTTCTCCGCCATGAGGTCCTCCTTGGCCTGAGAGAGAGCAGAGCTGAGGCAGCTGAAGATGGAGTCGGCGTTGAAGGACCAGCCCGTCTTCAAGGTGGAGAGAACCAAGAGAAGGAGAAGGAGTCTTGAGGGAGTCATCATGGTGCCACGGAGCCTGTGCGACCAAAGAAGGAGAGAAGGTTTATGAACATGGACCCTGGGTGAGAGTCTTGGCTAACTTTCTACAGAAGTTGAATCCGTACAGGTAGTCCTCGACTTACGACCACAATTGAACGACCTACATTTTCGGTTGTTAAGCGAGACATTTGTTCATTGAGCTTTGCCCCATTTTTTGACCTCTCTTGCCACAGTGGTTAAGTGAATCTGACTCCCCCCACCCCGGACGTTGCTTGTCAGAAGGTCGCAAAAGGAAATCACATGACCTTGGGACACAACAGTCACAAAGGCAGGCAGTCCTCGACTTACAACAGTTCACTTAGGTGGCTGAAGTTACAATGGCACTGAAAAAC
>CM075964.1:91224012-91284012 GCA_038048745.1 Coluber constrictor foxii | reverse complement strand
TATATTTGTCTCTATCTATCTATCTATCTATCTATCTATCTATCTATCTATCTATCTATCTATCTATCTATCTATCTATCTATCATACCTTTGTCTCTATCTATCTATCTATCGATCGATCGATCGATCGATCTATCATACCTTTGTCTCTATCTATCTATCGATCTATCTATCTACCTATCATCTATCTATCTATCTATCTATCTATCTATCTATCTATCTATCTATCTATCTATCTATCTATCATCTATCTATCTATCTATCTATCTATCTATCTATCTATCTATGATACCTTTGTATGTATGTATGTATCTATCTATCTATTTATCTATCTATTTATCTATCTATCTATCTATTTATCTATCTATCTATCTATCTATCATCTATCTATCTATCTATCTATCTATCTATCTATCTATTATCTATCTATCTATCTATCTATCTATCTATCTATCTATCTATCAATCATCTATCTATCTATGATACCTTTGCATCTATCTATCTATCTATCTATCTATCTATCTATCTATCTATCTATCTATCTATCTATCATCTATCTATCTATGATACCTTTGTATCTATCTATCTATCATCTATCTATCTATCTATCTATCTATCTATCTATCTATCTATCTATCTATCTATCTATCTATCTATCTATCTATCATCTATCTATCTAATCTATTTATATTTATTTATTTTTCAAGTCCAGAACATCTTACTTTAAATAGAGAAACACAGATAGTCCTTACTTACGACCACAACGGAGCCCAAAATTCCCGTTGCTAAGTGAGGCACTTTGGTAAGTGAGTTTTGTCCTGTTGTAGAACCTAACAGTCATAAGCGTAAAAAAACAGTCATCAGTCACTTTCTCAGTGCCGTTGTAACTTTGAGCTGTCGTTAAATGAATGGTTGTAAGTCGAGGACTGTCTGTCGTCTGAAATTAAAGCCAGCATCTTAGAGAGATGAGAAACTCCTCTTTCTTGGGTATTTCCTGGTCAAAGATAAGATTTGTTACTTAATACGAATGTCTCACTTAACAGCAGAAATTTTGGGGCCAATTGTGGTCGTAAATTGAGGACTACGCGTATCAGGACTCTGTGTAATCAAAACATCAAAGGGGCAAATAAAAGCATTTAAACAAACTGGATTTCATATTTCTGATCTGGATGATTCTTACTTATTATCTTATTGTTTAAATGTCTCCCACTACGGAGTCACGGAGGGTTCCGCGTGAAAGCATTTTGAATTTCATCAGACTTCTGCTCCATCTAGAGTTCTTTTTCCTGAATTCCCTAAGGATTTCCTTATGGATTTACGAATCTTACCATTTCTTTCTTTCTTTTTTTTTTTAAAAAAACCACATATAATTTTAAGGCTTTTTACATCTTTGCTCTGCTCTCCTTCCTCCAGCATAAATTAGTGTGAGAAAAACAGAAGGCATTTGTTAAGAAAAAAGCACTCTCAAAAATTCCTTTCTCCTTCCTTCCTGCCCTCCTCCCTCTCTCTCTCCCTCTCTCCTTCCTCCCTCCCACTCCCCACTCCCTCCCTCCCTTCCTCCCTCCCTCCCTCCTTCCTTCCTCCCGCTCCCTCTTTCCTCCCTCTTTTCTTCCTTCCCTCCTTCAGCTCTCCCTCCCTTCCTTTCTCCCGCTCCCTCTCCTTCTTCCTTCCCTCCTTCCGCTCCCTCTCCTTCCTCCTTCTTTCCTTCCTTCCCTCCTCCCTCTCTCCCTCCCTTCCTCCCTCTCTCCCTTCCTTCCTCCCTTTCTCTCTCCCCTTCCTCCCTCCTTCTCTCCCTCCCTCCCTTCTTTTTCCTTCCTTTCTCCTGCTCCCACTCCTTCCTCCCTCTTTTCTCCCTTCCTTCCTTCCTCCCTCCTTCCCTCTCTCCCTCCCTCTCCTTCCTCCTTCCCTCCTTCCTTCCTTCCTCCCTCTTTCCTTCCTCCTCCCTCCCTCCCACTCCTTCCTCCTTCCCTCCTTCCTTCCTTCCTCCCTCCCTCGCGCTCCCTCTCTTTTCTCCCTCTTTTCTTCCTTCCCTCCTTCCGCTCTCCCTCCCTTCCTTTCTCCCGCTCCCTCTCCTTCCTCCTTCCCTCCTTCCTTCTTTCCGCTCCCTCTCCTTCCTCCTTCTTTCCTTCCCTCCTCCCTCTCTCCCTCCTTTCCTCCCTCTCTCCTTCCCTTCCTCCTTCTCTCCTTCCTTCCTCCTGCTCCCACTCCTTCCTTCCTTTCTTCCTCCCTCCCTCCTTCCCTCCCTCCCTCCCTCTCCTTCCTCCTTCCTTCCTTCCTCCCACTCCCTCTCCTCCCTTCCTCCCTCCCTCCCTCCCTTCTGTTTTAACCTATTGGGCAAATACTGTATCACAAAGGAAAAAAAAAACGAGAAGGGTCCTCTTCGGTCTAAACTCTCTCCATCTCAGTTTGTCTCTCCTGGTTTATTGTAGCCAATGGAGATTCTGGGTTTAACCAGTCTTTTCTTGCATTTCCAGGTCTATTTTAGGCAGAAACAAGGTTTTCACCATCATACGGATGTCTTAATCAACCTAGCTGGTTGCTTTCACATCTAATCAACGTTGCTAGCTTTCTTTGACCGCTGCCCATCCAATTGTATTAGAAGCGTTTGTCTCTTTAATGAATCTTTAATGAACCTTCTGCTAATTAATTCCGTTTTTTCTCAGCCTTAACTGGCTGGGGAATTCTGGGAGTTGAATCCCACACCTCATATGGTTGCTAAGGTTGAGAAACATTGACTTAATCGCTCTGTCTTCTTTTAGCACTCTGTAGAAGCTCAGGAGCCCATATAATAAGGAACCTACTGAATTCAGACCTCCAACAGAGATCCTGTTTTATCCAACATTTCAGAAGCTACCTTAAAAAATAAATGAATAACATGCATGCCTTAAACATGTGCATATCTTAAGCATGTGTATAATTTAAAAATAATAACATGCATGCTTTTAAAATGTGCATATCTTACATAACTGTATGTTTATTCTTTTAAAAAAAACAAAATGTACATATCTTTAAATGTTCATATTTTAAACGCGTTACCTAAAAAAATAACACGTATGCCTTAAAAATGTCCGTATCTGAATCATGTGCATGCTTTAAAAAAATAATGTATATTGCCTTAAAAATGTGCAGATCTTAAATATATGTATAAAGATAATACATGCACATTTTTTTAAACTTGTGCATACGTAAAAATAATAACATACGAACATCTTAAAAATGTACATTCTTTCACTAGGTCGAAGTCAAATATTTATTAGAGTCAAAAACCAATATATCTTTAAATATGTGTACACTTTAAGAAAACAACAAGATACGCACCCTTTAAAAATGTGCATTCCTTAAACGTGTATATGTAAAAAAATAATATCATTTGCTTGCCTTAAAATGTGCACATCATAATCATGGGTAGACTTAAAAAATGATATATGCATGTCTTAAAACACGCACCCTTTAAACACAGATACAATTTAAATAAACAAATAACACGTGCACACCATAAAAATGTACACCCCTTAAACTTACGTATGCTTCAGAATAATAACGTGTATAAACCTACAGAAATTCCTTTAAAATGCACACTGTGGGTTACTAGATTCTTAGAATGAATTTAAAGGACTAAAAACAGGGGGGAAAAGAAGAGAGAGAAAATACTGTGTTTCCCAAAATTATTTCCCATGCTGTTGCAAAACATCTTCGGATGTCGAGGTATTTCTGGAGCAAAGTCCTGCTCTCTACTGGTTAAAAACTGATTTTGGGGCAGGGAAATCTCCCCATTGAAGCGAGTTTCAAGGATGCTCCTTCAAATATTTCCTTTTTGATCTTCTGCTTTGAATAATCTCTTCGGAAATTAACTGTTATTGAAACAGAAGTAATTCAGCTAGTTCCCCTATTCCTTTCCACCTCCTTATTTTGGCAACCCCCCCCCCCAATGGGGTACCCCTTTCCTTCCTGCTCCCTTTTCAAGCATCTCGTCCTGCGATGTCTCTTTCCGAAGATTAATGCGACGATTAAAAATTGCAAATCAAAAAACCCATTCTGCAAACGGCAAACAAACAAACCTCCATCCCTTTGGCAACGCAAACCTACCCCCCCCCCAGCCCCAACCCCGAAAAGGATGTGAATTATTCACCTCCTCTGTTTAAAAATTTACTTCTGGCTAATTAACTTCTATCCCTGCCTTACCTGCTTCGTAGTTCTGCGATCCGTTCAGGTAACTATTTCTACTCTTCTACTCTTTTTATTTTTTTTGCAAAGTTCCCAGGTTTTCCTCTCTCCCTTTAGAAAAACAGGTGAGCCAAAATTCACTTACCTGAAACTGTTTTTGGGGGTTTTTTTGGAGCGGGGAAGCCAAGATGCACTTGCAAGTTTTCTCTCGGTCTTTTAGGTCAAGACTGAAGACACCCCCAGGTGATCCGAAGTTCAGTTTGTCTTCCCTCGGATTCTTTTTTCGAGAAGCTGGCTTGTGTGTTCTCTTTGGAAAAGCACCTGCTTTCTCCTGTCCAGCCTTGGATATATATACCGTATATATATATATATATTTTACACACACACACACATATATATATATAGATATTTATTTATTTATATAGGGGGGAACGGGGAGAGACAGAGAGAGAGATACCGAGAGGGAGGAAATGATACGTTAATGGCTTTATAACGTAAATCCGAAAAGAGACGGAGCTTTGGATGAAGATAGGATTCTCTTTGGAATGAGATAATGTTGGCTAGTAACGTCACTGGGCAGAGATGCCACAGAAATGTGTGTGTGTGTTTTTTTTTTGTTTTTTTTTTTAGGATGGGGAGGGAATTTTATTACAGGATTTCTCGCCGGTGCGCCTCCAATTATCTATTTATTTTTTTCCCCCTGCTGACTTAAGAGTCTTGTAAAGTGTAACCGACAGGGTCAAGAAACAAAAAGGAAAAAAATAATTGAGCCAAAGATGGTTAGAAAAGATGATAGGGAAACATGTAGATTTGTAAACCCGAACTGTTTTTATTATTTATTTATTATTTTATTTCTTCGATTTTTATATCGCCCTTCTCCCGAAGGACTCAGGGCGGTGTACAGCCACAATAAAACACCATAAAATACAAAATTTAAAAGCAGTTTAAAAACCATTAAATATGTTGGCCCCCAGAATTAAAAACCCAAAAATTAAAACACCCAATCCAATTTCTTATCAAGCCAGCCCAAGCCTGTTGGAAAAGTAGAGTCTTAAGGGCACGGCGAAAGGTACACAGGTCGGGGATCATACGTGTCCCCGGGGGCAGTTCATTCCAGAGTGTGGGTGCCCCCACAGAGAAGGCTCTCCCCCTGGGGGTCGCCAGTCGATGTAATTTGACCGACGTCACCCTGAGGAGACCCTCTCTGTGGGAGTGTACCGGCCGGTGGAAGGCTATCGGTGGCAGAAGGCGATCGCCGCAATAAGTATTAGGTATAATATCAGAAAAAAATTAGATAAGTATGTATTTAATATCACACGTACTAACAGCAGCGAGGATTATATATTCGTACAATGTTGGAAAAAATGAAAAAATGCCACGAGATGAAAAGATAAATTAAGAAGGTATTAGATTGGGCAGAACTGGATAGATTGATATTGAAGATTAAGCAGAAAGAAGACACAGAATACGATCAAACATGGAATTTATTCTACCAGTGGTTGGGGGAAAAAAAAAGCGCAGAGATTAAGAATATCATTAGGATTGTTAAGCAAATTAAACGCCCAGACAACATGATGTTTATTAACCGCTAAGAAATGCAATTAATGAAAAAGAAATCAATTTAAAAAATTAATAAATAAAAGGTCAAGAGATCAGAGGGTGTTTTCCTAAGATGTAAGACATGGGGCGGGTTTTTTTTCTTAAAGCAGAAAAATATTCAGCTGGTCCTTACGGCTTACAACAATTTAAGATTGACGACAATTCGCTTGGTGGCTGTTTGAAGTGATACTGAAAAAAGTGACTTAGGATCGGTGCAGCATCCCCGGCGGTCATGTCGTGATTTACATTCGGATGCTTGGCCGCCGACTCACATTTACGACCGTCACAGGTTGTCGTCCTCCCCCCCCCCCGGGGTCACGCGAGATCCTCTTTTGCGACCTTCCGACAAGCAAAGCCGAGGGGGGTGGGTGGGAAGAGAAGCTGGATTCACTGAACCACTGTGTGACTCATTTAACAGCTGCCGCAATTCGTTTTAACCACTGTGTCCCAGGAGAAGTCGTAAAATGGGGCAAAATTCGCTCCAAAAATGTCTCGCTGGAAGGGACCTCGGAGGTCATCTAGTCCAACCTGCTGTCTAAGGCGGGAGACCTGATTCATCCCAGCAAGCCATGAGAAGTGCATGGCTTATTAGCTAGCTACTTTTTGGTCTACCGATTAACATACAAAAAATGGTTGCAGGAACTGGGTATGTCTAGTCTAATGAAGAGACGGACCAGGGGAGACATGATAGCATCTTCCAATATCTCAGCGGCTGCCCCAGAGAAGAGGCAGTCAAGCTGTTCTCCAAAGCACCTGAGGGCAGGACAAGAAGCCATGGGTGGAAACTCATCAAGGAGAAAAGCAACTTAGAACTAAGGAGAAATTTCCTGACAATGAGGACAATTAACCAGTGGGACAATTTGACTCCAGAAATTGTGAGAGCTTCATCACTGGAGACTTTCAAGAAGAGATTGGACAATCATCTATTTGAAATGGTATAGAATTTCTTGCTTGGGCATGGGGCTGGATTAGCCCTAGGTCTCTATTATTCAATGAGACAGATAAGATACATATGATAGATAGATAGATAGATAGATAGATAGATAGATAGATAGATAGATAGATAGATAGATAGATAGATAGATAGATAGATAGATGATGGATATATAGATAGAGCTAGATAGATGATAGATAGATAGATATGATAGATAGATACGATAGATAGATAGATGATAGATATGATAGATAGTTAGATATGATAGATAGATGATAGATATGATAGATAGATAGATAGATATGATAGATAGATGATAGATATGATAGATAGATGATAGATATGATAGATATATCGATGATAGATTTGATAGATATGATAGATAGATATGATAGATAGATAGATAGATGATAGATATGATAGATAGATAGATGATAGATTTGATAGATATGATAGATAGATAGATAGATAGATAGATAGATAGATAGATATGATAGATAGATAGATAGATAGATAGATAGATAGATAGATAGATAGATAGATAGATATGATAGATAGATGATAGATATGATAGATAGATGATAGATAGATTTGATAGCTAGATAGATATGATAGTTAGATAGATATGATAGATAGATGATGGATAGATAGATTAAATACATATGATAGATAATAATAGGTAGATATAATAGATATGATAGATTAAATAGATATGATAAATATAGATAGATATAGATATGTTAAATACATATGATAGATACATATGATATAGATTAAATAGATTGATATGATATAGACATAGAGATATAGATATGATAGATAGATATGATAGATATGAGATAAATGATAGATTAAATAGATATGAAAGATACAATAGATTAAATAGATATAATAAATAGATATGATATAGATAGATATAGATATGATAGATAGATGGATGATATAGACTGACAGACAGACAGGTTTTTAAGAAGAGATTGGACAATCATTTGTCCACAGTGCTACAAGATCTCCTGCTTGAGTAGGCGGCTGGACTCGAAGATCTCCACATCAACACGGAGGGGTTCTGTCGACCTCATTAAACCCCAGGCCCGGAACAAATTGCTTAAGATGGCTTGCTAATTCTCTCCTCTTCTGCTCTTAATGAATTTGGAAGAGTCAGCTAAGTGGACACTAATGAGCAAGGAGTCAGAAAATCTCCTTTATATCTTTTTCAGAGCGGGTGGGGGTGTGCAAAACTGAAATAAATCGGAGCTACGAAGAAGTGATCAGCATGCTGGTGTGAGAGGGATACAATCAAGATCAAGGGAGGTAGTAATACCACTCTGTAAAGCCATAGTAAGACCACATTTAGAGCACTGCATCCAGTTTTGCTCCCCACACTATAAAAAAGATGTGGAGACTCTAGAAAGAGTGCAGAGAAGAGCAATCAAGATTTGAGGGGACTGGAGGCTAAAACATACGAAGAACGGTTGCAGGAACTGGGCATGGCTGGTCTAGTGAAGAGAATGACCAGGGGAGACATGATAGCAGTCTTCCAATATTTGAGGGGCTGCCACAGAGAGGAGGAAGGGGGTCAAGCTATTTTCCAAGGCACCCAAAAGCCAGGCGAGGAATATTGGATGGAAACTCATCAAGGAGAGATTCAACCTAGAAATAAGGAGAGATTTTCTGACAGTGAGAACCATCAACCCATGGAACAGAAGTTGCATGGCTTGGCTGGAGGCTTTTAAGAAGAGACTGGATTTCTCTCTTGTCAGAAATTGTGTAGGGTCTCCTGCTTGGGCGGGGGGTAGGACTAGATGACCTCCAAGGTCCCTTCCAACTCTGTGATTCTGTTAAGATTCTGTCTGCCTGAACACTCATTTTAATCCGAATAGTGATGCTGGTTGGTACAGGTAGTCATTTTATCTTTCTAGGCTTGGGCTATTTGCTGATATTCTGCCCTAGGAATGCGCCCCTCTTTCCACTTTTTCTACCTGTTCTTTTTGTCTTTCAATTTATCAGACAGTTCTTTATGCTGGTTTCTTTTGAGAGCTGTAATTCTCCGCCCCCCCGCCACTTCTTCTTCATTGGTATTGTGCTAGGCTGGGCTTTTATAATTTCACTTTTCAGAATTTCAAAGGTCCTCGGCTTACGACCACAACCGAGTCCCACATTTCTGTTTGCTAAGTGCGCTAAGCGAATTTTTGACTCGTTTTACGACCTCTCTTGGCACCATCGTTAAATGAATCTCAGCGGTTGTTCAGTTAGTCGCACGGTCGTTAAGGGAATCCGGCTTCTCCCTTGACTTTGCTTGTCAGAAGGTCGCAAAGGGGGAATCACCTGACCCCAGGAACACTGCGACCGTCACAAATACGAACCAGTGGTCAAGCATCTCAATTCTGATCGCGTGATCGTGAGGCTGCTGCAAAGGTCAGAACCGTGAAAAAGTCCCTTTTTTCAGTGTTGTCGTAACTCTGAACGGTTGCTAAACGAATGGTTGTAAGCCAAGGCTTGCTACCTTGTGCTTTTAGCACCTGGGCTTCGGGACAAACCTAAGAACCAGAAGATACGACAACAGTCCTGCCCTCCGTCAAGAACCCCACATCCTTTTTCCAAATGGATTTATTAACACAAATGTTGTTTACAGATTATTTCAGGGGCAGAAACTTCCAGCTCTTTGCCATCTGTACAATTTGTAGAGGGTGGCTTTTGCTCGTCCCGATGCCACCTCTTTGCTCTGCAGATGGTCACCTTCCTGGGAGAGAAGGGAAAAAACAAAGAAATAAAAAAATATATATTTTAAGCAATCTGGAAGCGCGAGAAATAAATATGCGGGAATTGACAAGCCTCCATCCTTAGGAAGCCTGGATCAAAATTCAGGTTTAAGGCGAAGATGTACGAGTCTAGCAAATAAGGTAGTAGGCTAGAAACCAGGAGGCAGTGAGTTCTAGTCTTGCCTTAGGCACGAAAGTTGTCTGCGTGGCTTTGGACCAATTACCAGGACATGGGAGTTTTAGTCCTGCCTTAGCTATGAAAGTTGGCTGGGTGACTTTGGACCAATTACCAGGAGATGGTGAGTTCTAGTCCTGTTTTAGCTATCCAAGTTGGCTGGGTGACTTTGGACCAATTACCAGGAGATGGGAGTTCTAGTCCTGCCTTAGCTATGAAAGTTGGCTGGGTGACTTTGGACCAATTACCAGGAGATGGGAGTTCTAGTCCTGCCTTAGCTATGAAAGTTGGCTGGGTGACTTTGGGCCAATCACTAGGAGACAGGTGCTACATCTGATATATCCAGATTTTCCAAGAATCCATCCCAGTCCCTCTATTTCTCTCCAGCCAACCCACCAATCCATTCCCACATTGCTTTGTGGGAAAACAGGAGGAGAAAGAATTATTTTGTTTGTTCACCTCCTTGAGTTGTTTATAAAAATAATAAAAATCTTAGAAATAAATAAAATAAAACTATAGACAACATACGACTGTTCGCTTAGGGACTATTTGAAGCTGTGATGTCAATGTCTCCTGGTGATTGGCCACAGTCAGCCAATTGGCTTTTATACCTAAGGCAGGACTAGAACTCACATTCTCCTGGTGACTCTGCCCAAAGTCACCCAACTGGTTTCTGTAACCTAAGGCGGGACTAGAACTCATGGTCTCCTGGTGATTGGCCCAAAGTCACCCAATGGGTTTTCATGCCTAAGGCAGGACTAGAACTCACAGTCTCCTGGTGATTGGCCCAAAGTCACCCAATGGGCTTTCATGCCTAAAGCGGGACTAGAACTCACCGTCTCTTAGTGATTGGCCCAAAGTCACCCAACGGGCTTTTATACTTAAGGCGGGATTAGAACTCACGGTCTCCTGGTGATTGGCCCAAAGTCACCCAATGGGTTTTCATGCCTAAGGCGGGACTAGAACTCACGATCTCCTGGTGATTGGCCCAAAGTCACCCAATGGGCTTTTATACTTAAGGCAGCATTAGAACTCAGAGTCTCCTGGTGATTGGCCCAAAGTCAGCCAGCTGCCTTTTGCGCCTAAGATGGCACTAGAACTCACCATCTCCTGGTTTCTAGCCTGACGCCTTCACCTCTAGACCAAGCTGACCCATTCCTTGATATTATCATCATTTATTCCTCAATATTCCTCGTGCATTTGAGAATTTTGTGAAAAATGGCTCTCCTGCCCCTTCTTGGGCTCCAACTCACCTTTTCCTCTCTTGCACCTCCCCTCACATCTCTGCTTAGAGGGAAATTGATTGGCGTTTCCGCCGCAGCCGCCATAGATGAAGGGACGGCAGGTCTCCGTTTCTGGGTGGAAATACCACAGCACCACATACTGCCGGCAGGCGCCCTCATCCATCGGCAAGGTGCAGGGATCTGCAAGGCAGCATAAGCCCCCACAAAGAAAATTCAGACCGCTAAGATGGAGGGAGGGAGGGGAGGGAGGGAGGAGAAAAGGAAGGGAGGAAGGGGATGGAAGGAAGGAAGAGAGGGAGGGAAGGAGAAGGGAAAGGGAAGAAGGGAAGGGAAAATTAAGGAAGGAAAAGAAGGAAGGAGGGAGGGAAGAAAGCAGGGAAGGAAGGGGAGATGGAGGAAGGAAGAGAGGGAAAATTAAGGAAGGAGGGAAGGAAGGAAGGAAGGGGGGTAGAGGAAGGAAGAGAAAAGGAAGGGTGGAGGAGAAGGAAGAAAGGAAGGGGATGGAGGAAGGAAGAGAGAGAGGGAAGGAGAAGGGAAAGAAAAAGGAAAGGGAAGAAGGGAAGGGAAAATTAAGGAAGGAAAAGAAGGAAGGAGGGAGGGAAGAAAGCAGGGAAGGAAGGGGAGATGGAGGAAGGAAGAGAGGGAAAATTAAGGAAGGAGGGAAGGAAGGAAGGAAGGGGGGTAGAGGAAGGAAGAGAAAAGGAAGGGTGGAGGAGAAGGAAGAAAGGAAGGGGATGGAGGAAGGAAGAGAGAGAGGGAAGGAGA
The DNA here is from genome assembly GCA_038048745.1 of Coluber constrictor foxii. Taxonomy (NCBI): domain Eukaryota; kingdom Metazoa; phylum Chordata; class Lepidosauria; order Squamata; family Colubridae; genus Coluber; species Coluber constrictor. Next base: position 91,272,372 of record CM075964.1, on the reverse strand, counting down.
AGGGAAAGAAAAAGGAAAGGGAAGGGAAAATTAAGGAAGGAAAAGGAAGGAAGCACAGAAGGAATGGGAGATGGAGGAAGGAAGAGAGGAATGGAAAATTAAGGAAGGAGGAAAGGAAGGAAGGAAGGAAGGAAGGGGGTAGAGGAAGGGAGGGAGGGAGGGAAGGAAGATAAAAGGAAGGGAGTGGGAAAGGAAGGGAGAGATGGATAGGGAGAGATAAGGGAAGGAGAGGAAGGGAAGAGAAAATTAAGGAAGGAGGGAAGGAAGGAAGGAACTAAAGGAATGAAAGAAGGAAGGAGAGGGGATGGAGGAAGGGAGGGAGGGAGAAGAGAACAGAAGAGGGGAGGAAGGGAGAGAGAAAAGAAGGAAATGGGAAGGGAATAAAGAGGGGAGGGGAGGATAGACAGATTCAGGAGAGATTTCCCAAAAGCCCCATAAAAAGGAGACCCAGCAATGCTGCCCCATTGGATTCATTGAACATTTGCAGAAAGAAAGAAGAAAGAAAGAAGAAAGAAAGGAAGGAAGGAAGGGAGGGAGGGAGGGAGGGAGGGAGGGAGGGAGGGAGGGAGAGAGAGAGAGAGAGAGAGAGAGAGAGAGAGAGAGAGAGAGAGAGAGAGAAAGAAAGAAAGAAAGAAAGAAAGAAAGAAAGAAAGAAAGAAAGAAAGCAGGCCAGTGATTCACCTCCTCCCGGGAAGCCCATCCGTTACCTGCGTGATCCTCCCAGCAGCTGCCCTCAAGCCCAGGAGACACTTGCAGCTAATGTGGGCATGCAAATAAATTAGCCACAATGCAAACACGGATCATTATGCGCTGCCACAACACCCACTGACCACAGCATCCCCCTCCTGTCTTGATGGTCACCGGGGAGGGGGAGGCGGAAGGGTGGCTGGAATGTCAGGATGGCTTTCTCTTTCTTTCTTTCTTTCTTTCTTTCTTTCTTTCTTTCTTCTTTCTTTCTTTCTTTCTTTCTTTCTTTCTTTCTTTCTTTCTTTCTTTCTTTTTCTTTCTTTCTTTCTTTCTTTTCTCCCTCCCTCTCTCTCTTCCTTGCTTCCCTTCCGTTCTCTTCCCTTCCCCTTCCCTTCCTTTCCCTGTTTCAACTCTTTCTCCTTCCTCCCCTCCCTTCTTCCTTCTCCCTTTTTTCTTCCTTCTCCCTCCCCTCTTCCCTCCCTTTCCCTTCCCTTTCAACTCTCTTTCTCCTTCTTTCCTTCCTTACTTCTCCCTCCCCTTTTCCCTTCCATTCCCCTTCCCTTCCCTCTTTCAACTCTCTTTCTCCTTCCTTCCTTCTCCCTCCCCTCTTCCCTCCCTTTTCCTTCCCTTCCCCTTCCCTGTTTCAACTCTCCCTTTCTCCTTCTTTCCTTCCTTCCCTCTTCCTTCCCTGTTTCAACTCACTCTTTCTCCTTCCTTCCTTCTTCCTCCCCTCTTCCCTCCCTTTCCCTTCCCTCCCGTTTCAACTCTTTCTCCTTCCTTCTCCCTTTTTTCTCCCTTCTCCCTCCCCTCTTCCCTCCCTTTCCCTTCCCTTTCAACTCTTTCTTCTTCCTTCCTTCCTTCCTTCTTTCCTTCCTGCCTTCCTTCCCCCTCCCCTCTTCCCTTCCCCTTCCCTGTTTCAACTCTTTCTCCTTCTTTCCTTCCTTCCTTCCTTCCCCCTCCCCTCTTCCCTTCCCTTCCCCTTCCCTGTTTCAACTCTCTTTTTCTCCTTCCTTCCTTCCTTCCTTCCTTCCTTCCTTCCTTCCTTCCTTCCTTCCTTCCTTCCTTCCTTCCTTCTCCCCTCTTCCCTTCCCTTCCCTGTGAAGCAGCCACTGAAAGCTACAATGGCATGGAAAGAGTAACTTCACAAGCAGTCCTCACACTACAACGGCTGCTGCATCTCAGAATGGCCCAATTCCCTTTGCACGCTCCCCAGCCAGCTTCTCGCAAGCAGAGTCCACGGCAGGAAAACTGCAAGTCACGGTTAAGGGACGTCTCACACAATGACGGTGGCGATTCCCTTAACCCCACTGCACTCATGGGATTTCTCGCTTAGTGACCGGCCCCTTAATGACAGAGGGGGCGATCCCAATGGCGGTCATTTATTTATTTATTTATTTATTTGGCTTATATGCCACCCTATGTCCCAATGGACTCAGGAGGGCTCACAATAATAAAACACAAGCCACAAATACAAAATAAAATCTAAAATCTAAAAAATGTAATCCTTAAAACCCCATCAGTCCAGGTCCAGGTCATTAAGCGAGGACTATCTGTAGGTACATGTGTTAAATCAATGAAGGGATGAAATGGGTTCAATTAAGGGAGGCTAACAGGCCCAAAGGCTGCCAGGGGGCTTCGAAGGCTCGTGGGGAAGGGGGGGGGGGTGTCTCCCCAATGCCAGTCCAATACCTTTCTGCTTCCCTTCTTTGGTTTCGCCCAGTGGGCCTTCTGCCACCGGATCTTTGGCCGGTGGGGCCTCCTCTGCCATTTGTTGGGCATCTGCCAAGGAACCAACACCGGACTCTGCCGGACGTTTGGCTGTACAGATGCTTTTGTCTGCAGGAAAGGAAGAGGAGGAAGAATCAAGCTCTTCATTGCTGCAGGAATTTCTTCTTAATTTGAGATCCTCCTCTGGGCCCGTGAGGATGAGGGACAGCGAGAACCAAGACATAGAACAACAGAGCCGGAAGGGACCTTGGAGGTCTTCTAGTCCAACCCTTCTAGTCCAACTGCTTGAACAGGAGACCCTATACTATTTCAGCTGTCCAGTCTTTTCTTTAAAAACCTCCAATGTTGGAGCAGCCATAACTCCTGGTGGCAATCTGTTCCATCCATCTATGTGTCTCTCTGTCTATCTCTCTAATATAACCTCTCTCTCCCTCTCTTTCAAGCTCTATCTATCTATCTATCTATCATCTATCTGTCTTTCTATCATCTATCTATCTATCTATCTATCTATCTATCTATCTATCTATCTATCTATCTATCTATCTATCTATCTATCCATCCATCCATCCATTTCAATCTATCTCTATCTATCTATCTATCTATCTATCTATCTATCTATCTATCTATCTATCTATCTATCTATCTATCTATCTATCTATCTATCATCTATCATCTATTTATTAATCATCTCTCTCTCTATCATCTATCTATCTATCTATCTATCTATCTATCTATCTATCTATCTATCCATCCATCCATCCATCCATCCATCCATTTCAATATCTCTCTCTCTCTCTCTCTCATCTATTTATTAATCATTCTCTCTCTCTCATCTATCTATCTATCTATCTATCTATCTATCTATCTATCTATCTATCTATCATCTATCTATCTATCTATCTATCTATCTATTTCAACTTCTTTCTTTCTTTCTTTCTATCTTTCTATCTATCTATCTATCTATCTATCTATCTATCTATCTATCTATCTATCTATCATCTATCTATCTATCTATCCATCTATCCATCCATCTATCCATCCATCCATCCATCCATCCATCGATCACCTATCCCTCATCATTTATCCCCACCATCCATCCATCCGTCCGTCTGTCTGTCTGTCTGTCTGTCTGTCTATCTATCTATCTATCTATCTATCTATCTATCTATCTATCTATCTATCTATCTATCTATCTATCTATATCTATCTATCTATCTATCTATCTTTCTATCTACAGTATCTGTCATCGACCATATGTATGTTATCTGTCTCACTGAATCATAGAGATCTAGGGCTGGAAGGGACCTTGGAGGTCTTCTAATCCAACCCCTTGCTTAGGAAAGAAATCCTACACCACTTCAGACCAATGGTTATCCAACCTCTTCTTAAAAACTTCCAGTGTTAGAGCAGCCACAACTTCTGGAGGCAAGTCGTTCCACAGATTAATTGTTCTAACTGTCTCCTTATTTCTCCTTATTGCCAGGTTGCTTCTCTCCTTGATGAGTTTCCATCCGTTGCTTCTTCTCCTGCCCTCAGGTGCTTTGGAGAATAGCTTGACTCCCTCTTCTTTGGGGGCAGCCCCTGAGACATTGGAAGACTGCTATCATGTCTCCCCTGGTCCACCTTTCCATTAAACTAGGCATACCTAATTCCTGCAACCGTTCCTCGTATGTTAATCAGTTGACCAAAAAGTAGTTAGTTAGTAAGCCATGGCTTGCTACAAGCTGGGATGAATAAAGTCTTCTGTCTTAGACAGTGGGTTGGACTAGAAGACCTCCAAGGTCCCTTTCAGCCAAAAGGAATCTATGATTCTATGGAGCTGGTGGAATGCAGTATGGCATTAGGTTCCCTCAAAAGCCTCGGGTGACAAATCCCATAACGTTCACTGCAGCTTGATCTCCGACAAGAGCCTCTCTGATTTTGTACCTGTGCCGGATCACTAAACCACAACCAGATTTAATCGGAGGAGAACATTCACATTTTGATCTGCCTGCAATTACAACTCGGTAGATAAGATAACGGGAGATTGCTTTAACCATCTGGGCCAAGCTTGGTAGCTCAAATGCCATCTTGTTGGCGTGCCAGCTTGGATTGGTACTTCTCTTTTCCTGATGGAGGGTTCCTCTTTTGCGACTCACCGTCACAAACTGTGAAAGCAGACAAAAAAAGAAGGGTGTGTGTGTGTTGAGATGTGTTTGCAGTATACAGGAGCTTTTAAAGTGTTCAAAATTATAAAGTCTGGGTGGCAAAGGAAGCATTCGTAATTAATTTAATTTAATTTAATTTAATTTAATTTAATTTAATTTAATTTAATTTAATTTAATTTAATTTAATTATTTAATTTAATTTAATTATTTAATTTAATTTAATTTAATTTAATTTAATTTAATTTAATTTAATTTAATTTAATTTAATTTAATTTAATTTAATTTAATTTAATTTAATTTAATTTAATTTTTGTAAAGTTTATTAGTCCCTCATCTTACCACAAGTTAACATCTGGGCATAGTTAGATTTCAACAGTAGATCCCATGGCAAGGGGATTTGAGTTTCGGGGGATCGCTCGGGACATAGTGATTACTTTGATCCAATTTTATTAATGTGCCAACGAAGCAGATCTGATGGGATCTCTGCTTCCATGTACCCTTGAGCAGTGTTTCTCGAGCTTGGCAACTTGAAGAGGAATGGACTCCAGCTCCCAGAATTCCCCAGTCAACCCAGCAATTTGAAAATGGGTGGAGTTCAACTCCCAGAATTCCCCAATTGTCTCAAGAACTTGAAAACAGGTGGACTTCACATCCCAGAATTCCCCAGCTCTCTCAAGAACCTCAAGATGGCTGGACTTCAACTCCCAGAATTCCCCAGTCAACCCAGCAATTTGAAAATGGGTGGAGTTCAACTCCCAGAATTCCCCAGCTCTCTCAAGAACTTAAAGAGGAATGGACGTCAACTCCCAGAATTCCCCAGCTGTCTCAAGAACCTCAAGATGGCTGGAGTTCAACTCCCAGAATTCCCCAGCTCTCTCAAGAACCTCAAGATGGCTGGACTTCAAATCCCAGAATTCCCCAGTCAACCCAGCAATTTGAAAATGGGTGGAGTTCAACTCCCAGAATTCCCCAGCTCTCTCAAGAACCTCAAGATGGCTGGACTTCAACTCCCAGAATTCCCCAGTCAACCCAGCAATTTGAAAATGGGTGGAGTTCAACTCCCAGAATTCCCCAGCTCTCTCAAGAACCTCAAGATGGCTGGACTTCAAATCCCAGAATTCCCCAGTCAACCCAGCAATTTGAAAATGGGTGGAGTTCAACTCCCAGAATTCCCCAGCTCTCTCAAGAACCTCAAGATGGCTGGACTTCAAATCCCAGAATTCCCCAGTCAACCCAGCAATTTGAAAATGGGTGGAGTTCAACTCCCAGAATTCCCCAGCTCTCTCAAGAACCTCAAGATGGCTGGACTTCAACTCCCAGAATTCCCCAATCAACCCAGCAATTTGAAAATGGGTGGAGTTCAACTCCCAGAATTCCCCAGCTCTCTCAAGAACCTCAAGATGGCTGGACTTCAAATCCCAGAATTCCCCAGTCAACCCAGCAATTTGAAAATGGGTGGAGTTCAACTCCCAGAATTCCCCAGCTCTCTCAAGAACCTCAAGATGGCTGGACTTCAACTCCCAGAATTCCCCAGTCAACCCAGTAATTTTAAAATGGGTGGAGTTCAACTCCCAGAATTCCCCAGCTCTCTCAAGAACCTCAAGATGGCTGGACTTCAACTCCCAGAATTCCCCAATCAACCCAGTAATTTTAAAATGGGTGGAGTTCAGAATTCCCCCGCTACCTCAAGAACCTGAAGAAAGGTGGACTTTGACTCCCACAGCTGGCAGGGGAATTCTGGGAGTTGAAGTCCAGCCATCTTCAAGCTGCCAAGGTGGAGAAGCCGTGCACGAGGCTGAAGAATTAAAAGCCCAGAGCCAGGCTGTGATGTGAAAATAAATCACAGACTTTGTCGCTTTGCATTCTGCTGGCCGCGAGGATTGTTTTAAATTAAGATTCTGCAGGAAAACCATCCCCTCCCACCGCTGAGGTCAGGGGCCGCCCTCCCGGCTTCTGCTACGATAATCTATGATCAGGCTGGGTAAAAAAAAAACACTCATTTGTAACGGGATGAACTTTCCTTTGCCAGTCGGGGATGTGCTGGCATTCAAATTGATCCAATTTAGAGCCCTTACCGTCCTTCCTGCTCATCTCGCTCCTCACAATGACCTTCACGTCTTCGGCCTGGGCAGAGAAGCACAAAAGCTGAATTTAAGATTCCGCAACAGGCATGGTTCCGGTCAGTTTCCCTCCCTTCTCAAGTTTCTTCAGCCCCATGAGTGTGCAAAGCCAAAGGGAAGTTCGTTTTGGTCTCAGGGAGACAGAGGGAAATTCAGCCATGCCCCTCAGGTCAGGGAATGGGGTTCACCTCATTCCCCCCCCCCCCTCCAAAGGGATGACTGGAACCAGGTCTGAATCATTTTCTGTGTTCACAGTGCCAGGGGAAGAAAATCTTGTTTGGAGGAAATGTTTATTCTCGGAGGGAGGGGAAAGAGAGTGAAGAGGAAAAGAAGGCAGGAAAAAGGAAGGGAGAGGAGAAAAAGAAAGGAAGGAAGGGAGGATAAAGAATGATAGAAAGAAGGAAGGGAAAATAGAGATGAAAGAAGGAGGGGAAGAAGGGGAAGTGGGTTATGAGATACAGAAGGAAGGAAGAATAGAAGAAATGGGAAAGTGAGAGGAAAGGAAGGAAGGAGGGAAGTAAAAGAGTGACGAGAAAAAAGGGAGGAAAGATGGAAGGAAAGAAGGGGAAAAGAGAGTGATGGAAGAAAAGGAGGGAGGGGAAAGACTGACAAGAGAAAGAAGGAAAAAGAAGGGAAGGAAGGGGAAAGAGAGAGTGGGGAAAAGGATGGAAGGAAGGGCAAAAAGAGGATGGCAGGAAGGAAGGAAGGAAAAAAGGAAGGAAGGGGGAAAGAGATAGAGGATGGCCGGGAGGGAGGGAGGGAGGAAGGAAGGAAAAAAGGATGGAAGGAAGGGGAAAAAGGATGGCAGGGTGGGAGGGAGAGGGAAGGAAGAAAGGGTGGGAGGGAGGAAGGGAGGGAGGAAGGAAGGAAAGGGGAAAGAGAGAGGATGGCAGGGAGGAAGGAAGGAAAGAAGGATGGAAGGAAGAGAAAAAAGAGGATGGCAGGGTGGGAGGGAGGAAGGAAAAAAAGAAGGATGGAAGGAAGGGGAAAAAGAGGATGGCAGAGTGGGAGGGAGGAAGGAAGGAAGGAAGGGGGAAAGAGAGAGGATGGCAGGGTGGGAGGGAGAAAGGAAGGAAAGAAAGAAGGAAGGAAAGGGAAAAAGAGAGGATGGTAGGATGGGAAGGAGGGAGGGAGGGAGGGAAGGAAGGGGAAAGAGAGAGAGGATGGCAGGGAGAGAGGGAGGAAGGAAGGAAGAAAAGAAGGATGGAAGGAAGGGGAAAAAGAGAGAGGATGACAGGGTGGGAGGGAAGGAGGGAGGAAGGGAGGAAGGAATTTTCCACCTTTCCAGATCAAGTTGACATCCTCTCCTCCTCTCCTCCCCATTTCTTCCCTGCATTTGCTAATTCAGCTTTTCACACTCCAGGCGAGCTTTGCAGCCTCCGAGCCTTGCATTGCCAGCCCTCCCAATAAAATGACAAATTCACCGGCAGCCTTGATCAGCCTTTGGACCAAGATCCGCCATTTTTCTATCTGCTCCCTTAAGGAAGCTGTCACTTCCCCAGAGCGGTGTGACTCCCGTCCGTCTCCATCTGCCTAGTTAAATGCTGACAGACGGACCAATTCTGCAGAATTACATCTCAACCACCGGGCTGAGATCCTTGAGTTTCTCCCTGAACCACTGCAGGTAAATCCTCGACTTACAATCATTCGTTGAGCATCCGTGTAAAATCACAACAACACTAAAAAAAAAAAAAAATCCCCAACCTGTGACCGTTTTTCACACTTATGACCGTTGCAAACACCCCAACCGTCACATAATCCAAATTGAGACGCAGCAGATTCATATTTAAATGATGGTCGCAGCGTCCCAGGGGGGTCACATGATCCCCTTTTTGCGGCCTTCTGACGAGCAATGTCGAACAGGGGCAGCCAGATTCACTTAACGACCGCATGGTTCATTTGACAACCGCATCCGAGTCGCTGAACAACTGGGTCCGAAAAGTTGACAGATTTGGCAGGCGGCTCATTTAACAATTGCTTTGCTCAGCGGTGGGAATTTTGGTTCAAATTGAGGTTGTAAATCGAGGACTATCAGTACTCCAAAAGAAGGCAACTTGGATGTACCGACACTTACGGAAATTCCTGGTTCTCCTTTTTCTCCCTTCTGGCCAACAAGGCCTTCTTCTCCCTGTTAAAAAGATGCCAGTAGTTGCCAAAGATGTCCCATCATCAGACTGGTCCTGCATGGGGCTGAAGAACCACTCAAAGAGTCCAACTGTAGACTATAATTCCCAGAATTCCCCAGCTGTCTCAAGAACTTGAAAATAGGTGGACTTCACATCCCAGAATTCCTCAGCTATCTCAAGAACTTGAAGAGGAATGGGCTTCAACTCCCAGAATTCCTCAGCTGTCTCGAGAACCTGAAGATGGGTGGACTTCAACTCCCAGAATTCCCTATCTGTCTCAAGAACTTGAAAACAGGTGGACTTCACATCTACCTGAGAATTCCTCAGCTATCTTAAGAACTGGAAGATAGCTGGACTTCAACTCCCAGAATTCCCCAGCTGTCTCAAGAACCAGAAGATGGGTAGACTTCATATCCCAGAATTCCTCAGCTATCTTAAGAACTGGAAGATAGCTGGACTTCAACTCCCAGAATTCCCCAGCTGTCTCAAAAACCAGAAGATGGGTGGACTTCATATCCCAGAAATCCTCAGCTATCTTAAGAACTGGAAGATAGCTGGACTTCAACTCCCAGAATTCCCCAGCTCAAGAACCAGAAGATGGGTGGACTTCAACTTCAGCTATGCTGGCTGGGGAATTCTGGGAGTTGAAGTCCACAAGTCTTCAAGTGGCCAAGTTGGTAGGCCTTTTCTTGGGAAGCTTGGAAGGAAGATTCACCTGGCCCACCAGGACGGGAAGGTAGGACATGTTACGGTTGCATGGATTAGGGATGTACGACTGGTGGGACCACAGAAAAAACCCTTCTCAGTGGTGGCCCCTTCTCTATGGAACATCATTCCCCTGAAATAAAGACTTCGAAATTTCAGATTTTCAGATCTACTCGCTGACGATCAAATCCTCACCGTTCCTCCTTTCTTGCCAGGGGTCCCCGGGGGTCCCCGGAGGCAGAGCGAGGGCCTTCCTCTTCTTCCTCTTTCGCCCTGAAAGCAGAAAAAGTAGACTTTGTTGAAACACAATGCATCGCTTGCTTCGTGGTCTCCTTGTTATTTATTTATTTTGCATGCCGCCTTTGTTTTGGCAAATGTTACCAACACACTTTCCTCCTCTTATTTTCCCCAGAATAACAACGAAATTGTGAAGTGGGCTGGGTTTAGAGAAGGGCGACAGACCCAAAGTCATCCAGTCAGTTTTCATGCCTATGGCGGGACTAGAACTCACCGTCTCCTGGTGATTGGCCCAAAATTACCCAGTGATTTTCATGGCTAAGGCGGGACTGGACCTTACAGTCCCCTGGTGATTGGCCTAAAGTCATCCAGTCAGTTTTCATGCCGAAGGGAGGACTAGAATTCACCATCTCCTAGTGATTGGGCCAAAGTCACCCAGCCAGCTTACTTGCCTAAGGTGGAACTAGAACTCACCGTCTCCTGATGATGGGCCCAAAATCATCCAGTGATTTAATGGCTAAGGTGGAACTAGAACTCACCATCTCCTGATGATTGGGCCAAAGTCACCCAGTCAGCTTGCTTGCCTAAAGTGGACTCACTGCCTCCTGGTGATCGGCTCAAAGTCACCCAGCCAGCTTTTGTGCCTAAGGTGGAACTAGAACTCACCGCCTCCTGGTGATTGGCCCAGAGGCACCCAGCCAGCTTTTGTGCCTAAGGTGGGACTAGAACTCACCGTCTCCTGATGATGGGCCCAAAGTCATCCAGTGATTTAATGGCTAAGGTGGAACTAGAACTCACCATCTCCTGATGATTGGGCCAAAGTCACCCAGTCAGCTTGCTTGCCTAAAGTGGAACTAGAACTCACTGCCTCCTGGTGATTGGCCCAGAGGCACCCAGCCAGCTTTTGTGCCTAAGGTGGAACTAGAACTCACCGTCTCCTTATGATTGGCCCAAAGTCACCCAGTGATTTTAATGGCTAAGGCAGGACTAGACCTTACAGTCTCCTAGTGATTGGCCTAAAGTCATCCAGTCAGTTTTCATACCGAAGGCAGGACTAGAACTCACCGTCTCCTGATGATTGGCCCAATGCCATCCAGCTGGCTTTCATGCCAGCTGGCTGGGGAATTCTGGGAGTTGCAGTCCACCCTTCTTAAAGTTACAGAGGTTGGGAAACACTGATTTAATGGGGATTAAATCTACCCAGAAAGAAGTGTAAAAGTTTAGCCTAAGCGGGAAAAAAACTGCTTTTTTTCCCGTCTCTCTCTCTCTCTCTCTCATTTTAAAGTGCAGGAGATGAATAATGGATTGAAATGAAAGGCTAAATTTAAATTCCAGTTGACTGTCAGAAAAGGAAAAAAATTCCCAAGACTAAATGCACTTTAATAAATGGAACGAACATCGCAGAGAGGCGACATCTTGTCCCCCCCGCCCCCGATTATCGGGGGGGCAGACGTTTAGAGATGCTATCGTTGGATTCGTTCAGTTTAAAGAGGTCGCATTTAATAGTTTTAAGTATTTTTTTTCTTTAAATTCGTGATGCCGGTTGAGACATTTAGCCGGCCCCGGACATAAAGTGGTGCGAATAAAAAGACAAATGCATACAGAGAGCGGTGAATCTGCCCCTCTAACAGGTAGTCCTCCACTTACGATGGTTCCTTTAGTGACCGTTGGAAGTTACAACGGCACTGAAAAACAGTGACTTAGACTTACGACCGTTTTCCACACCTACGACCGTTGTAGCCTCCCCATGGTCACGTGGTCAAAATTGAGACGCTCGGCAACTGACTCATATTTATGACGGTCGCGGTGTCCCCGGGATCACGCAATCCCCTTCGGCGACCTTCTGTCAAACCAAGTCAATGGGGAAGCTGGATTCACTTAACAACGGTGTTCCTAACTTAAGGACTGCAGGGATTCACTTGCCACTAAAATAGTCGTAAAATGGGACATTAACCAATGTCTCCCTTAGCAACAGAAATTTGGGGCTCAATTATGGTCATACGTTGAGGACTACCTGTACTGATGGGGGCTACCAAGAATTGCATTGCAGAAAATCAAGACCTTCCAACTTCCTTCTTACCTGCGATCCTGGATCACCTGGTGGTCCCTGATTCCCCGGTAGCCCAGGAACGCCAACCTTGCCAGGTAGGCCTCCTTGGCCTTTAAAGCCAGCCAAGCCAGGAACACCTTTAGCACCCTGCAAATTCCCACACAGAGATAACAATGGCATTGGAATGAACATTTTTTAAAATATCAGATTTTTCCTCCGGGAATGAGACTGGATCAAAATTCCAGAAGTACAGATTTTGGTGTGTCATTAGGATGTTTTTTTCTGAATGGGAGGAGGTGCCTGTCAGCGCACCAATTTCTGCATAGATTAGTGGGGTTTGCCTATCAGGATTCTTTTGTGCTAAAGCTGGACGGCTGTTTGAAGAAAATTAAGATCTTTTGCTTCCTCTGAGCTGAGCAGACGTTTCATTACCAAACTAGATAACAGCATCAGTGTTGGAAGGCAATGCTAGGAGCAAACCCCATTGACTTCTAGCACTGAAAAAGTTTGGCATTTGTCTAGTTTGGTAATGAAGTGTCTGCAAGAAAGGGTCAAGGGTCAAAGGGCACTAAGGACCCCATAGTCGTCTTCCTCTTTCACAAACCCCCACTCCCTGTTAGCACTGATGATGTTACTTGGTTGGGTCATGAAACGTTTGCAACAATTCTGGATTATTTCAGAACCCAGCTTCCTTTTATTTGAACTAAGGAGAAATTTCCTGACTGTTAGGACAATTAACCAGTGGAACAACTTGCCACCAGAAGTTGTGAATGCTCCAACACCGAAGTTTTTAAGAAGAGGTTGGATAACAAACCATTTGTCTGAAGTGGTGTAGGGTTTCCTGCCTAAGCAGGGGGTTGGACTAGAGGATCTCCAAGGTCCCTTCCAACTCTGTTATTATATTCCCGTGATGGCGAATCTATGTGTGCCACAGTGGGCATCCCACTCTGCTCCGGCGTGCATGCCAGCTGATTTTTGAGCCTTTTGAGCCCACCAGAAGTAGGGAAACAGGCTGTTTTCTGTCTCTGGAGGGCCTGGGGTGGGTGGGGAAGGCCTGTTTTTCTTTCTCACCTGGATCCAGATCCTCTCTATGCATCAAGAGAGGGCAAAAACAGCCTCTCCCACCCCCTCGGAGACCCTCTGAAATGGAGCATAGAATTATGGGTGTGGGCACACACATGCGTGAACCTCCCCCGCCCCCCCCCTTCCTGGCACGCGATGGCAAAAAGTTTAGTCATCACTCTTTCTATTCTATTCTATTCTTTAAAATAGACCTCCCAGCATCTAGAGAGAACGAAGAGCAGCCTCTGGATGGTAGAAATAAATAAAAGATAATGTTGGTAGAAAAACTTCCCGAAGATAATGTCATAATAACCAGACATCTGGAGCAACCTTCGGGTTAAAGGTGCCGTCCGGGGCCAGAGAGGATCAAACCACGAACAAACCATTATCGGAGAAATGTGACATCCTCAGCGCACGCATGGATCCGCATAATCTTGTTTGCAAGGGTTGATGGATGTCCTACCACGAACTGACCTTTGTCTGCAGAGCTCACCTTTTCTCCTTTCTGGCCAAGAATTCCTTTGGGACCATCAGTGCCGGACATGCCGCGTTCGCCCTAAACAGAGAGCAATAGTCAAGGTCAGCTCGATCGAATAAAATAAAAATAAAAGTCCTGAAAGCAAGTTTAAATTGGATTTATAGGGCTACACTTCCAAGTGCAGTTTAGTCCTCGACTTAGCAACCATTGCAAGTTACAACAGCACTGGGGGAAAAGTGACTTACGACCGTTTTTCACACCTACGACCGTTGTATGGGGCTCACGTGATCAGAATTCGGGACGTTTAGCAAGTGGCTCATATTTATGACAGTCGCAGTGTCCCGTGATCCCCTTTTTGCAACTTTCTGACCGTGGGGAAGCCGGATTCGTTTAACACCGTGCCACTAACTGAACAACTTCCGTGATTCGTTTCACGAACGAGGCAAAAATTCACTTAACAGTGGTCTCGCTTAGGAAGGGAGATTTGCGCTCCACTGTGGTCGTAAGTAGAGGACTAAACCTGTACACCGGACGGAACATCGCAGGATTGATTTTTCTCGCCATGTGCATGTATACATCCGAACTAGATTGTGTTGTTTTTCTGTGTCATACTCTACTCCACTTCACTCCACTCTACTCCACTCCATATTCCTCTTCTCTTCTCTTCTCTTCTCTCTCTTCTCTTCTCTTCTCTTCTCTTCTCTTCTCTTCTCTTCTCTTCGCTTCGCTTCTCTCTCTTCGCTTCCCGCTCCCCTCCCCTCCCCTCCCCTCCCCTCCTCCACTCCACTCCACTCCACTCCACTCCACTCTATTCCACTCCACCTCACTCCACTCCACTCCATTTAATTCTCTTCTCTTCTCTCTCTTCCTCTTCTCTTCTCTTCTCTTCTCTTCTCTTCTCTTCTTCTCTTCACTTCTCTTCTCTTCTCTTCTCTTCTCTCTCTCTCCTCTTCTCTTCTCTTCTCTTCCCTCCATTTCTCTCTTCTCTTCTCTTCTCTTCTCTTCTCCTCTCCTCTCCTCTCCTCTCCTCTCTTCTCTTCTCCTCCTCCTCTCCTCTCCTCTCCTCTCCTCTCCTCTCCTCCCTCCATTCCATTCCATTCCACTCCACTCCACTCCACTCCACTCCACTCCACTCACTCCACTCCATTTATTCTCTTCTCTTCTCTTCTCTTTCTCTTCTCTTCTCTTCTCTTCTCTTCTCTTCTCTTCTCTTCTCTTCTCTTCTCTTCTCCTCTCCTCTCCTCTCCTCTCCTCTCCTCTCCTCTCCTCTCCTCTCTCTCTTCTCTTCTCTTCTCTTCTCCCTCCCCTCCCTCCATCTGTTCTGTTCTGTTCTTTCTGTTCTGTTCTGTTCTGTCTGTTCTGTTCTGTTCTGTTCTGTTCTGTTCTGTTCTGTCTGTTCTAATATGGTGGAGGGGTGAAAATTTGAGACCGGGTGGGGAGATCCAGCTCCCTGTCTATCATTCAGCAGAGGGGTCAAAAGAGTCAAGATGGCGGCCACAAGCGGTCGGATCAAGCTGTGTCTTTTTTTGAAGGGACATTGCAAATAAAAATGGTTTCCAGGCATGGATGATGCAGAGCAGAGGTTGGCAGGCTAATGCAACCGGGATTGCTGGAGCGGATTTCGGTATGAGTGGTGGGGTGGATGGGTCTTCCGATAACCCTTCTTATGTCTCCTTGCTATTAAATCCTACTTGGTTTAGAAGATGTTCAAAAACTTTAATCAGTATTTCCCAACTGTATCAACTTGAAGATGGTGGACTTCAAGTCCCAGAATCCCCCAGCCAGCATGCTGGCTGGGGAATTCTGGGAATTTGAGTCCAACCATTTTCCATTGCTTGTTGCGGAATTGCTGGCTGAGGAATTCTGGGAGTTGAAGTCCGCCCATCTTAAAGAACATTTTTTTAATATGTTTGTATTATACAGTTTTCTTCATTTTACATTACTGTTTCCGCTTTGCAACAACTCTATCCGGTTTATATCCACAGTTTTTTAACATTTATAAATACTATTATATTTACATTATATAGTTAACGTACATTTTACATTTTTGTAACATTACTTATACTTATTTCTAATTTCTATTCATTGATTGTCTTTTATTGTTAATTTTCTAGTCTTTGCATCTACTATCAAGCCAATTATACCATACATCCCAAATTAAATAATATTCTGTTTCTCCATTGTCTTTAATTTCCATTGTCAACCTATCCATCTCAGTGCATTCTAATATTTTCTTTATTACCATTTCTTCAGAGGGTATATTCCATTTTTCCAATTTTGAGCATATACAATTCTGGCCACTGTTATTACATGTAGCATTAAATATTGGGTTTTTTTTTTGTAATATTCCTCTGTTAATATGCCTAATAGAAATAGCTCCAGTTTTACTCTTTTTGATGCTTTAGCATTTCCCCCTAACCATTTTTTTTGGTGTATCTTCTTTCTTATTTTCTTTGAAGAAAAAAGTCAGTTCTTTTTCCACAAATTTTTAAAGATGAGGAAGGAAGGGTATTAATAGTTGAAATAAGAAAAACTAAGGAAGACTCTTCCAAAAACATTTCTTACAATGATAGATGAATTAAGTTTGCAAGGTGCTTGGAGATGAAGATCTCCAAAAGAAAAGCAATATACCGTACATTTTATTCATATAGGTGTTTATTGTGGTCAAGAATAGATATGATGCGGATGTGAACAGAATTAATATCTAAAATACAAAAGATTGATATGGAAACAAGTACACGGACACACCACAATCCAATAACAATGACATGGAAGGGGACAGAGGAAAAAGATGAGATGGACACTAAATCAAAAACTACTAAATGAAAAGGATTTTCAACAATATATGAAAAAGAATTGACTTTTCTCTTAATTTTTTTTATCCTTATCCAATTTTTTTTGTCGAAGGACAGGTCCACCACATGTGATAGAATGTTCCCTGTATCTGTTTGCATCTTAAAGAACCTTAAAAGGGGTCTGCATTTACCTTTGATCCCTGGTTTCCTTCTGCACCTGGGATTCCTGGTTTGCCAGTGATGCCACCTTCCCCCTATACACCGAAGGAGATACAGAGAACTTAATTAAACCTAATGTCCATGAAAACATGGACAAATGCCCATATTTTTTCCTGGATTATACAGCTGCCCCCTGCAACTGTTGGGAGAAGCTGAAAACTGCCATTCTTGAAGGGGCCAGGGGCTATGACTATGCCCAGGTGAGCTGCATAAATACCCATAATCCTATTCTCCTTTGGGGAGGGTAGACCGCATTATGCAAAGCATAGAAAAAGAAGATGAAGTCACAAGTGAGGGAGGGCTGAAGGAAGGAAGGGAAGAGAAAGGGATGAAGGGAGAGAAGGAGGAAAGACAGAGGAAGGAAGGAGGGGGAAGGAGAAAGGGAGGAGGGAATGGGAAAAGGGGAAAGGAAGGGAGGGAGGGAGGAGAGGGGAAAGAGAGAGGAGGAGGAAAGAGAAAGGAAGATGGGAAGGAAGAGAAGGAGAAAAGGAGAAAAGGAGGAAGAAAGGAAGGGAGGAAGGAATGAAGGGAAGAAGGAAAGGAGGGAGGGAGGAAAAAGGAAGGAGGGAGGAAAGAAGGACGGAGGGGTAGAGTGCAAAGAAGGGATGGAGGGAAGGAGGAAGGAAGGGAAGGAGGAAGGTGAGAAGGGAGGGAGGGAAGAGAGAAGAAGGAAGGAGGGATGATGGAGGAGGATGGAAGAAAGAAGGAAGGAGAGAGAAGAGAAGAAGGGAAGGGTCCTAGAAGCAGGGGTTACAAACGAAGGGAAATATCTTTAAATCTAGTTTACACCAGCACCATTCACCCCTCTCTCTCTCCATCTTTGTGAATCCTTCCGCCCCAATCCATCCGTGGCCTTGTACCCCTGAACTCCCCACCTCTCTCTCCTCTTGCAGATCTCACCAACTCCCTCCCACCTCACCCTTCTCCATCTTCTTCTCTCAACCCATCCTCTCTTCCTCCCAAGGAGAGCCCGTCCCTATCCATCCTCCGGGTGCCCCCTCTGCTTCCAGGTCCTCCTATTTCCCACCCGTCCCTTCCTTCGGCATTCACTCCACGTTCTCTCGGCACCCACTCAGTCTTGACTCAGTCCTTCTTGGTTGCATCATCCATCACCCACACTTTGGAAGCAATTACTCGTGCCCACCGCTTCTGAGACACTCAGCTGTGACATCCAGGTAGCAAAGTGGGCACAGAATCACACTTATGTAAATGTCTATGGAGATTCTCAGCCATTCAAGTCAGGGGTCTCCAACCTTGGCAACTTTAAGCCTGGCGGACATCGACGAATTCTCGGAGTCGATGTCCACCAGGCTTGTTTGACCCCAAGGTACTCCCCCCCGCCCCAATTTGAATGGTGTGGGAGTTTGAATGGACTTCCAAAAAAAATTGCAGACTACAGGAAACTACAATCCTTCCACTCCCCACCATTCAGTCAGAACTGAAGAAGCTTCTTGGATGAGAAGCGAAACAACTTCAAAAGAAAAAAACCAAACAAGGAATGTCCAGTTGCCTCCTGAAAAAGCATCTTTCGGACCACTCTTATGGACCTGCATAAGACCGCAGGTTAAATGGTTTATATAATGCGGATGGAGAAATGCTGAGTTGTTGAAGGAATTAATCAAAAGGATAAGCAGTGTTTGACTTACCGCCGTTCGTTTAATGACCGTTCGAAGCTACCACGGCACTGAAAAAAGTGACTTACGGACGTTTTCACACTTGCAACCGTTTCCAGCGTCACCGTGTTCAGATAATCAAAATTCGGACGCTTGGCAACTGGCTCGTATTTATGACGGTTGCAGTGTCTCTGGGGTGGTTCACTTAACAACGGTTGGCAAGAAAGTTCATCAAATGGGGGCAAATCATATTTAACGGCTGTCTCGCTTAGCGATGGAAATTTGGGGTGGTCTTAAGACGAGGACTAACTGTATATAGGTCCCTCTGTAGGTAGTCCTCGACTTACAACCATATTTTGGACCAGAACTTCAGTCGCTAAGCAGCACAGTTGTTAAGATTGAATTTACAATCCTTTTTTGCCAAGGCCTTTTTAGCAAAATCGCGGCTCTTGTTAAATGAATCACAGAGTTGTTAAGTTATATAGTTATTATCAATTAATAATTAGTGAATCATTACAGTTGTTAAGCTAGTAACTTATTAAGCAGTTTGTTGAGTGAATCTGGTTTCCTCATTGATTTTGCTTTTTTTTTTTTTTAAATTTATATGCCGCCCTTCTCCGGAGACTCAGGGCGGCTTACAATGCGTTAAACAATAGCCTTCATACTTTTGTATATTTTTTATACAAAGTCAGCTTATTGCCCCCACAAACTGGGTCCTCAATTGACCTACCTTAGAAAGGATGGAAGGCTGAGTCAACCTGGAGCCTGGTGAGATTCGAACTTCCAGTAATTGCAGACAGCTGGTGTTAATCACAATGCTTTAGTCTGCTAAGCCACCAGGCCCTTTCTTTCTTTCTTTCTTTCTTCCTTTCTTCCTTCCTTCCTTCCTCTCTCTCCCATTGTCCCTTTTTTCCTTCCTTTCTTCCTTCCCTCCTTCCTCTCTCTCTCCCGCCCTGCCTTGTTCCTTCCTTCCTTGTTCCTTCCTTCCTTCCTTCCTTCCTTCCTTCCTTTCTTCCTTCCTGTTTCATTCCTTGTTTCCTTCCTTCCTTGTTCCTTCTACCTCCCTCCCTCCCTCCCTCCCTCCCTCCCTCCCTCCCTCCCTCCTTTCTTTCTTTTTCTTTCTTTCTTTCTTTCTTTCTTTCTTTCTTTCTTTCTTTCTTCTTTTTCTTTCTTTCTTTCTTTCTTTCTTTCTTTCTTTAAATTTGATTTATATGCCGCCCTTCTCCGGAGACTCAGGGCGGCTTACAATGCGTTAAGCAACAGCCTTCATACTTTTGTATATTTATACAAAGTCAGCTTATTGGCCCCACAAACTGGGTCCTCAATTGACCCACCTTAGAAAGGATGGAAGGCTGAGTCAACCTGGAGCCTGGGGAGATTCGAACTTACAGTAATTGCAGACAGCTGGTGATAATCACAATGCTTTTAGTCTGCTGAGCTATCCAGGCTCATAAGGCTCGTCAGAAGGTCGCAAAAGAGAATCAGGCAGCCCCCTGGGGACACTGTAACCGTCATAAGTACGAGTCAGCTGCCAAGAGTCTGAATTTTGATCAGGTGAGACCGTAAGGCTACAACAGTCGTTAAGTGGGAAAAACGGTCATACGTCGCTTTTTTTCACCCCCGTTTCAACTTCGAACGGTCAAGGAGTGCTTATCCTTTTGAACTAATTCCTGAACCTCTCAACATTTCCGCACCCGTCAAACCTAAAACATACGAAGAACGGTTGCAGGAACTGGGTATGTCCAGTTAAACGAAAAGGAGGACTAGGGGAAACGGGATAGCATCTTCCATTATTTCAGGGGCCGCCACAAAGAAGGTGATGTTGGATAACCCTTTGTCTGAAGTGGTGTACGGTTTCCTGCCTTAGCAGGGGGCTGGACTAGAAGATCTCCAAGGTTCCCTTCCAACTCTTATTATTCTCTTCTATTCTAAACCATAGTTTATTACACAAGCCCTAATAAACTCAGCGACAGGGCACTGAGGTGTTCCCGGTGTTTACAGATCCTGATAATATTCTGCTCCCTGGTTTTGAAGCCAGAATAGGATGGACGAATCCGGAGAGTTTGAAGAATCAGTGTCTTATTACTATTATTTTTTGTAATTTATATAATGTAATGACAGTTGGAAGGGATCCTGGAGGCCTTCTAGTCCAACCCCGTTTAGGCAGGAAACCCCATGCCAGTGATGGCTAACATTTTGGCTGTTGCGTGCCAAAAGTGGGGGGAGCATTGGGGGGGTCGCATGTGTGTGTGCCCACACCCAAAATTCAATGCATCCAGACCCCCTCGCGCATGCGTGCATGGGCCCCCCCTGCACTCTCCCCGCTTTTGGCATGTCATGGCACAGTGGGTGCGGTAGACCCATTTTTTTGCCCTCCCCAGGCTCCAGGGGCTTTCTTGGAGCCTGAGGAGGGTGAAAATGGCCTTCCCCACCCTCATCCCGGAGACCAGAAATGACTTGTTTCCCAACTTCCGGTGGGACTGGAAGGCCAGTTTTTCGCCCTCCCCAGGCTTCAGAGCCTTTCTAGGAGCCTGCGGAGTGGGAAAACAGTCTTTCCCACCCCACCCGGAGGCCGGAAACAGCCCGTTTCCTGATTTCCAGTGGGCACAGAAGGCCCAAAAATCAGCTGGCGGAGCTGACTTAAGGTTACACTCGCGTGCCTACAGATATGATCCTGCGTGCCACCTGTCAGAGGTTCGCCATCACGGCCCTATATCAAATCTCTTCTTAAAAACTTCCAGTGTTGGAGCATTCACAACTTCTGGTGGCAAGTTGTTCCACGGGCTAATTGTTCTAACTGTTAAGGAAATTTCTCCTTAGTTCTCGGTTGCTTCTCTCCTTGATTAGTTTCTGTCCATTGGTTCTTCTCCTGCCTTCTGGTGCTTTGGAGAATAGCTTGACTGCCTCTTCTCGTACTCACCTTCACTCCGTGTGACCCGGGAAATCCCGTCTTTCCTTGCAAACCACGCAAACCCTGAGGATAAAGACGATCAGAATGAAAGACCTTACTCAATTTACAACCGCAATTGAGCCAGAAAATCTCTGTGGCTTAACGAGACATTTGCTAAGTGACTTTTGCCCCATATTTCCTGCCTCCGTTGTTAAGCGAATCACTGGACCTGATGAATTAGTAAGCTGGTTGCTAAGGGGAATCTGGCATCCCCGTGGATTTTGGCTTGCCAGAAGGTTGCAAAAGGGGATCGTGTGATCCTTGGGATGCAGTAACGGTCGTAAATATGAGCCCGTCGCCAAGTGTTTTGATCACACGATCAAAGGTCGTAAAACCGTCACAAGCCCCTTTTCTTAGCGCCGCTGTAACGTTGAATGAGCTGTGGTAAGTCAGGGGACTATCTGTAATGACAGCGGACCCTTCAAATCTTCAAATCTTCGACCCGCGAGAAAAAGGGGCCGTAAGGGACACAGAGCATGGGCTACTTTTTGAGTGGCTGGCACGTTTTTGGGAAAGCCGGAAGAAAGTAAGGTAAGAAAACGGAAGGGAAAAAGCAAGTTGAAGGAATCGGAGTGAGCAAATTTGCAGGCTGAGAACTGAAGTCCACTCATCTTTCCGGTGGCCGGGTTTGAGAAACTCCAGATTAAAAACCTTGCCTTAAAACCAGTGATGGGATTCAAATAAATTAACAACCGGTTCTCTGCCCTAATGATTGGCTGGGTGGGCGTGGCCAGGGTGGGCGTGGCCAGGGTGTGTGACAGGCAGCACTCGGCCTCCTTCACCCCTCTGGGAGGAAAACCGGGCCGCGGGGCGCCCCTTGCACCCCGTTTTGGGCCTAGTAGGCCTCCCTGCAGCCTCCTGGGAGCAAAAATGGGCTGTGCAGGGCCCGTTTTCCACCTCCCTGTGCTCCGGAGGCTCTCCGGAGGCTGGAAATAGGCCCATTTTCCACCCCCTCTGGAAGACCCATTTTCCACCTCCCCGGGCTCCACGCGTCACCTGCACTTACCTGGAATCCAAAAAGGGTTGCAGGGCAGGGCCAGCCGGTCGTCGGAACTACCGGTTCGCCAAACCGGATGTAAAATTAACATGCGGTTCGCCCGAATCTATACGAACCGGCTGAAGGCCACCTCTGCTTAAAAGACACATTACCTTTGAACCTTTGCGCCCAGTGTCTCCAGCCAATCCAGGAAGTCCTTTTTCACCCTAAAAAAGACGGAATCAACGCAATTCACTCGGGAGGAAGAAAAACAGCAAAACTCGCGTACGAACCCTCCCCTCCTCCTTGAAATCCACCACCCCCCCCGATAAAATTTTGAGGAGCATAATAACATTTGCTCAGTTGCTAACTCTGGCCAATGTCTGATTTGGGTCTGATTTAATGTCTGATTTAAACTTCAGGTTTTGTGATTTTTTTCAGTGGAAGATCGTGATTTTCACTTCTGGTTTTGCTAGGATCCAGTTGTGGTGCCGATTGAAGCTGTGTATTTTTTTGGGGGGGGCTCCCATTTAGCAATGTTGACCCCTTACATCAAGCCTTACCGATGGCAAAAAGCGATCAACCCTCTTGCTGTCTTTCCACCCCATGGGAAGATAAATGAGATATGCCTGAGATTCATTAGTTAAAGATGAATGAATGAAAAACATTCAGAGGTCAATTATAAGCGAGGAGAAAACTGTCCTTAAAAAGCACTGATGATGTTGCCTAGTTGGGTCATGAAATGTCTGCAAGAAAACCAAGCTCAGAGAGCACCAAGGACCCCTCAGTCCTTCTCCTTCTCCTTCTCCTTCTCCTTCTCCTTCTCCTTCTCCTTCTCCTTCTCCTTGTCCTTGTCCTTGTCCTTGTCCTTGTCCTTGTCCTTGTCCTTGTCCTTCTCTTTCTCCTTCTCCTTCTCCTTCTCCTTCTCCTTCTCCTTGTCCTTGTCCTTGTCCTTGTCCTTGTCCTTGTCCTTGTCCTTGTCCTTGTCCTTCTCCTTCTCCTTCTCCTTCTCCTTCTCCTTCTCCTTCTCCTTCTCCTTCTCCTTCTGAGCCAGGAAATGCTAAAGCAAACCTCACTCCCTTCTAGCACTGATGATGCTACCTAGTTGGGTAATGAGATGTCTGCAAGAGAATAATCAAGTTCAGAGAGCACCAAGGACCCCCACAGTTCTAAAAATCCTTACCGGCTCTCCTTTTTGTCCCTGCATGCCTCGATCTCCTTTTTCCCCTTTCGCTCCATTCCTCCCATTCAGACCCGCAGTTCCCTGTAAGGAATCAATTTGATTTATTCACAGTCCGGGCCTGGGAAACTGTAAAGGGTAGAGAAACTAAAATATGAATAAGAAGCATTCATAGGGCCTATAGATAAAGTATCGGAAATACAGGAAGCCTTCAACCTGTGACCATAAATGAGCCCAAAATTGTGGCCGTAGTGTGAGGCAGTCATTAAGCAACTCACCAGGTGACTACATCTGATTTTACTTTTTTTTTTTTTTTTTTTGCAGTGGGCATTAAGTGAACACTGTGATCGTGAGGTAAATCAATAATTCACTATGGGTTGGTTTTGCCAAAACTCTAGTAAAATGCTGTCACAGAACTGTGCGATGCCACAAATGACTACAAATACAACAGAGAGAGAGAGAGAGAAATATGATGGATGGATGGATGGATAGATAGGTAGCTAGATAGAGATGGATGGAGAGAGAGAGAGAGAGAGAGAAATATGATGGATGGATAGATAGTTAGATAGCTAGATAGAGATGGATGGAGAGAGAGAGATGATAGATGGATAGATAGAGATAGAGAGATAGAGATAGATTGATTGATGGCTAGAGAGAGATGGTAGATGGATAGAGAGAGAGATGATGGATGGATGGATAAATAGCTAGCTAGCTAGCTAGAGTTGGATAGATAGAGAGATGGCTAGAGAGAGATAATGGATGGATGATGGATAGATAGAGAGATAGATTGATGGCTAGAGAGAGATGATAGATGGATAGATAGGGATAGAGAGATAGAGATAGATTGATTGATGGCTAGAGAGAGAGATGATAGATGGATAGAAAGAGAGAGAGATGATGGATGGATGATGGATAGATATAGAGATAGATAGAGAGAGAGAGAGAGATGATAGATGGATAGATAGAGAGATAGAGAGAGAGAGATTGATTGATGGATAGAGATGATAGATGGATAGATAGATAGAGAGAGATGATGGATGGATAGATAGCTAGATAGCTAGATAAAGATGGATGGAGAGAGAGATGGCTAGAGAGAAATGATGGATGGATAGATATAGAGAAAGAGAGAGATTGATGGATAGAGGAAGATGATTGATGGATAGAGAGAGAGATGATGGATAGATAGATAGATAGATATAGAGAGATGGATTGAGAGATATGATAGATGGTTGGTTGGATGGATGGATAGAGAGAGAGAGAGAGAGAGAGAGAGATGGATAGAGAGATATGATAAATGGTTTGTTTGTTTGTTTGGTTGGTTGGTTGGTTGGTTGGATGGATGGATGGATGGATGGATGGATGGATGGATGGATAGATAGATAGCTAGATAGCTAGATAGCTAGATAGCTAGATAGAGATGGATGGAGAGAGAGATGGAGAGAGAGATGTTGGATGGATGGATAGATATAGATATAGATATAGAGATATAGATTGATGGCTAGAGAGAGATGATAGATGGATAGATAGGGATAGAGAGATAGAGACAGATTGATTGATGGCTAGAGAGAGAGATGATAGATGGATAGAGAGAGAGAGATGATGGATGGATGGATAAATAGCTAGCTAGCTAGCTAGAGTTGGATGGATAGAGAGAGATGATGGATGGATGATGGATAGATATAGAGATAGATTGATGGCTAGAGAGAGATGATAGATGGATAGAGAGAGATGGATTGAGAGATATGATAGATGGTTGGTTGGATGGATGGATAGATAGATAGATAGAGAGAGAGAGAGAGAGATGGATAGAGAGATATGATAGATTGTTTGGTTGGTTGGTTGGTTGGATGGATGGATGGATGGATGGATGGATAGATAAATAGATAGATAGATAGATAGATAGATAGATAGATAGATAGATAGATAGATAGATAGATAGATAGATAGATAGATAAATGACCAATTGATGGATGGATAGGGGGAGAGAGAGAGAGGGAGGGGGGGAGGGAGAAAGTTGTTTGCAAGAAGAGAGGAAAAAAGAGAGTGAAAAAGAGAGACAGAATAAACCTGATAACTGATAAAATATAAGAGTGTGAGAGGCCCAGGGTCTTTCATCTGCTTGATTCCTTTCCTTTAGAATTAAAAATTCGATGACCCCACCCCACCCCACCCCCACCCCCCTCTCTTTTCAAGGTAATGAGCGGAAAGGGAAGGGCAGGCGTGGATGATCGTGGAGGCCGATTACACGGTGAATCAACAGCCTCTAATAGCACATCCATTTTCAGCTATTTGGCGGGCGATATATTTATTGCCTTCTGTTTTATTCTCTCTCTTTCGCACAAGATAAAGTAGCACATTCTCTTTTTTTTATTATTTTAAGTGGCGTTTGCATTGCATTGACGTGTCCCTAACAATAAAAGACCTGCAAATTTGCAAGGTCTGGTCATTCTCCTTTGGTGTCCACAGGAAGGGGCGGGTCAAAAAAGTCAAAATGGCAGCCATATGACACCAGGCTCCGCCCCCTTTCCCCTGCGTTGCAACGGTGTTCTGTTGAGATGGCGGTTGACTTACAACCGCCACTGAGCTCAACCATGTCCGTTGCGAAGAGTCGTTAAGTGAGTTTCGTCCCATTTTGCGACCTTTTTTTTTTTGCCACGATCAGGAGAATCACATAGTCATTAAGTGAATTCAGCCTTTGACTTTGCTTGCCGGAGGCTGGCTGGGGAGGTCGCGAAAGGGGATCACTGGGATACCGTCATAAATATGAGTCAGTTGCCAAGTGTGAACGTGGGGGTGCTGCAACGGTCGTAAGTGTGAAACTCAGTCATCGATCATTGTTTTCAATGCCATTCGAATTTCAAAGGACACTAAACGAATGGTTGTAAGTCGTGTACAGGTAGTCCTCGACCTACGACCACAATTGGCCCCAAAATTTATGTTATTAAGTGAGACACTGGTTACGTGAGCTTTGCCCCATCTTAAGACCTTTCCTGCCACTGTTATAAAGTGAATCGTTGGTCGTTAAATGAATCTGGCTTCCCCCCATTCCCTTTGCTTGTCGAAAGGTCGCAAAAGGGGATCAACGTGACCCCAGGACGCTGCACCCGTCATAAATATGAGTCATTTGCCAAGCGTCTGAATTTCGATCACAGCGTATCCTCGAACTTACAACAGTTCATTTAGTTACAATTGCACTGAAAATGTGACGTACGACCGTTTTTCACACTTACAACGTTGCAGCATCCCCCTGGTCACGTGATCAAACAGTCAGAGGCTTGGCAACTGACTCGTATTTATGACAGTGGCCGTGTCCCCCCCCCCCCATTTTGCGACCTTCTGACGAGCAAAGTCCACGGGGAGGTCAGATTCACTTAACAACCCTGTCTCTAACTTAACAATGGCAGTGATTCATTTAACAACCGGGCCAGGGGTGGGTTCTAAATTTTTTTACTACCAGTTTTATGGGCATGGCTTATTTTGTGGGCGGGGACCGGTTCAGGGGCGTGGCCAGACAATGTTATTACTGGTTCTCTGAACTACTATAAATTTTTACTACTGGTTCTGTGGGCGTGGCTTATTTTGTGGGTGTGGCTTGGTGGAGGGGTAATGTGACAGGGTGGGCGTGGCCAACTTTTTTTAAAAAAAACTTTGAAAAGCATTTTTTCTACAACCTTAAGAGGTTGCAGAAAAAAAATGCTTTTAGAAGCCTCTGACGATCAGGCAACTCTGCTGGGATCGCCAGAGGCTTTTAAAGACATTTTTTTTTCTACAATCTCTTCGGCTGAAGAGGTTGTAGAAAAAATGCTTTTAAAAGCCTCTGACGATCCCAGCTGAGCCGCACGATCATCAGAGGCTTTTTTTTAAAAAAAAAACTTTTAAAAGCATTTTTTTTGGCCAAAGTGGTTGTAGAAAAAAATGCTTTTAAAAGTAAAAAAAAAAAAGCCTCTGATGAGGTGGGCGGGGTAAGTGAGTGGCGACCGGGCCAGGGATCAATTCGGGGGCGTGGCCAGCCAATGTTATTACCGGTTCTCCAAACTACTACAAATTTTTACTACCGGTTCTTGCAAACTGGTGTGAACCGGGAACAACCCACCACTGAACCGTGCCAAGAAAGGTTGTGAAATGGAGCAACCCTCGCTTAAAAATGTCTTGCTTAGCAACCAAAATTTGGGCTCAATTGTGGCCGTAGGTCAAGGACTACCTGCATAGGGTTTCCTGCTTGAGCAGAGGGTTTGGACTAGAATAATAATAATAATAATAATAATAATAATAATAATAATAATACTAATAATACTAATACTAATAATAATAATAATAATAATAATAATAATAATAATAATAATAATAATAATAATAATAATAATAATATTATTTCTATACCGCCCTTGGTGTACAGCCAATTAAAAGCACAAAAATAGTAATGCTAACATTAATGGATTAGAGAAAGGTATGATTTTTTTTTAATTGGGTTTAAATATAAGTATGGTATTGATTGATAAATGAATATTAATATCGATTAATGAGGTTAATCTTATTGTTATTAGTTTTTTTTATTATAATATAGTTAATTTTAGGATATGTACTTGTTTTTTTTCTTTTCTTTTTTTAACTTGTAGTGGAAGTCAAGGGGCGGATGGGGGGGGGGGAAATAGGGTGGGGGTGGGGGGAGGCAGAGGGGAGGGGGGGTTGGGGGGGGAGAAAAAATGGAAAATTTTGTATGTAAAACTTTTTCAATTAAAAAAAAAGCACAAAAATATACAAACATCAATTAAAAATAATTAAAATTATTAAATAATTTTGGCCCGAGTTAAAACCCAAAATTTAAAACACCCAATTGAAAATCATTTACATGGATAGCCCGGCCTGGTGGAACAGCAGGGTCTTAAGGGCACAGCGAAATACACGGAGGTCGGAGATCTCGCGCATTTCCGGGGGCAGTTCATTCCACAGAGCAGGAGCTCTGCTATTCTTGGATGGGAGGCCACCAGGTGATCATCTCGACTGAGAAATGGAAACACCCCAGAAAAAAAAAAACCCCAAGCGATTTCTTCATTATCTCCAAGAACATCACCAAGAATGATTCTTCGGTGGCCTCAAAGGCATTTTTATCCCTTTGACTGAAGGGATAAAAAATGAAGTCGGGAAAGAGGAGACGTCACAGGAGAAAATCTGCTGCCTGCCTCTCCCTTAACAAACAAGGCCCGGGCCCGAGTCAGGGAAACAGCTGGTAATATTTATCCTCTGGTATTGCCCTTTTAAGCGCACCCAAAATAAATAAAATCACGATAGAGAAAGCCTCAATAAAGGCCATTTAGCAAAAGGGAATTATTGATCAAGTGCTGGAAAGAGCAAATAGGACATCGTAAATGAAACGGAAGATCTGGCGGACGATGGACGGGGAAATACAGATAGTCCTGGACTTACGAGCAGAATGGGGCCTAACATTTCTGTGGTTAATCGAGACAGGGGCTAAGTGAATTTTGCTCCATTTGGCAACCTTTCTTGCCACAGTGGTTAAGTGAATGACTGCAGTTGCAAGAAAAGGAGGGAGGGAGGGAAGGAAGGAAGGAAAAGGAAGGAATGAGGGAGGGAGGGAAGAAAGGAAGGAAGGAAAAGGGAGGGAGGGAGGGAGGGAGGGAGGGAGGGAAGGAAGGAAAGAAGGAAGGAAGGAAGGAAGGAAGGAAGGAAGGAAGGAAGGAAGGAAGGAAGGAAGGAAGGAAGGAAGGAAGGAAGGAAGATTATTTCCAAATTACAATAAATCCAAAATATTGAATGAATGAATGAATGACATCCAGTTTACAACAAAATTAATGGAAAGGAGGGAGGAAGGAAAAGAAAGGAAGGAGGGAGAGAGGGAAGGAAGAAAAAGGAAGGAAGGAAAGAGGGAGGGAGGGAAGAAAGGAATGAGATGATTTCCAATTTATAATAAATCCAAAATATTGAAAACGAATAAATAAGATGACACCCAACTTACAGCAAAATCAATGAAAGGAAGGAAAAGGAAGGAAGGAAAAGGAAGGAGGGAAAGAAGGAAGGAAGGAAGGAAAAGGAAGGGAGGAAAAGGAAGGAGGGAAAGAAGGAAGGGAGGAAAAGGAAGGGAGGAAAGACGGAGGGAGGGAGGAAGGGAAGGAAGGAAGGAATAAGATGACTTCCAACTTATAATAAATCCAAAATACTGAATGAATGAATAAATAAGATGACACCCAACTTACAGCAAAATCAACAAAAGGAAGGAAGGAAGGAAGGAATAAGATGATTTTCAATTTATAATATATCCAAAATATTGAAAATGAATAAATAAGATGACACCCAACTTACAGCAAAATCAATGTAAGGAAGGAAGGAAGGAAAAGGAAGGAAGGAAGGAAAAGGAAGGAGAGAACGAAGGAAGAGAGGAGAAGGAAGGGAGGAAAGAGGGAGGGAGGAAGGTAAGGAAGGAAGGAATAAGATGACTTCCAACTTATAATAAATCCAAAATACTGAATGAATGAATAAATAAGATGATACCCAACTTACAGCAAAATCAACAAAAGGAAGGAAGGAAGGAAGGAAGGAAGGAAGGAAGGAAGGAAGGAAGGAAGGAAGGAAGGAAGGAAGGGAGGGATAAGATGACTTCCAACTTACAGCAAATCCAATCAGACCAGGTTCTCCAATTTCACCCTGCCCAGGAAAACAAAATCACAGGGAGAATTTTAAAAGCCCAAACGAGCATCATGAACTTGCCATCCTAAATGGACCATACTCAGTTTGTACTTCGTCGAAATCTCAAGAGTTGTTTCACTGACCTTCTGCCCCACCGGTCCTCTCCTGCCAAATAAACCCATGACTCCTTTGGCCCCCGGGTCTCCCTTCATCCCCTAGTGGAAAAAGAAAAAAATAAAGACCATTTCTCTCCCCCCTCCCGTTTTTTTTTAACTTCACAATCGCCTTGCTCAAGCAATGGACATTCTGTTCCCAGTCGTGGTCATAAGTCGAGGACTGCCCATATTTGATTTGTGATTAGCTGCTGTGGCACTTAATAAATTTTGATGACAGCATTTCAGAGGTGGGTTTTAGCTGGTTCTGACCAGTTCTGGAGAACCGGTAGCGGTAATTTTGAGTAGTTCGGAGAACCGGCAAATACCAACTCTGACTGGCCCCGCCCCTTTCTATTCTCTGCCTCCCGAGTCCCTGCTCTGCACACGGAGCTGGAAAGCAGTTAGTGGAGTGGGATGGAAATGGGGATTTTGCAGTCTCCTTCCCCTGGAGTGGGGTGGGAATGGGGATTTTGCAGTATCCTTCCCCTGCAATGGGGTGGAAATGGGGATTTTGCAGTATCCTTCCCCTGGAGTGGGGTGGGAATGGGGATTTTGCAGTGTCCTTCCCCTGGAGTGGGGTGGGAATGGGGATTTTGCAGTATCCTTCCCCTGGAGTGGGGTGGGAATGGGGATTTTGCAGTATCCTTCCCCTGGAGCGGGGTGGAACTGGGGATTTTGCCGTCTCCTTCCCCTGCAATGGGGTGGAAATGGGGATTTTGCAGTATCCTTCCCCTGGAGTGGGGTTGGAATGGGGATTTTGCAATCTCCTTTCCCTGCAATGGGGTGGAAATGGGGATTTTGCAGTCTCCTTCCCCTGGAGTGGGATGGGAATGGGGATTTTGCAGTATCCTTCCCCTGGAGTGGAGTGGAAATGGAGATTTTGCAGTATCCTTCCCCTGGAGTGGGGTAAAAATGGAGATTTTGCAGTATCCTTCCCCTGGAGTGGGGTGGAAATGGGGATTTTGCAATATCCTTCCCCTGGAGTGGGGTCAAAATGGAGATTTTACAGTATCCTTCCCCTGGAATGGGGTGGGAATGGGGATTTTGCAGTATCCTTCCCCTGGAGTGGGGTGGGAATGGGGGTTTTGCAGTATCCTTCCCCTGGAGTGGGGTGGGAATGGGGATTTTGCCGTCTCCTTCCCCTGCAATGGGGTGGAAATGGGGATTTTGCAGTATCCTTCCCCTGGAGTGGGGGTGGAAATGGGGATTTTGCAGTATCCTTCCCCTGGAGTGGGGTGGAAATGGGGATTTTACAGTATCCTTCCCCTGGAGTGGGGTGGAAATGGGAATTTTACATTATCTTTCACCTGGAATGGGGTAGAAATGGAGATTTTACAGTATCCTTCCCCTGGAGTGAGGTGGAAAAGGAGATTTTACAGCATCCTTCCTTCCTCTGGAGTGAGGTGGAAATGGGGATTTTACAGTACCCTTTCCCTGGAGTGGGGTGGAAAAGGAGATTTTACAGCATCCTTCCTTCCTTTGGACTGGGGTGGAAATGGGGATTTTGCAGTATCCTTCCCCTGTCACGCCCACCAAGCCATGCCACGCCCACCAAGCCACACCCACAGAACCAGCAATGAAAGAAATTTGAATCCCACCATTGCAGCTTTTCACTTGGACAGAGACATAATTTTCCCCCTCCCACCCCCCCCAAAAAAATTAACAATGCAGAAATCTTTAAAAATACCTTTTCCCCAAAAGGTCCATCCTCCCCTTTCTCGCCCTTGTCTCCATCAAAACCAGGAAGACCCCGTTCCCCCTGAATTAAAAAAAAACCAAAACATTTATTTGCTTCAAGATGAAAAATTATAATAATAATGTAAACTGCGCTTCTCTTGGTTTGGATTAACCACGATCACGAGTTAAAAAGAGAGGCTGAGAGAGAGAAAAGAGAAAGAAAGAACTCCTTCTGTCTTTAAAGCCTTCTGTTCTGTTGGTTGTTGTAGGCATCTCCTGGATGAGCTAAAACTTAACTTCTCCGTATCTTGGACTTTCACCAAGACCGTGTTATTTCTACAAAGAAACTTTTCTGGAGGAGGAAGAAGGGATGCGATTGCCACCCGACAGGATGGACAGGACAAACTTCATATGAGTTTGCTGGTGTTCTTCTGAGCAGAAGTTTCATGACCCAGCTAGGTAACATCATCAGTGCTAGAAGGGAATGGAGTTTGCAGAAAGAGGAGGAGGAGGAAGAGGAGGACCGTGTTGTCTTTGGTACTTGGTTGTTTCCTTCCAGATGTTTCATGACCCAAGTAGGTAATCGGGAAAGTGGTTAGTTCTCTGATTATTACACCCCAATCAAGGAACTACCAACCCAGGAAAACCATTGAAGGTTAAACAACAGCCTAACCAAGAAATCTCCCATCAACACTGATAGGACAGGCCGCTTGTATACAAACAGAGAGCATTTCCCACACCCTCCCAGGCACTGATGGCGTTCCCTAGTTGGGTCATGAAATGTCTGCAAGGGAAACCCCCAAGCTCAGAGAGCACCAAGAAGGACCCTCCCAGTTCAACCCAGAGCTACAAATATTATCTTCTATCCATAAAGATCTTGTTTCTTCTAACACGGATTAGTCATGTTCTGGCTACATGCTCTGGTGCCTTGCAGATATGTCGGGCGTCCATATAAGATGTTCCTAATCCTAATCCAGGAAAGGAATAGAACAGTAGCCCCCCCAAAAAAAACCTCTCCCCCCCCCATCTCAACGAGCTTTGAAGAAAGCAAAAGTTTCATTCCCAACAACAATCAAGTCAACACAACTTACCGGATCTCCTTTATTGCCTTTGTAACCTTGAGGTCCAGATATTGTAATCGAGTCTCCCTGTGGTTCAAATATACAAGAGAAACGTAGTTTGCACTGGGTGTTCCTAGGGTGGAGCTTCTCCACCTTAGTAACTTTAAGCTCTGTGGACTTCAACTCCCAGAATTCCCCAGCCAGTCATGCACTGAACAAATGATGGTTGGGAACGGTCCTTAGAGTTCCGGCCATCCCATCCCATCCCATCCCAGTGGTTGGAATCTGGGCACTTAGCAACTGACCAGCATTTACACCCAGTTGTAGCGCTCCCTGCAGTCACATGATCGCCATTTGCAAAAAAAAAAAAAATTCCTGCCGGTTTTCCAGAAAGTCACTGGGGAAGCCAGCAGGAAGTCATACATTGCTGGAGTAAATCTCCCACACCTGTGCATCTTTCCCAAGTGCTTAGCAGAGGATTAACAGATTAACAGAGTTGGAACGGACTTTATAGGTCATCTAATTGAACCCCCCCCCCATCCAAGCAGGAGACCCTACACCATTTCTGACAGAGGGCAGTTCAGTCTCTTCTTGAAAGCCTCCAGGGATGAAGCTCCCACAACTTCCGGAGGCAACTTCAGTTCCATGGGTTGATTGTTCTCGCTGTCAGGAAATTCCTCCTTATTCCCAGGTTGAATCTCTCCTTGATCAGTTTCCATCCATTATTCCTCGTCTGGCCTTTGGGTGCCTTGGAAAATAGCTTTACCCCCTTCCTCTCTGTGGCAGCCCCTCAAATATTGGAAGATGCTCTCCTGTCTTCCCTGGTCCTTCTCTTCACTAGACTAGCCAGGCCCAGTTCCTGCAACCGTTCATCGTATGTTTTAGCCTCCAGCCCCTTCCTCATCCTGGTTGCTCTTCTCTGCACTTTTTCTAGAGCACTGATGGCTAATCTTTTTGTTGTTGTGTGCCAAAAGCAAGAGGAGCACGGGTGGGTGGGACGGTGGGGGAGTGGGTTGCACCTGTGTGTGCCCACACCCATAATTCAATGCCCCCCAACCCCCCCTCAACACACATGTGCACGCAAACTCCCCTGCCCCCCAGTTTTGGCATGTGGCAGCAAAAAGGTTACCAGTGGGCCTGTTTTTCGCCCTCCCCAGGCTCCAGAGGCTTTCTTGGAGCTTGGGGAGGGCGAAAACAGCCTTCCATACACACACACACACCCCGGAGGCCGGAAACAGCCCGTTTCCCGACTTCCAGTGGGCTCGGAAAGCCCGAAAATCAGGTGCGCATGCGTGCTGGAGCTGAGGTAGAATGATACTCGTGTGCCCACAGATACGGCTCCGCTTGCCATCTGTGGTACGCGTGCCTCTTTTTTATAGTGTGGGGACCAAAACTGGATGCGGTACTCTATGTGGTCTTACTAGGGCTTTGTAGAGGGGTATTTGGTACCTCACTTGATCTTGATTGTATTCCTCTGTTAACGCCGCTTAGGATCGCATTGGCTTTTTTGGCTGCCGCCGCAGACGGTTGGCTCATATTTAGCTGGTTGTCCACGAAGACTCCAAGATCCGTCTCAGAGTTACCGCTGGTTTCTCCCAGTCTATATCTGTCCTTTTGTTTTTTCTTGCTTAAGTGTAAGACGTTACTTTTCTCTACGTTGAATTTCATTTTGTGAGATAGGGCTTCTGCATTTGTGTTGTGCCAGCCACTTGTGTTCTTCCGTGCACCTTCAGATACCCTTGCTAACCCACGGCGCACCTCTCTTGCACTCTCGGGCACACCCTTGCACTTTTTCCGAATGTTATGGCTCCGTTGCCTGAGCCTGCATCATCAGCAGGGGAGGACTCTGAGAGTGAGGGAGAGGAGTTGGCAAGGCCTCCTTCTCCAGGACCCTCCTCTCTGGCAATGCCTCCGGAGGACACCGAAGGGCAGGAGATAGGCCCAGAGCCAAGCTCGTCCCCGCAGCCACAGGAGGACATTGATGAGGGGAGTGAGTTTTGGCTGGATCCTTGCCAGCGTCGGAGAGACAGGAGAGCCCAGCAGAGGAAAAGGCGTGGTCGTGATTAGCTGGTGGACCACACCCCACAGGCTATAAAAGAGAGGGATTGCAGCCTGTATCTTTGTGACGGACAAAACAAAGATTCATGGATCCCGGTTTCGAATCTGCCCTGTGTCTCAGCTCTGGACATTTTGGTGGTGTGTATTTGACTGAACTATTAATAAAGGCCTTGGCAAGCAGCTGCGGGGATTGCTGCCAAGCTTTTTATCAGCTTACTTGGCTGCCTGCCAGTTCATTAGACTCTGACTGTCTGAGGGGGTGTATTCCTGGGAGCGGGGCCAGAACACCGAACCTCCATTGCATCACCTTTATATACCTTTTTTTTCCTTTATACCAGAGGTCTTCAAACATGGCTGCTTTAAGACTTGTGGACTTCAACTCCCAGAATTCTCCAGCCGGCTGGAGAATTCTGGGAGTTGAAGTTCACAAGTCTTAAAGCGGCCATGTTTGAAGACCTCTGCTTTATACTATTTCACATTTCTATGCCCATTTTCCTTTTACTCTTTATGATCCCTTTTGATTGTTACTTTAGGCTGTTTTATGTGTACACTTTGTAAAATGTAATACAGATAGTCCTCGACTTACAACGCTTCATTTACTGACTGTCCCAAGATACGACCGCATTGAAAAAAAGTGACAGGGCCGTTTTTCACACTTACGACTATGGCGGCATTTCCGTGGTCACCTGATCAAAATTCAGACTCTTGGCCACTGACTCGTACTTATGACGGTTGCAATGTCCATGGGGGTCACACACCATCCCCTCTGGTGCGACCTTCTAACTGGCAAAGTCAATGGGGAGGTCGGATTCACTTAACGACCGTGTTACTAATTTAACAACTGCAGTGATTGACTTAACAAAGGAAGGTTGCAAAATGAGGCCAGCTAAATTCATTTGATGAACGTCTCGCTTGGCAACAGAAAAGTTGGACTCAATTATGGTCGTTAAGTTGAGGACTAACTGTAAAATTATTTGAAACAAACAAACAAACAATAGAGAGAGAGAGAGAGAGCTCAGGCTGACGTTTTTGTGTGTTTCGCATCGGTCAAGCCACCCACCCATCCAAAATCAGTTGATGGAATCAGCTAGCTGTGCTAGTTGAATCATGGCTTAAAGTGGGTAGCCACGTTGTAGGCGAGGGGGGATTTCTGAGGAGCGGCTGAGCAGGCAAGGAATGAATGCTGGTTGTGGCCTGTCGGCTGCTGGACCCTCCAGCAGCCAAATCAAGAGGAGGAGGAGGAGGAGTGGGAGTCAGCATTAAGGCAAGCTCCGAGGAGGAAGAGGGAATGGAGCAGGCAGAGAGAGAGAGAGAGAGGCAGAGCTGGACCATCCGTCAGCCTTCAAATGAAGAGTCAAAAGCCCACAGGTCTGAAGGTGGCTGATGAGGAGGAGGAGGAACAGCTGGGCCCAGTGCCTGACGTGCAGAAAGCAGAGGAGAGGAGAGCAGTGGAAATCTATGGGCCGGTCTTTGGGATGGAAGAGCCACCGCTGCTAGTGAAGCCCCACCCTAGCTCTGGGGATAAAAGGCAGGGGGCGGAGATGAATAGACGTGGCAGACAACTATTCATCTCCCTGTCAGTCCTCCGATGGAGAGTCAGCAGCCCCCAGGCCTGGCGGTGGCTGATGAGGAAGAGGAGGAACAGCTGGGCCCAGTGCCTGACGCGTGGATGCTCAGAAGGCAGAGGAGAGGAGAGCAGTGGAAATCTATGGGCTGGTCCTTGGGATGGAAGAGCCACCGCTGCTAGTGAAGCCCCACCCTAGCTCTGGGGATAAAAGGCAGGGGGCGGAGATGAATAGACGTGGCAGAGAACTATTCATCTCCCTGCCAGACAGACTTGTAAGCCTGTGGTGAAACAGAAACTTTTTGCCGGGGTTGCCAGCACTCCTAATTAAGGGAATATTTGAGTTAACTTCAGAGAGTTTGTCATATTTGGGGAGCTGACTGGGTCAAAACATTCAGTTAGTCATACGGTTGTTATATCATAGATAAATGTCAGGTCAAACACAGAGTTTTAGAAGTCCATAAGCTGCGGGCCTGTTTTGAAGGAGAGGAGGAATTATTATTCTTGAAATATATTTAGTTATTTATCAGTAATTAACAAGGGGGGACAATCTAAGAGTGTAGGAGGGCTTGTCTTTTATAAATATATATATATTTTTGCAATGTCTTATTTAGTTTTTGCATTTTTTTTCTTTTCTTTTTTCGAAATTTGTATTTTAACGTTGTGAATAAAATTTTAAAAATTATTGCAAAAAGGAAAGAAAGAGCGAATGGATCGCTTAGCATAGAGGCCCCCAATCTTTGGGGCACCAGAGACCAGTTCCATGGAGAAAGGTTTTTCCATGGACCGGAGGAAGCGTAGTTTTCCATGATGCCTGCATCCTGCAGATGGGGCTTTGCTAGTTTCTGTGGCCTGATTTCTGGCATGCTGTGGTCCGGTGCTGGTCTACGGACCCGGGGTTGGGGACCCCTGGTTTAGCAAACCTCTTAAAATAGCCGTAAGCAATCAAGCCAATCTCAGGATGAAAGATCCATGTTTATAGCCAAGTTGGGCAACTCCTGAACACATCCTCTGCAGCAACCAAAATTTAGAGAAGCAGGGATTAACACCGGACAAACACTCCAGCTGAAAACAATGGCTTAATTGAGGAATTCCCAAGGAGAAAACTACACCCCCAGCAAGGCAAGCTATGGTACTGATTTTCAGGCCTTCTGGGCCCACCAGAAGTCAGGAGGCTGTTTCTGGCCTCCGGAGGGCCTCTTGGGGGTGGGGGGAAGGCTGTTTTTGCCCTCCCCAGGCTCCTAGAAAGGCCACCCACCCATCCAAAATCAGTTGATGGAATCAGCTAGCTGTGCTAGTTGAATCATGGCTTAAAGTGGGTAGCCACGTTGTAGGCGAGGGGGGATTTCTGAGGAGCGGCTGAGCAGGCAAGGAATGAATGCTGGTTGTGGCCTGTCGGCTGCTGGACCCTCCAGCAGCCAAATCAAGAGGAGGAGGAGGAGGAGTGGGAGTCAGCATTAAGGCAAGCTCCGAGGAGGAAGAGGGAATGGAGCAGGCAGAGAGAGAGAGAGAGAGGCAGAGCTGGACCATCCGTCAGCCTTCAAATGAAGAGTCAAAAGCCCACAGGTCTGAAGGTGGCTGATGAGGAGGAGGAGGAACAGCTGGGCCCAGTGCCTGACGTGCAGAAAGCAGAGGAGAGGAGAGCAGTGGAAATCTATGGGCCGGTCTTTGGGATGGAAGAGCCACCGCTGCTAGCAAAGCCACACTCTAGCTCTGGGGATAAAAGGCAGGGGGCAGAAATGAATAGACGTGGCAGACAATAATTCATCTCCCTGCTGGACAGACTTGTTAGCCTGCGGTAAGAGAGAAACTTTTTGCCGGGGCAGCCGGTGCTCCTAATAAAGGAATCTTTGAGTTCACTTCAGAGGGTTGGTCACGTTTGGGGAGCTGGCTCAGAACAACGCTTAACTTTGTGTGCCTGGAGAAATAACCTTTTTCTCGCCCCCGCCGTCTTCAAGGAATGGCTCAGGCTCCCTCCCAAGGAGAGGTGAATAAAACATTAGGAACAAAATGATGCTTTAAACGGCCTGGGAGAGATCGTTCCACGGACGGATGGATGGACTGTCCTCAGTAGCCGTCACTAACTCTTTTCTTATTCTTCTCCCTCTTCCTAAACTTTTTATTTTGGGATGGGATGGCCAATAGTTCCTGTTAAATGTTGGTCAAGTTAAAAAGGTTTCTTGCCCATTTAAAGTATCTTACAGAACACAGAATGTATATGTATATGTATATGTAAAGAAAGAAGCAGACATCTTGCGAGCTCCAGAACTTAAAATTTTAAAACTTTAAAAGAATTAAAATTTTATTTTACTAAGCTCTTGTCAGTCATCTGCTGACATCGTCAGAGTATTAAACTACCATTACAGAGATCTCTGCCTTTATATGCCATTAATCAATTTGGCCCTTGTATGTATATGTATATGTATACTGTATG
The DNA here is from genome assembly GCA_038048745.1 of Coluber constrictor foxii. Classification (NCBI taxonomy): domain Eukaryota; kingdom Metazoa; phylum Chordata; class Lepidosauria; order Squamata; family Colubridae; genus Coluber; species Coluber constrictor. The sequence goes on along the minus strand of CM075964.1, from coordinate 91,233,708 downwards.
TATATGTAAATAAAATAGAATAACAGAAAAACAGAACAGAATATAGAACAATAGAGTTGACCCTGAATTGTCCAGCTTCAGGTCCAACATCTTCACCAACACCTTCATCACAAACTGTTGGTGGGATCGATCAATCAATCAATCGATCGATCAATCAGAATAGAGTTGGAAAGGGATCTTGGAAATCTTCTAGTCCAAACCCACCCACCCACCCACCCACCCCCCACTCAAGCAGGAAAGTCTATAACATTTCAGAAGGGGGCTGTCCAGTTGTTAGAAATTCTGTTTATATAAAGCACCACACAGAGCAAAGAGTACAATCACCATGTGCTTTACTGCTCAACTATTTTAACTCTTAACAGGAAACAGGAAACTCTGCTTAGAACAAAAGAGCATAAAGTATATACCATAGATCCAAACATGTAAGCACTGCCATCTACTGCCTCTAGTTGTTGGGTAAAAATACATTCCAACAATGAATTCCAACCCCAACCCCTCCTTAAAAACCTCCAGCCCACCAGCCCCATCCCCAGCTTGGATCTCACTTACTTTCTCTCCTTTGAGACCAGGAACACCAAAGTCACCCTAAAAATGAAAAAAAAAAGAAGGAATGGCAGATGAATTTATGTGGGTTTTGTTACACAGGAGTTTACAGGTCCTCCTTGACTTATACAACAGTTGATTTAGTGACTGTTTGAAGTTACCACAGCTCTGAAAAAAGTGACTTAAGGACCGTTTTTCACACTTACAACCGTTGCAACAATCCCGTGGTCATGGGATCAAAATTCAGATGCTTGGCAGCTGGTTCATATTTATGACTGTCGCCATGTCCGAGGGTTATGTGATCCCTTTTGGTGACCTTCTCACAAGCAAAGTCAAAGTCAGATTCACTTAACAACCGTGTTGCTAACTTAACAACCGGAGTGATTCACTTAACAACAGGGGCAAGAAAGGTAGGTAACATGGGGCGAAGCCCACTGAACGACTGTTTCACTGAACATTCCATTCCCTGGTTCTCTGGGCATGATGGGCATTGTAGTCCAACTCCTCCAGAGGTTACCAAGTTAAGATATTAGCATCGAAGATAATATTCTTAATATTTTTATTCTTGGCATTTTAAAAAATATTAATTTTTCCGAAGTTGAAGATTACCTATATCGGGTTGGTTTCAGCCAGTGATAATAACAGCACAAACCTGTTGTCAGAGTTTGGAACTTCCGGGCTCACTGGAAATTGGGAAATGGGCCATTTCTGGCCTCCAGAGGGCCTCCAGGCGGGTGGGGAAGGCCATTTTCGCCCTCCCCAGGCTCCTAGAAAGCCTCTGGAGCCTGGGGAGGGTGAAAAACGAGCCTATCTGGCCCACCGTGCCATCGCGTACCAAAATCTGGGGGAGCATGGTGGGGTCGTGTCCGCATGCGTGGGGCACATAGGTTAGCCATCGCTGCTCTATGCAGTTCCCCCTCCCATTTTCCCACAGAAGAAAATGTGGCAGGCCTGAAGGCCCACATGTAAAAGATGGAAAATTATAGGGGTTGGGCCAAAATCCAATCGAATTTATGTTTCTAGGAATATCACGTTCAACCAGTGGTGGGTTTCAAAATTTTTTGCTACTGGTTCTGTGGGCGTGGCTTGGTGGGCGTTGCTTGGTGGGCGTGGCAGGGGAAGGATACTGTAAAGTCCCCATTCCCTCCCCAATCCAGGGGAAGGATACTGCAAAATCCCCATTTCCTCCCGATCAGCTGGGACTCCGGAGGCGGAGAATAGATGAGGGCGGGGCCAGTCAGAATTTTTACTACCGGTTCTCCGAACTACTCAGAATTTCCTCAACCGGTTCTCCAGAACTGGTCAGAACCTGCTGAAACCCACCTCTGATGTGCATTCAAAAACAATCAGAAAATAAAAGATATGTTTGCTCTTTAACACACGTTTGAATTTTGTTCTTCTTACCTTCTCTCCTTTTAAACCAGCAGGGCCTTTCTCTCCCTGGAAAACAAAGGAACAAAACCTGGCATTTAATTTAATAATTTAATTTTTCTTTATTTTATTCTTTTATTCTATTCTTTTATTTCATTTTTTAATTTTATGTTTCATTTTATTTATTCTTTTATTTTTTATTCTTTCATATATTATGTTTTATTCTTTTAATTCTTTTAATTTTTACGCTGCCTGCCATGCTATCTATCACATGAAACCTGAGCAGCTTATAACAGGGCAAAGCATTAAGAAATTAAAATAATAAATTATTCAATTAAACAATCCATATTTAAAATGTAAAATAATGAAGATAGGGCCTCGCATGCTTTGGCTCTTCTCTTCAATGGGTTGATGGGCTCCAGAATTGCCGGGCAAACTTACCGTCACGCCAAGAGGCCCCCGAAGACCGACGGTTCCTTCTTCCCCCTGTTCAAAAGAGTCAGATTGGCATCAGTGTTTGTAAATATGTGACATCCCCCCAAACGTTATATACTAGTCCTCGATTTACAGCAACTGAACCCCAAATTTATGTTGCTAAGTGAGACATTTGTTAAGTGCCCCGTTTTACAACCTTTCTGGCCACCGTCGTTAAGTGAATCACAGCAGTTTTTAAGTCAGTCACACCCATTGTTAAGTGAATCTGGCTTCCCCACTGATTTTTGCTTGTCAGAGGGTCAAAAAAGGGGATCATATGACCCCAGGACACTGCTACCGTCATAAATACAGGTAATCACAGCCAAAATTGGGAGGCGAGTTCAAGTTCCGCCTTAGGCACGACGAGCCACCTGAGCGACTTTGAGCCAGTTACCCCCCCTCTCTGAGCCGAACCCACCTCACAGGGTGGTGTTGTTGTTGTGAGGAAAATAGGAGGATATGATGTGCGTTCGTCACCTTGGTGGCGAGTTCAAGTCCTGCCTTAGGCACGAGAGCCAGCTGAGCGACTTTGAGCCTCTCTCTCTCTCTCCCAAACCCACCTCACAGGGTGGTTGTTGTTGTTGTCGGAAAAATAGGGGAACACGGCGTATGTTTGTCACCTTGGGTTATTTATAAAAATAATAAAAGCCCAGAACTAAGTGCATAAATAAATGAACGGAGCTCCAAGTTGTGAATTAAAACACTTCGGCAAAAGGCCGCGGCAATTTATTTCCCTTCAGACACGCTCACGCCGCCTTGTCTCACTCTGTTGGAACTTCTAATGAATTAATCTCATATTTTAAATACCGTCCTGTCGAATTTAATTCTGCAGGCGGCCTAAAGTTGCCTGCCTTTTCGCCCATTAGTCTTTAATGCCTATTTATATGCCATCGTATTCAAAGTGTCGAGAGAAATAAGGATATTTGGCTTGCTAATTTTTTAAAACGCCTTTGCTCGGCGCTGGGTGTGAGCTACCGAGGAGCTCGTGCCCGAAAATAAAGCGTTTTTGGACACCTATCCGGAGGTATTCATTATTGAATATTCATTTCTACAGAGGTTGGCAAGAGGGATTGAATTCGGATGGTTAGGAGGAAGAGGAGAATTTTAATCTGAATAGTCATCGTGGAATCTGGAGAGGGGGAGCACCGCTGGACACGAAACCGTCACAAGAATGCCCTCGCGGTTTGTGCAAAGCGACGCAACGTTCTGCAAAACTTGTTGGCTGAGAGGAATAGGATCCTTCCAGAAGATCCAATGTTCCTCAAACTCGGCTACTTGAAGATGAGTGGACTTCCGTTCCCAGAATTCCCACCCGCTGTGGTTCCTGGACCCGCCCCACTTTGATTTTTTGGCCCCACCCATTTCATTTCTTGACACACACCCCTCCAACCACTTGGGCTCTCGGCACATCCATTTTATTTATTGACCCCACCCACTTTTGGTTCTTGGCTCCACCCACCCTTATTTTGATGCCACCCACTTTGGTTGTGGCTCCACCCACTTTTATTACTTGACCCCACCTACTTTGGTTCTTGGTTTCACTCCCTGGGGTTCCTGGCCCCACCTACTTTGGTTCTTGGCCACACCCACTATTTCTTAATCCCGCCCACTTTGTTTCCTGCTCTCACCTGCCTTATTTTTGTTGCACCCACTTTGGTTGTGACTCCACCCACTTTCTTGACCCCACCTTCTTTGGTTCTTGGCCTCACCCACTGCGGTTCCTAGGCGCCACCTACTGCGGTCTTGGGCCCCACCCCTAATTTTAATCCCACCCACTTTGTTTCCTGGTCCCGCCCACCTTATTTTTTATGCCACCCACTTTGTGTTGACTCCACCCACTTTATTTCTCAACCCCACCTGTTTTGGTTCTTGGCCTCACCCACTGCGGTTCCTAGCCCCACCATTGGCCACACCTATTTACATCTTGATCCCACCCACTTTGCTTCTTGCCCCACCCACTTTGGAAGTATGGCCACAGCCTTTGCAGCCTCCAACCAAGCTGAAGATCCATGCCTGATTTAGATTTTTGGGAAGTTCAAAACAGAACCTGGAGGTACGGAAGGCGGAGAACCCAGTTAGCTGCTCATCCTACCTGTGGGCCAGGAAGACCTTGGTAGCCTCTGGGACCCAGTTTGCCAAGACCACTCTCCCCCTGCAAAGCAGCCAGAAATGTGGATTTATGTAGAGAAATACCCAGAATTAGCATAGCATAGCATAGCATAGAAATAACAGAGTTGGAAGGGATCTGGAGGTTTTCTAGTCCAACCCCCTGCCCAGGCAGGGAAATCCATCTCTCTCTCTCTCTATTTCAATCTCTCTCTCTCTCTCTCTCTCTCTCTCTCTCTCTCTCTCTCTCTCTCTCTCTCTAGCTATCTAGCTATCTAGCTATCTAGCTATCTAGCTATCTATCATCTATCTATGCATCTTTCTCTCTATCTCTATTTCAATCCATATCTATTTATCTATTTCAAACTCTATCTATCAATCAATCTATTATCTATCTCTATTTCAATCTATCTCTATTTCAATCTATCTATCTATCTATCTATCTATGCATCTTTCTATCTCTATTTCAATCTATATCTTTATCTATTTCAAACTCTATCAATCAATCTATTTATCTATCTATCTCTATTTCAATCTATATCTATTTCAGTCTATATCTATCTATCTATGCATCTTTCTATCTCTATTTCAATCTATATCTATTTATCTATTTCAAACTCTATCAATCAATCTATTTATCTATCTATCTCTATTTCAATCTATATCTATTTCAGTCTATATCTATCTATCTATGCATCTTTCTATCTCTATTTCAATCTATATCTATTTATCTATTTCAAACTCTATCTATCAATCAATCTATTTATCTATCTATCTCTATTTCAATCTATTTCAGTCCTATATCTATCTATCTATGCATCTTTCTATCTCTATTTCAATCTATATCTATTTATCTATTTCAAACTCTATCAATCAATCTATTTATCTATCTCTATTTCAATCTATATCTATTTCAGTCTACTATCTATCTATCTATCTATCTATTATCTATCTATTAACTATCTATCTATCTATCTATCTATCTATCTATCTATCTATCTATCTATCTATCTATTTCAGTCTATATCTATTTCAGTGTCTATCTATCTGTCTATCTATCTATCTATCTATCTATCTATCTATCTATCTATCTATCTATCTATCTATCTATCTATCTATCTATCTATCTACATATCTATCTATTTCAGTCTATATCTATTTCAGTCTATATCTATCTATTTCAGTGTCCTATCTATCTATCTATCTATCTATCTATCTATCTATCTATCCATTTTCTATCTATCTCTATTTCAATCTATCTATTTCAATATCTATCATCTATCTATCTATCTATCTATCTATCTATCTATCTATCTAACTATCTATCTATCTATCTATCTATCTCCATCCATCTACCTACCTATCTATCCATCTTCTATCTACCTCTATTTCAATCTATATCTATTTCAATCAATATCTATCTATCTATTTCAATCTATATCTATCTATCTATCTATCTATCTCAATTTATATCTATCTATCTATCTATCTATCTATCATCTATCATCTATCTATCTATCTATCTCTATTTCAATCTATATCTATCTATCCCAATCTATATCCATCCACTATTTCAAGCTATATCTATCATCTATCTACTGGTATCTATCTATCTTTCTATATTTCTATCTATCTATCTACAGTATCTATCTATCATCTGTCATCTATCATGTATCTTATCTGTCTCACTGAATCATAGAGATCTAGGGGTGGAAGGGACCTTGGAGGTCTTCTAGTCTAACCCCCTGCTAAGGCAGGAAACCCTACGCCACTTCAGACAAATGTTTATCCAACATCTTGTTTAAAACTTCCAGTGTTGGAGCATTTACAACTTCTGGAGGCAAGTTGTTCCACTGGTTAATTGTTTCTGTCAGGTATTTTCTCCTAGTTCTAAGTTGCTTCTCTCCTGGATTAGTTTCCACCCATTGCTTCTTGTCCTGCCCTCAGGTGCTTTGGAGAATAGCTTGACTGCCTCTTCTTTGGGGCAGCCCCTGAGATATTGGAAGACTGCTATCATGTCTCCCCTGGTCCTTCTTTCCATTAAAGTAGACATACCCAGTTCCTGCAACCGTTCTTCATATGTTTTTAGCCTCCAGTCTCCTAATCCTCTTTGTTGCTCTCTCTGCACTCTTTCCAGAGTCCTCCACATCTTTTTTTTACATCGTGGCGACCAAAACTGGATGCCGTATTCCAAGTGCGGCCTTACCAAGGCCTTATAAAGTGGTATCAACCCTTCGCACGATCCTGACTCTATCCCTCTGTGGATGCAGCCTAGAACTGGGTTAGCTTTTTTGGCAGCTGCTGCACACGGCTGGCTCATCTCTCTGTGCGGCATGTGTAAAAAAGGGCTTCACCTTGGTTTTTAATCCTCTCCCCAGGGGGGAAGAGGAGTTGCTGGTGGTTTGCAAATTACCCAGTTCTATCCTAATGCTACCTCTGTGGTCCCTTGGTGCTCTCAGAGCTTGGTTACTTCCTTGCAGACGTTTTATTACCTACTGGGTAACATCATCAGTGCAAGAAGGGAGAAGAGGGGGAAGGAGGAAGGAAGGGGAGGAGGAGATGAGGAGAAGGAGGAGGAGGTGGAAAAGGATTATGGGATCCTTGGTGCTCTCAGAGCTTGGTTACTTCCTTGCAGATGTTTTATTACCTAACTGGGTAACATCATCAGTGCAAGAAGGGAGAAGAGGGGGAAGGAGGAAGGGGAGGAGGAAGATGAGGAGAAGGAGGAGGAGGTGGAAAAGGATTATGGGATCCTTGGTGCTCTCAGAGCTTGGTTATTTCCTTCCAGACGTTTTATTACCTAACTGGGTAACATCATCAATGCAAGAAGGAAGAAGGACGGGGGAGGAGGAAGACAAGGAGAAGGAGGAGGAGGAGGAGGTGGAAAAGGATATGGGGTCCTTGATGTTCTCTGAGCTTGATTGTCTCCTTGCAGACGTTTTATTACCTAACTCGGTAATATCATCAGTGGGTAGAAGGGAGTGGGGTTTGCAAGGAGAAGGAAGAAGAGGAAGAGGAGGAGGAGGATGGCTTCCTTGGTGCTCTCTGAGCCTGGTTGTTTTCATTTCTGACGTTTCATTACCCAACAAGGTAACATCATCAGTGCTAGAAGGGAGTGGGGGGGGGTTGCACTCGTTATATGCTAGTGACTTCTCCTGCACACTTGTCCTGTAGAAACTGTTGCAACTTCAAACGGTCACTCAATGAATGTTGTACGTCGAGGGTTGCCAACATCATAAATTTCAATAACATTTTATTTTTTAAAAAAAATAAAATGGAGAGAAATGGCCTATTCTTACGTAAACCTTCAAGTTGCTGGCCATCTCTACCTGGCGCGCTGAAGCCCTGGCTTTCAGGATCTGTCCTAACCAGGTTAGGACTTACCTTGTTGCCTTTGATCCCTGGAGCCCCTGGTTTTCCCTGAAAGAGAAAAAAGACAAAGAGAGAACAACGCTGTGTCAGAGATTCCCTCGGATCTGCCATTGATCAGAACCGGACGAAAGAAGGAATCAATGCAATGTTTCCCAGGATACAACATCTAGCCATTCTTCAGCCCCTGCTTAGAGAGAGAGAGGGGAGAAGAGGGATGAGAGAGAGAAAGAGAGAAAGGAGAGAGAGGGAGAAAGAGAGAAGAGAGAGAGAGAGAGGGAGAGAGGGAGAGGGAGAGAGGGAGAGAGGGAGAAAGAGAGAAAGAGAGAGGGAGAAAGAGAGAAAGAGAGAGGAGAGGGAGAAAGAGAGAGAGAGAGGGAGAAAGAGAGAAAGAGAGAGGGAGAGAGGGAGAAAGAGAGAAAGAGAGAGAGAGGGGAGAGGGAGAGAGGGAGAGAGGGAGAAAGAGAGAAGAGAGAGAGGGGAGAAAGAGAGGGAGAGGAGGAGAAAGAGAGAAAGAGAGAGAGAGAGGGAGAGAGGGAGAGAGGGAGAAAGAGAGAGAGAGAGGGAGGGAGAGAGGGAGAGAGGGAGAAAGAGAGAAAGGAGAGAGAGAAAGAGAAAGAGAGAGAGGGAGAAAGAGAGAAAGAGAGAGAGAGAAGGAGAGTGGGAGAAAGAGAGAAAGAGAGAGAGAGGGAGAGGAGAGGGGAGAGGGAGAAAGAGAGAAAGAGAGAGAGGGAGAGAAGAGAGAAAGAGAGAGGGAGAGAGGGAGAAAGAGAGAAAGAGAGAGAGAGAGGGAGAGAGGGAGAGAGGGAGAAAGAGAGAGAGAGAGAGGGAGAGAGGGAGAAAGAGAAAGAGAGAAAGAGAGAGAGGGGAGAAAGAGAAGAGAGAGAGGGAGAAAGAGAGAAAGAGAGAGAGAGAAGGAGAGTGGGAGAAAGAGAGAAAGAGAGAGAGAGGGAGAGGAGGGAGAAAGAGAGAAAGAGAGAGAAGGAGAGAGGGAGAAAGAGAGAAAGAGAGAGAGAGAGAGAGAAAGAGAGAGAGAAGAGAGAGGAGAGAGAGAGAGAGAGGGAGAGAGAGAGAGGGGAGGGGAGGGAGAGAGGTTGGCAGCAGGGCATAACTTCTCCAAAGAGCCATGCCAGCTTTTGCACCCCCTGGGGTTGTAAAAACAGTGGATTGAAAAAAAAAACACAAATGAAAAAAAAATGACTGTCTCTGCTGATGTCTAAGAGCTACCAGTTGAGACACTTGAATATAAGAGGACATTCCTTCTGGTATGGAAGATGTTCCCTAGTAGGGCCATGAAACGTTTGGAAAAACACAGCCAAGCTCAGAGAGCACCAAGGACTCCACAGTCATTCCTCTTCCTCCTCCTCTTCCTCCTGCTCTTCCTGCTCTCCATAAACCCTACTCCCTCCTAGCACTGATATTGCTACCTAGCTGGGTCAAGAAACGTTTGCAAAAAAAACCCAGCCAAGCTCAGGAAGCACCAGAGAGTATCACTGCAGTTAATAAGTGAATCACACCGTTGTTAAACAGATCCAGTTCCCCCCCCCCCCCCAATCAGCTTTGCTTGTCAAAAGCCAGCTGGGAAGGCCGCAGATGCAACCACAGGACCCCCAGGATGCCGCAGCTGTTGTACATGCATGCCAGTTTCCAAGAGTTTGAATTTTGATCATGTGACCCCTGGGGTGCTGCGAGGAACAGTCATAAAGTCCCTCTTTTTTGGATAACTTTGGTTACTAAATGGACGGTTGTAAGTCAAAGATTACCTGAACTGGGCTTCTTAAAAGTGATATTTCTATTCTATTCTTTCTTTCTTTCTTTCTTTCTTTCTTTCTT
>CM075964.1:90933608-91223812 GCA_038048745.1 Coluber constrictor foxii | reverse complement strand
CCTTCCTCCCTCCCTTCCTTCCTTCCTCCGATCAAAATCAAACTCCTGGCAGTCGGCAGAGTTAGCCTGCAATACTGCAGTCTCACCACTGCGCCCCCATGGCCCGCCCTCCCTCCCTCCCTCCCTTCCTTCCTTCCTTCCTTCCTTCCTTCCTTCCATCCTTCCCTCCTTCCTTCCTCTGGTCAAAGTCGAACTCCTGGCAAGTTGGCACAGTTAGCCTGCAATACTGCAGTTTCACCGCTGCGCCCCCATGGTCCGTCCTTCCTTCCTTCCTTCCTTCCTTCCTTCCTTCCTTCCTTCCTCTCCTTCCTTCCTTCCTTCCTTCCTTCCTTCCTCCCTCCCTCCCTCCCTTCCTTCCTTCCTCCGATCAAAATCAAACTCTGGCAGTCGGCAGAGTTAGCCTGCAATACTGCAGTCTCACCACTGCGCCCCCATGGTCTGTCCTTCCTTCCTTCCCTCCCTCCCTCCCCTCCCTCCCTCCTTCCTTCCTCTGGTCAAGTCGAACTCCTGGCAGTTGCACAGTTAGCTTGCAATACTGCAGTCTCACCACCGCGCCACCACGGCTTGGGTAGTTAGAGGAGACCCTTAATATATCTAATTGTTGAGATGCTGTGAGGATCTTACGTTCTGATCTATGTGTGGCCATTCCCAATTTGGTGAATGGTGAGATTTGGGTATGGAACCATGACTCCAAAGTTGCTTACCTTTTGCCCAGGAACTCCCGGTGGGGCCTGGAGGGCCCCTTTCTCCCTGGGAACCCGGTATCCCAGGATTACTCCGAATCCTTGTATGCCTTGTGCTCCGGCAGGCCTGGCACCCCAGGCTCACCCTGGTGGAAAGAAACCCCAGATGATGAACAAGGTATTGTGGTATGAAGGTCTATTGCGGTGATGGCGAACCTTTTTCCCATTGCCTGCCAAAAGTGGGGGGAGTGGGGGGGGGCACACACATGCGTGTCCACATCCATAATTCTATGTGCCCCACCCCTCCATGCTCCCCCCCTGCTTTTGGCATGTGAGGGGACAGTGGGCCCGGTAATCCCATTTTTTTGCCCTCCCCAGGCTCCAGAGGCTTTCTAGGAGCCTAGGAAGGGTGAAAAACGGGCCTTCCCCAGCCTCCCCGGAGGCCGGAAATGGGCCATTAGTCAGCAAATGGGCCGTTTCCGGCCTCCAGAGGGCCTCCAGGTAGTGGAGAAGGCTGTTTTCATCCTCCCCAGCTCCTAGAAAGGTTCTGGAGCCTGGGGAGAGCAAAAAACGGGCCTTCCCCATCCCCTGGAGGTGCTTTGAAGGCCAGAAACAGCCTCTTTCCTCACTTCCGGTGGGCCCAGAAGGCCCAGAAATCAGCTGGCCGGTGCAGGCATGTGTGCCAGAGCTGATCTCACATGCCCACCATTATGGCTTGGTGTGCCACCATCGGTTCACCACCACGGGTATATTGTATTTGTTATCTTCCAACGGAAGACAATCATTGCAGCTCAGGGTTGAGCGGTGCTCTCTGAGCTTGGTTGGCTGCCTGTTGGTTTGGCTGGTTGGTTGGTTGTCATCACCCACTACCCAAAATAATGAGGTTGGAAGGGACCATGGAGGCTGTCCAGTCTCTCCTTCAAAACCTCCAGCACCCACAACTTCTGAAGGCCAGCTGTTCCCCTGGTTGATTGTTCTCACTGTCAGGAATTTTTCTTCTGGAAATTCTCTTGGTTGCTCTTCTCTGCACTCTTTCGAGAGTCTCAACATCTTTTTTTGTGTGTGTGTATTGTGGTGACCAAAACTAGACACCATATTCTCAATGTGACCTTGGAATTAAGCCAGATAAGCAGGGGTTAACACCTGACAAACAATCAAGCAGGGGGAAAAAATACCCTAATGAAGAAACTATCAAGGAGGGAACTACACCTCTGCCAACATTGGTAGGGCAAGCTATTGTTTATAAATAGAGAGCAAACTCTACACTAGTTGATCATGAAACATCTACGAGCCACAACCAAGCTCAGAGACCACTGAAGATCTCATGGCTCTCCTTCTCTTCCTCCTCCTCCTTCTCCTCCTCCTTTCCATTCATTCCTCCTCCTTTCTTCTCCTCCTTCTCTACCTCCTCCTCCATTCCCTTAAAACCACATTCCCTTCTAACACTGATGATGTTACCTAGTTGGGTCATGAAACTTCTACAAGCCAACAACCAAGCTCAGGGACCACCGAAGATCTCATGGTTCTCCTTCTCTTCCTCCTCCTCCTTCTCCTCCTCCTCCCCATTCATTCCTCCTCCTTCCTTCTTCCTCCTTGTCTACCTCCTCCTCCATTCCTTAAACCGCATTCCCTTCTAACACTGATGATGTTACCTAGTTGGGTGATGAAACATCTACAAGCCAACAACCAAGCTCAGAGAGCACTGAGACTCCCACAATATGTTAGCTTCTCTCTTCCTTGCTGAAAGTTACTCACTTGCTTGCTCTGAACATCTGTAGGAAGATTTAGATGGTTCAACAGAGGCAGAACTGTTAGGTTGTAGCTTGTAGCTTGATCCTAACTTGTTGGTCAGGCAATATATCTGTTCCTTTAAGAACAACTGAGCCATGTAATCAGGTTTGCTGAACCATGTAATTAGGCTATAGTGTTTAAATCGCAGCACAGAGAAGCGTTCTTTCTTCCTGCTGGTTCTCGCTGTTTTCTCTGTTGTGCTGTGTACTACTTTGCTTGTTAGATAATCCGTGGAGGCGTTGGACTGGGCTGTTATTGGACTCCACATGGTACTGTATACCAAAAGCTTACTGAAGTCTGTTTACTTTAGTAGGAGAAGATAGTATTGCTGGACTGATATTACTGGTTATGGACCCTGGACTGATTTAACTAAACCAAGACTGTTTATCACTTTGTATATAAACTAAAGTCCAAAGTTTAGTTACTATCATGCCATCAAACCCCCGCCCCTTTTCACAATCCACGTCGCAACAGCGACCTGGATTGTTTCGACCACCTTCTGGGGCGTCCCTGAGAGTATGATTTAGGTCCCCAATCTACATCGTCCAAAACAGGGCCACAAGCTTTTCACTGCACCAACCTTACGTCCAGAGCTCCGGCTTGGCCAACGGGACCACGGAAACCAATTCCTGTTCGCCCTTGAAATCAGATTTAAAAAAAAAAAAAAAAAGAGGAGACATCAACTCACTGAGAATTGGAACCCCCAAATTCTGCTGGAAGGCGAAGAGAAAGGATATTGTTCTCCACTCGGAATAGATTCATCTATATTTTTATGTTATTATTTCTCTATGTATTAATATTATTTCTCTATATTATTATCTCTATCTCTACTTTTTTATGTTTATATTTTTATGTTATTATTAGGGTTAGGGTGAATTTCTAGTTCCACCTTAGCCATAAAATCCGACTGGGTGACTTTGGGCCAATCACCAGGAGACAGTGAGTTCTAGTCCTGCTTTAGGCATGAAAGCTGACTGGGTGACTTTGGGCCAATCACCAGGAGATTGTGAGTTCTAGTCCTGCTTTAGGCACGAAAGCTGACTGGGTGACTTTGGGCCAATCACAGGAGACGGTGAGTTCTAGTCCTGCTTTAGGCATGAAAGCCGACTGGTGACTTAGGGCCAATCACCAGGAGAGAGTGAGTTCTAGTCCTGCTTTAGGCACAAAGCCAACTGGGTGACTTTGGGCCAATCACCAGGAGAGAGTGAGTTCTAGTCCTGCTTTAGGCACAAAAGCCAACTGGGTGACTTTGGGCCAATCACCAGGAGAGGGTGAGTTCTAGTCCTGCTTAGGCACAAAAGCCAACTGGGTGACTTTGGGCCAATCACCAGGAGACAGTGAGTTCTAGTCCTGCTTTAAGCACGAAAGCCAGCTCAGTGACTTTGGGCCAGTCCCTCTCTCTCAGCCCAACTCACCTCACAGGGTTGTTTTTGTGGAAAAATAGAAGGAGGAAAGGGCGATAGATATGTTTGCTGACTTGAGCTATTTGTAAAAATAATAGAGGTGGGATAGAAATAAACAAACATAGTATGCATGCAAATCTTGGTAGCGCTAACTGTGGTTAGTTTTATTGGGCTTAGGCAAAAAAACCTCCCCAATGCAATTCATTTATAGCTGCCTTGTGCAAACCAGGACATAAACTAACATATAGCACAAATTGAATATTTCCCTTAAATCAGCTATTTTTAATGGCTTGCTCTCACAGAGAGAATCCCTCCCTTTAAAACCCAGTTTCCTCCCTTTAAAACCTAGTTTCTTTTACCTTTTGACCAATTTCACCATCGTTGCCCTTGCTTCCTGCAAGACACAAAAGGAAAAGGCAAGTTTCTAGTTCCCGTGGTGCCACACATTCGGTTTGACCCAAGGAAGAGAGTGCAATTTTACACATCTCTTGACCTTCCAGAGTAACTTTTCTTTAATAGCAAGCCACTGTATATAAACAGGATGCAAGTCCCCCTTCCTTTTAACACTGATGATGTTACCTAGTTGGGTTGTGAAATGTCTTTAAGAAAACAACCAAATTCTGAGAGCACCAAGGACACCACAGTTCCTCCTCCTTCTCCTTCCTCCTCCTCCTCCTCTTCCTCTAGCACTGATGATGTTACCTAGTTGGGTTCCTTCCTTCCTTCCTTCCTTCCTTCCTTCCTTCCTTCCTTCCTTTATCTCCCTCTCTCTATCCTCCCTTCCTTTCTACCCCCTCTCCTTCTTCCTACCTTCTTCCTCCTTCTTTCCTTTCCTGCCTCCCTTCCTCTTTCCTTCCTTCCTTCCTTTCCTCCCTCCCTTCCTCTTTCCTTCCTTCCTTTCCACCCCCTCTCCTTCCTTCTTTCCTTCCCTCCCTCCCTTCCTCTTTCCTTCCTTCCTTTCCAGCCTCTCCTTCCTTCCTTTCTTCCTTCCTTCCTTTCTTACCTCCCTTCCTCTTTCCTTCCTTCCTTTCCACCCCTTCTCCTTCCTTCCTTCCTTCCTTCCTTCCTTCCTTCCTTCCTTCCTTCCTTCCTTCCTTCCTTCCTTCCTTCTTCCTTCCTTTCCTCCCTCCCTCCCTCCCTCTTTCCTTCCTTCCTTCCTTCCTTCCTTCCTTCCTTCCTTCCTTCCTTCCTTCCTTCCTTCTTTTGCCTTCCCTCTTCCCTCTTCATTCTCCTTTCTTCTTCCTTCCCCTCTTTCCTTATTTTCCCTTCCTTGCTCTCTTCCCATCTTCCCTTCTTTTTCTTTTTCTTGTCTTTCCTCTTTGCCTTTCTCCTTTCCTGTCCCTTCTTGCATGCTCCAAGGCAAAAGGGGAAACATTTCTTCCTTTTGTTTTGTTTTAAGCTTGTTTTGAGAGCCCTCTCCCAGCGAAAACAGAGCTGGGAGGGAGCCGTGTGAGTCCCCCACGAGCTCCATTTTGGCTAGCACAGCCACCACGTGCCAGTCCTTTGCTGCTTCCAAGCCAGCCCCGTCGGCCAGAGGTGGATTTCAGCAGGTTCTGACCGGTTGAATTTCCGCTACCGGAGAACCAGTAGCAGAAAGTTTGAGTCGTTCGGAGAACCGGTAGTAAAAATTCTGACTGGCCCCGCCCCCATCTATTCTCCGCCTCCCGAGTCCCAGCTGATCGGGAGGAAAGGGGGATTTTGCAGTAACCTTCCCCTGCCACGCCCACCGTGCCACGCCCACCGTGCCACGCTCACCAAGCCACACCCACAGAAACGGTAGTAAAAAATTTTGAAACCCACCACTGCCCGCAGGCCAGTTCTAAGCCCACCCGTGGGCCTTGAATTTGACACCCTTGCTCGAGTCCTGTGATGGCAAAACCATGGCACGCGTGTGCGTGCTGGCCAGCTGATTTTCGGGTCTCCTGGGCCCACCGGAAGTCGGGAAATGGGCCTTTTCCGGCCTCCAGAGGGCCTCTGGGGTGGTGGTGGGGAAGGCCGTTTTCGCCCTCCCGAGGCTCCTTGAAAGACCCTGGAGCCTGGGGAGGGCGAAAAACGGGCCTACCAGGCCCACTGTGCCATTGTGTGCGAAAACTAGGGGGAGCATGGGCGGGGGGGTTGCACACACATGCACGGGAGGGCGGGACACATTGAATTATGGGTGTGGGCACGCGAGAGAGAGACACACACACCCCGAGCTCCCCCTGCAAAAAGGTTAGCCGTCACTGCTCGAGGCTGAGGACTTGTTTAACTCCACCATTCCAGCTTTGCCCGCTCTTCTAGAAACTTCCACACCGTTTTTCCTTTCGACGCTTACCTTCACGCCTGCTTCTCCTGGCTCTCCTGGGACTCCCTGCAAAAAAACAAGGATAGCTCAGCAGACTAAAAGCACTGTGATTAACACCAGCTGCCTGCAATTACTGTAAGTTCGAATCTCACCAAGCTCAAGGTTGACTCAGCCTTCCATCCTTTCTAAGGTGGGTCAATTGAGGACCCAGTTTGTGGGGGCAATAAGCTGACTTGGTATAAATATGCAAAAGTATGAAGGCTATTGCTTAATGCATTGTAAGCCGCCCTGAGTCTCCGGAGAAGGGCGGCATATAAATCAAATTTTTTAAAAAGAATATTGAATCCATTCTACCTGGCTGACAATTCAACTTCCTCATATAGGCTATAAAGCTAGTCCTCAACAGTTTCATTTAGTGCAGTGTTTCTCAACCTTGGAAGCTTGAAGATGAGTGGACTTCAACTCCCAGAATGCCCCAGCCAGCAGCTGGTTCATAGTTAGAGGGTTGCAGTGTCCAGGGGTCACGTGACCCCCCCTTTTGCGACCTTTTGACAAGCAAGTCCACGGGGAAGCCGGATTCACTTAACCACCGTACAACGAAAAGGTCGTAAAAGGGGGGCCAAACTCACTTAACCACAGAAATTTTGGCCTCAATTTCGGTTGTAAGTCGAGGACTATCTGTCCTCCTTCTCGTGCATCAGTTGGGGATGCACCAACACTGAAGAAGAGATGAGACAAGCATTTACAGAATAACAGAAACGGAGGTCTTCTCGTGTTCTGCTCCGGCTCCCAAAGAAGGCGGCACACACAAAATCTGTACAAACCTTCGTTTACTAAATTAAACCAGTCTTTTTCAAACAAAGGCTGTTAATTAACTTTCCTAACAGCCTACAGGGATCCAAAGAATCAATAATCGTAATCTTACTAGGGTTGACAGGAAGCCCAGAAGCCATTTGCAGGAAACTAATAAGGGAACTAAGATCCGGACGCGAAGGAGAGTGAATGAAGTTGTTCCCTGCAGATTGCTTCAGTCGGTGTTCTTTCTTAAATAGGCTAAGGGAGTGGCCAATTAGCCCAAGCCTTACTCTCGAGGAGACCTCCTCCTGAGGAGCCACTCCTGCCTTTTGGCCGCTCTGCGCGCCCGTGTATCGAGAAGAGGCTCCTCCTCTTCGTCCTCTTCACTTATGGGAGCTTCTGGAGGTTCTGAAGGCCCTGGCTGAATCCCCGCCTCTGGCACCACCTCTTCTCCAGCCTCCTCATTGTCTGACTCAGATGCCAGCTGCATCCCAGCAGCCTCCTCACTGTCAGAATCAGCTATTAACTGCACAGGCTGCTGATGGGCCACAACGTCTAATCCAACCCACTACTCAGGCAGGAAACTATATGATTTCAGACAAATGGTTGCCCAATCTCCTCTTAAAAACATCCAACATTTGTCCAGAATGACAAAGTGTCTCCTGCTTGAGTAAAGGGCTGGACTAGAAGACCTCCAAGGGCCCCTCCGACTGTGTAATTCTATTAAAAGTAGTAGAGAATGATGATAAGCTATTGTACCTTCTCGCCTTGGATCCCTTTGTTTCCAGGAAAGCCCTTTTCTCCCTGCAGTGGACACAAGAAAACCAACACACCACAACGTGATTTGCAAGCGGATGCACCGCCATCTACGTCGAGCCGCAAGCTGACACCGCGATTAAGCATTCACACAACTCGCGAAGCCCCAAAGACAAAGTGAAGGCGGAACTAAGCTTATCGTGTTGTCCCAATGCAACCACGAGGGCTTTCATTGACCCGTGGACCCTGAATACATCCTCAAAATACTTTCACGGATCGGTGGGACCTCACCGGAGACCCCTGTGTCAGGCCACTCGGTCAAAGTTGCCACTAGTACCAGCTCGGTCCTTCTGAACACGAGGGACAGGTCAGTTAGGGAACTCGGGTTTCAGGAGGGTCACCAAGATAAACTTTTTGCCTTGACCACCCCTCAAGGCAAAAGTCAAGATGGCGATCGCGATGGTTAGGGCCAAAGGGCCTTCTGGTTCTTAACTTCAGTCATCTTTGACTTTGTATACAACCCTCCGAGGTATACATCCGGACTAGGCTGTGTTGTTTCCCTGTAGGAGGTGGTGACCCTTTGAGAGCTGTATACAATGGAATTTCATTTTAATGTATGCCAATTAGTTTTACAAAGTGACAATAAAGTTATTCTATCTTTCTATCTATCTATCTATCTATCTATCTATCTATCTATCTATCTATCTATCTATCTATCTATCTATCTATCTATCGCTATCTGTTATCTGTCTCTGTCTCTTGTCTCTATTTATCTATTTAACATCTATCTATCATCTATTATCTATTATCTATCTATCTATCTGTCTGTCTGTCTGTCTGTCTATCTATCTATTTATCTATCTATGTTATCTATCTCTATTTATCATCTATCATCTATCATCTATCATCTCTATCATCTATTATCTATCTATCTATCTATCATCTATCATCTATGTTATCTATCTCTATCTGTCTTTCTATTTATCATCTATCATCTATCTATCAATCATCTATTATCTCTATCTATCTATCTATCTATCTATCTATCTATCTGTTATCTATTTATTTGTCTGTCTGCCATTCTATTTATGTATCTTCTATCTATCATCTTATTTATGTATCTATCTACTATCTATCTATCTGTCTATCTATCACCTATCTATCTATCATCTATCTATCTATTACCTCTCTCTCTCTCTCTCTATTAATCTACTTATTATCTATCATCTATCTATCTATCTATCTTTATTTTATTTATTTATTATTTGAATTTTTATACTGCCCTTCTCCCGAGGGACTCAGGGACTCAGGGCAGTGTACAGCCATAGTAAAAACAACATATAATACAAAGTTTAAAAACAATTTAAAATGTATTAAATAATTTGGCCCCAAATTTAAAAACTCCAGATTAAAACTATATGTCTGCCTGTCTGCCTGTCTTTCTATCTATTTATGTACCTTCTATCATCTGTCTATCCATCATCTATCTATGTATCTATGTATCTCTATCTCTGTCTGTCTGTCTGTCTGTCTGTCTATCTCTCTGGCATTTCTGAGAAGAAAAAGGAGGTAAGGTTAGTTCTGTAGGGGCATCCAGTTTTGGCAAACTTCCCAGAGAGGGAAATAGGCATTGATTTTGCCCACCCCTTGACATCTCCAATTCAAGATTTTTGATAAAACACAAGGCTTGTGTAATGGACAAGCGCGCTGACCTTCTGACTGTGGATGCAGGCAGAATGGTGGCCCACGGAGGCTGGTCCTTCTTTCTAAAAGACAGAGAACATGTCTTGTGTTATTTCAGAAATATTCTATAGACTCCTATTTCATCTCACCCTGTTTTATCAGTTGAGGCCAGGAATAATTCAGAAAGGAGGACAACGAGAAAGGGAGAGGACTGCGGGGTCCTTGGTCCTCTCTGAGTTTGCTTCTTTTCTTGCAGACATTTTATTACCCAACTAGGAAACATCATCAGTGCTAGAAGGGAGTAGGGTTTATGAGAGAGGATTGTGGCTTCCTTGGCGCTCTCTGAGCTTGGTTGTTTTTTTGAAGGCATTTCATTACCCAACGACGTAACGTCATCAGTGTTAGAAGGGAGTGGTGTTTGTGAAGTAAAGGAGGAGGTGGAAGAAGACTGTGGAGTTCTCAGTTCTGTTCTTGCAGATGTTTTGTGACCAGTGATCCTGATGCTTGCTATCCCTCTGTAGAGAACTTGATACATTAGCCAGAGGTGCAAATATTCACATTTAATAAAAGAGTGGTAAATGGTTTCCATTGATGGGAAGAACTTGGACAGGAAAACAGAGAGAAAATACTTCTCAGCTCTGGGAAACAGCAATGGTTCTCTTTAATTTTTTTTTCTTCTCCATCTCAGCATGAGAAAACAAGAATTCAGGATTTAGATCCTGGTTTGCCCTATTGCTTTTACATCCCGAAGGAAATGCTGCATTTCCCCCCCCCCATTTCTATTAAATATTACCTTAATCCTCTTTGCTCCTTGAGCTCCAGGATAAGGCTGGAAAGAAAAATGAACAAATGAACAAGTGAGTCAGCGACTAAATAAATGATGAATATCTGCAGGAGGAAGAATGTATTAGCAATCAGATTCCATAGCAGGCTTGTCAGCTTGGGTCAGGGGTCACCCAAATCCAAGCTGACAAACTTGGGCTGGGGAATTCTGGGACTTCAACTCCCAGAATTCCCCATCTAGCATGCTTTAAGTTGGGTTGATTTCAAGTCCCAGAATTCCCCAGGCAATTTGCTTTAAGATGGGTGGACTTCAAGTCCCAGAAATCAGCATGGTTTAAGGTGGGTGGACTTCAAGTCCCAGAATTCCCTGCCCTGCATGCTTTAAAGGTGGGTGGACTTCAACTCCCAGAATTCCCCAGCCAGCATGCTTTAAGATGGGTGGACTTCAAGTCCCAGAATTCCCCAGTCAGCATGCTTTAAGAGGGGTGGACTTCAAGTCCCAGAATTCCCCAGTCAGCCTGCTTTAAGATGGGTAGACTTCAAGTCCCAGAATTCCCTGGCCTGCATGCTTTAAAGGTGGGTGGACTTCAAGTCCCAGAATTCCCCAGCCAGCATGCTTTAAGGTGGGTGGACTTCAAGTTCCAGACTTCAGCTCTGAAGAACTGAAGAAGCCTCTTGGATGAGAAGCAAAACGTCTTCAAAGAAAAACCAGAAAGTCCAGTTGCCTCTTGAAAAAAAAACCCCTCTTTGGGACAACCATGACCTGGAGAACTAAGAATCTCCGTAATTTAACAAGCCAGGTTTATTTCCAGCCTTGACAGACCAATGCAAGGTCATAAGATGAGGAGCAACGGGGAAATCCTCTGAAGTCTACTACCGGTTCTGTGAATCTGCTACCGAGCACACGCTTTGCGCGCCTGAGGTGTGCCCGGACAGTGCTAAAAAAGGAACATTTTCCAAGTCTGCAAAGGTAAGTAGAACAGGTGTGTGTGTGTGTGTGTGTGTGTGTGTGTGTGTGTGTGTGTGTGTGTGTAATCCGCTGTGCCACGTGGTTTAGATTAGCTAGAAAGCAGGAAATCTGATGATTTTAGCTAATATAAATCGCAGCGTCAACAGCTGATCATTGCCCAGCTGATCATCGGAAATACCGATTTGCCCGAACTGGTAGCATTTTTTAACTACCGGTTCGCTCGAACCGGTCTGAACCGGTAGCATTCTACCCCTGATGAGGAGGGATTCCATTGGGAGGTTGGTGCTCAGCTCCATCCTCTAACCTCTATGGAGATACACCGTCCTGCTTCATACTCACTCCATAATTCCGCCAGTGTCCTACTAGGGGTTCCCCAACTTCAAGAGTACCCAGAGAGTGGACCTGTACAAGCATGACAATAAGAACACACAGCATTGTGGAAAAGCAGATTTAGGATTTCTGGAACGGGGAGAGGAAGAGGAAGAGGAAGAGGAAATTCTTACAGGCGGGTGTGAATTCTCCACCTTCCTTCGAACTCTGAGGATGCTTCGTCCTTGGAGACCAGCCTCTTTCTCCTGCTGGCGAGAAGAAGTTCACATCAGTTTATATACCTTTGCCTACCACCTCAGTTTTATAGGCCTTCCCCAACCAACCATACAGTTCAAGGAGAGAGGGAAAGAGAAGGGGGGAGGAGAGGAAAGGAGAGGAAAGGAGAGGAGAGGAAGGGAGAGAGGGAAGGAGAATGGGGGAAGAGAGGCGACGAGAAGAGGAGAGAGATGGAAGGAAGGAGACTGGAAGGGGAGAGAAGAGAAGAGAGATGGAAGGAAGAAGAATGGAAGGAGAGAGAAGAGGAGAGAGAAGAGAAGAGGAGAAGAGAAGGAGAGAGTTGGAAGGAAGAAGAATGGAAGGAGAGAGGAGAGAGAAGAGAAGGAGAGAGAGACGGAAGGAAGAAGAATGGAAGGAGAGAGAAGGGGAGAGATGGAAGGAAGAAGAATGGAAGGAGAGAGGAGAGAGAAGAGAAGGAGAGAGAGACGGAAGGAAGAAGAATGGAAGGAGAGAGAAGGGGAGAGATGGAAGGAAGAAGAATGGAAGGAGAGAGGAGAGGAGAGAGAAGGAGAGAGAGATGGAAGGAAGAAGAATGGAAGGGGAGAGAAGGGGAGAGAGATGGAAGGAAGAAGAATGGAAGGAGAGAGAAGAAAGAAGAAAAGAAAAGAAAAGAAAAGAAAAGAGAGGAGAAGAGAAGAGAAGAGAAGAGAAGAGAAGAGAAGAGAAGAGAAGAGAAGAGAAGAGAAGAGAAGAGAAGCCTAATCTACATTACAGTGCAATGGGTATATCATAGGAAGACCAAAAGGGCCAAGATGCAGACAGAGCCTTTCTGGGTTGTCACAATGAATCAATACTAATTCGATGGCCCATCAATCAATCAATCCAATACTTTCACGCCCTCACAAGTCCTCTTCTTTGGAAGAGTGTCCTTAAGTGATTTCTGATTCATTCAGCTACAAAACCAAAATTGTCCCTTTCGGCTCCAAAAAGATGGGGATGATTAATTTCATTTTATTTTTATTTTTTTTTGCAGCCAGGACAAATGGTTCCTCATTTTTGTAATTTCACAAAATAGATTTTTTTTCCAGTCCTCCTGAGGCTGCTTCAGGGATTCCTGGGGTACCTCTGATGCCCTCCACTTTTCAGAGCCTGCCATCTTTTGCAACTGAATACTTTGTTCCACGTACAGATCCATCCACATTTCTTCTCCCTCTGGCCTTGACTTGTGCGGGTGCTCTCTGAGCTTGGCAGTTTCCTTGGAGACGTTTCATGACCCAACTAGGGAACGTCATCAGTGCTAGAAGGGAGTGGGGTTTGTGAAGGGAGGGAAGGAGGGAGGGAGGGAAGGAAGGAAGGAAGGAAGGAAGGGAGAGAAGAAAAGTGGGGTCCTTGGTGCTCTCTGACCTTTGGTTGTTTACTTTTTTTTATTTCATGACCCAAAGCTTGTGTGTAAACAGAGCAAACCCTATTTCCTTGTAGTACTGATGATGCTACCTAGTTGGGTTATGAAACATCTGTGGGAGAGCCACAAAGCTCAGAGACCACCAAGGACCTCACATTCCTTCTCCTTCTCCTTCTCGTCCATAAACTCCACTCCCTTCTAGCACTGATATTGTTCCCTATTTGGGCCATGAAACATCTGTAAGAAAACCCCCCCACCCTCAGCTCAGAGAGCATCAAAGACTCTATGGTTCAACTCCTGAGTGACTGATATTCTCTTCTATGGGTTTGTGTTCGAATAAAATCTTGCCTCCAGCTGCCATTCCCCATTTAGAAAACAATGTTTGCTATGAAGAACCTCTGGGTAAAACTGCCTGTGTTCTAACAGGAATGCGGGAGACACAAGAGTAATTTGTAATATACACAAGACCACATCAACTCCTCTCTTCTCTTCTCTCCTCTCCACTCCTCGTCCCTTCCTCCCTCCTTTCTTCCATCATTCTCCTCCCCTCTCTTGCCCCCTGCCCTGTCCTCCCCTCCTCTCTTCTCTTACCTCATTCTCCTTTCCCCTCCTCTCCTCTTCTGCCCTCCCTCTCCTCTCTTCTCCTCTCCCCTCCTCTCTTTCCCCATTATCCTTCCCTCTCTCTTCTCCACTCCCTTCTTTTCCACCATTCTCCTTCCCTCTCTCCACTCCTCTCCACTCCCTTCTTCTTTTCCACTATTCTCCTTCCCTCTCTCCTCTCCTCTCCTGCCCTCCCTCTCCTCTCCTCTCCCCTCCTCTTTCCTCATTCTCCTTCCCTCTCTCCTCTCCTTTCCTCTCCCTTCCTCTCTTCCCCATTTTCCTTCCCTCTCTCCTCTCTTCTCCTCTCCTCTCCCCTCCCTTCTTCTCTTCCCCCATTCTCCTTCCCTCTCTCCTCTCCCTTCCTCTCTTCCCCCATTCTCCTTCCCTCTCTCCTCTCCTCTCCCCTCCCTTCCTCTCTTCCCCCGTTCTCCTTCCCTCTCTCCACTCCCTTCTTCTTTTCCACCATTCTCCTTTCCTCTCTCCACTCCTCTCCACTCCCTTCTTCTTTTCCACCATTCTCCTTCCCTCTCTCCTCTCCTCTCCTGCCCTCCCTCTCCTCTCCTCTCCTCTCCCCTCCTCTTTCTCCATTCTCCTTCCCTCTCTCCTCTCCTCTCCTCTCCTCTCCTCTCCTCTCCTCTCCTCTCCTCTCCTCTCCTCTCCACTCTCTTCTTCTTTTCCACCATTCTCCTTTCCTCTCTCCACTCCTCTCCACTCCCTTCTTCTTTTCCACCATTCTCCTTCCCTCTCTCCTCTCCACTCCTGCCCTCCCTCTCTCCTCCTCTCCCCTCTCCTCCCCTTTATTTAACCATTGTCTCACTTAACAACGGAAGTATTGGGCTCAACTGTGATCGTAAGTCGAGGACTACCGGCGCTTGTCAGAGAAATTAACCGTCTCAAAGACACTGGATGGAAAAAGCTGATCATCACCAATTGTTCTAGAAATGTATACCAGGATGGACTTTTAGGGAAGCCCTTGCTCGATGATTTTATAGCCCTTGTGTTTAATTTAAAAGGATGGCTAATTAGTGAAAGTTACTTGATTTTAATCTCCAGTTTAATACAGACTGGCCACCAAAGGCTGCAGTGATTTAAAACTCCTTTATAATTAGGATTAAAGAAGATCCTTGTGGGTGGAAAAAGGCAGCGTTTTAAGACCAATGGAGACTTATAATTATGCTCGATATTGAATCCGAAAAGAAAGAAAGACCCACCGGGGGCTGTTTGAGAAAGATATTAAAATCCCTGCCTTCCCCAAATCTTCTCTTGAGAGATTGAATGAATTGTTTGACACAGCTAGTAGAAAACGCCGGGACATATTTCTGGAACGGAAGAAAGAAGGAAAATAAAGGAACTCCACTAACAGGACATTTTATACTGTCTTTTCAATTCAGTCTCAAAAGATAAGGGAAAAAAAAAATCAAAACAGATCGGAGGGAGCTAAAACGTAGGGCTAATATACATACAGGGAGCAGGGCTGGGCTTCAAATATTTTAGCAAGGGATTCTCTGCCCAGTTGCTGGATGGGCGTGGCCATGGTGGGCGTGGCCTAGTCGGCCTCCTGCACCATGGCGGTGGGGGGGCGGTTTTGCTCTCCCCAGGCTCCGGAGGCTTTTCTTGAGTCTCCGGGAGGACGAAAACGGCCTCCCCAGGCTCCGGAGGACCTCTTCCAGAACTTCTGGTAGGCCCATTTTTCGCCCACCCCCAGCCTAAGCATGTGCCCTGCATCCAAAATGGGCCATGTGGGGACTCCTGAGAAGGGTGGGACACAGCGAGCGGGGGGATTTCGGGGCTCTCGCACAGAATCTTAGCTAGAGGTTCTCCCGAACCCCTGCGGACCCCCAGCAGCCCACTCCTGACAGGGATTCCAAAACTTACTAGCATTCGCTTAGTGACCGTTTGAAGTTACACCTGTTGTGGCTCCGTTGCCTGAGCCTGCGTCATCAGCAGGGGAGGACTCTGAGAGTGAGGGAGAGGAGTTGGCAAGGCCTCCTTCTCCAGAACCCTCCTCTCTGGCAATGCTTCCGGAGGACACTGAAGGGCAGGAGATAGGCCCAGAGCCAAGTTCATCCCCGCAGCCACAGGAGGACATTGATGAGGGGAGTGAGTTTTGGCTGGATCCTCGCCAGCGTCGGAGAGACAGGAGAGCCCAGCAGAGGAAAAGGCGTGGTCGTGATTAGCTGGTGGACCACACCCCACAGGCTACAAAAGAGAGGGACTGCAGCCTGTATCTTTGTGACGGACAAAACAAAGATTCATGGATCCCGGTTTCGAATCTGCCCTGTGTCTCAGCTCTGGACATTTTGGTGGTGTGTATTTGACTGAACTATTAATAAAGGCTTTGGCAAGCAATGCGGGGATTGTTGCCAAGCTTTTTATCAGCTTACTTGATTGCCTGCCAGTTCATTAGACTCTGACTGTCTGAGGGGGTGTATTCCTGGGAGCGGGGCCAGAACAACACCAGCCCTGGAAAAGTGACTTAGGATCGGTCCTCGCACTTACGACCATTACAGCTCCCTCACGGTCACATGGTCAAAATTCTGGCTCTTGGGAGCTGGCGTGTATTTACAACAATGGCAGCAAAAAAGGGAAAAATAGCCGGCTGAAAAATTCTGGAAACTGAAGTCCACAAATCTTAAAGTTCCCAAATTTGGAAACCGTGAAATAAGGCACCAGGTTAAAAAGCAGGAGATGGTGAGTTCTAGTCCCATCTGAGGCACGAAAGCCGGCTGGGTGACTTTGGGATAATCACCAGGAGATGGTGAGTTCTAGTCCCACCTAGCCACAAAAGCCAGCTGGGTGACTTTGGGCCAATCATCAGGAGATGGTGAGTTCTAGTCCCACCTTCGGCACGAAAGCCGGCTGGGTGACTTTGGGATAATCACCAGGAGATGGTGAGTTCTAGTCCCACCTAACCACAAAAGCCAGCTGGGTGACTTTGGGTCAATCACCAGGAGACAGTGAGTTCTAGTCCCACCTTAGGCACGAAAGCCAGCTGGGTGACTTCGGCCAGTCACCAGGAGACCGTGAATTCTAGTTCTGCCTTAGGCACGAAGGCCAGTTGGGTGATTTTGGGCTAATCACCAGGAGACGGTGAATTCTAGTTCTGCCTTAGACATGAAGGCCAGTTGGGTGACTTTGGGCCAATCACCAGGAGACGGTGAGTTCTAGTCCTGCTTTAAACATGGATAACTTTGGCCCAGTTCCTCTCTGTCTCAACTAAACCCACCTCACAGGGTTGTTGTTGTGGGGAAAAAGAAGAGGAGGAAGGTGTGTGTTCGCCACTTTGAGTTATTTGTAAAAATAATAAAAATGGAATACAAATTAAACAAGTACCGTATTTTTCGGAGTATAAGACGCACCTACCTTTTTTGGTGAGGAAAAGAAGAAAAAGAAATCTGCCTCTGCCTCTGAGCAATTTTGCCTCCTTGCAGCAAACAGCAAACAGCCTGCTTTACTTTCAGTTTCATTTTCAGGATAGCTTGATTAGTACAAGGAAAAAATAATCTGCTCCAGCAATTTACCTGTTTGCAGCAAGCAGCAGAGCTCTGCATGCAACAGCGGAGAGCAAATCAGCTGAGAGTCGGGAGGCCGATCCAATCAACTTGTGCTAATTAGGCTGTGCTGAAGCTAAAAGGAGCTGTTTTTTTCGTGCTGCTTCCTGCAAGGAGGTAAACTGCTGCGAGGCAGAGGCCAAAGGGTGGGGGCCAGTGGGTGGGCGGGGCTACATTCGGTGTATAAAACTCACCTAAATTTTCACCCCCTTTTAGGGGGGGAAAGGGTGCATCTTATTCTCCGAAAAATACGGTAACTAATAAATGTAACCATGAGCGGTTTTCTAGCTCATCCCACTTCTGTTGCCGTTAACTCTCACTGTTGTGTCTAGGATAGGAGAAAATTGCTTTTGTCTTAAGGTTTGTGGTGGGCTTGGGAAATTACTCCTTGCTTAAAAAGAGACTTTAGCTTCAGCTGGGCCCCAGTGAGTTAGATCAAAATGTTTATTAATGTTCCCCTAACATGCGAATATGCAAATGTATTTTTAACATCACACCAACCGGAGGCAAGGGAGGAATTTAAAAAAACACAATTTCTATCCATGATGAATTCCCCAGATTCCTCCGTTTTAATTTGTTGTCCTGCCATTCCAATTAATTTCAACACCGGAGCAAGGTGTATGTTTCTTTTTTTTAATTTGATTTATATGCCGCCCTTCTCCGGAGACTCAGGGCAGTTTACAATGCGTTAAGCAATAGCCTTCATACTTTTGTATATTGCCCCCACAAACTGGGTCCTCAATTTACCTACCTTAGAAAGGATGGAAGGCTGAGTCAACCTTGAGCCTGGTGAGATTCGAATTTACTAATTGCAAACAGCTGGAGTTAAATTACAATGCATTAGTCTGCTGAGCTATCCAGGCTCCTGTGTGTGTGAATTTCATCTTTATCTTTAGGATCTAAGCCAGGTTTTCCTGCTCTGGTTCCGTGGGTAGCCGAGTGGGAATCTCTTTTAAAAACTAGATTTGAGTCTGTGCACCGTAGAAGCAGTCCTCATTTTACAACAACTACATCATCCTCTTTTAACCACCCCATAATCCCTTTGCGGGGTGGAGTCTAAGCAGCTGAATGGAGCTAGCAGAGTGTTTTAATGGCCGGATGCCTTTCCTGTCGCCAGTGCGGAGTTTTGTTCGGAAGATAAATTCTCAGTGTGCCCAGAGAGAGAGAAATATCTGCTTCTACCTGTTGTGGCCCATCAGCGGCCTGTGCGGATTGTAGCTGATTCTGACAGCGAGGAGACTGGTGTGGTGCTGCACCAGCAGCCTGTGCAGCTGGCGACCGAGTCAGACAATGAGGAGGTTGGAGAAGAGGTGGTGCCAGAGGCGGGGATTCAGCCAGGGCCTTCAGAAGCTCCCATAAGTGAAGAGGAAGAAGAGGAGGAGCCTCTTCTCGATGCACAGGTGCGCAGAGTAGCCAAAATGCAGGAGTGGCTCCTCAGGAGGAGGCCTCCTCGAGAATAAGGCTTGGGGCTAATTGGCCACTCCCTTAGCCTATTTAAGGAGGAACCCTGACTGAAGCAATTTGCAGGGAACAACCTTAGTTCACTCTCCTTCGCGTCTGGATTCTCTGCAAAATTGCTTCTGGGCTTTCTGCCAACCTTCGTAAGATTGTGATTCCTTTATCTCTGGTTTCTTGTAGGCTGTTAGGGAAGTTTATTAACAGCCTTTCTTTGGAAAAATCTGAGTTATTTTAGTAAATTTAAGTTTTGTACAAACTTTCTTTGTGCTGTGTTCTTTGGGATCCGTAGCTGGGACAAAACACTACCTAGGATCGAACTCACAACCTTCTGATGGTGAGATGACAACTTCACCTCTAAGTCATTACCCCACCACATCATTTTACAATTACATGAGGCCGGGATACTGCTACCATCATAAATACATGCCACGATGATTCATTTAGTGACCGTTTGACTTTGCTTGTCAGAAAGTTGCAAGAGGGGATCAAGTGACTCCGGGATACTGCAACGGTCATAAATATGAACCTATCGCCAAGCATCCGAATCTTGACCGCAGGGATACTGCAACGGTAAAACGTGTGAAAAACGACCACAAGTTCACATTTTCCAGTGCCGTTGTAACTTTGAGCGGTCACTAAACGCACGGATGTAAGTCAAGGACTCCCTGTAGCTTTCTACTAAATAACTGATTTTTCTTGACTTCCATCATACTCCTGATAATCTTCTCCAAATCCTCCTT
This sequence comes from Coluber constrictor foxii, assembly GCA_038048745.1. NCBI lineage: Eukaryota > Metazoa > Chordata > Lepidosauria > Squamata > Colubridae > Coluber > Coluber constrictor. The sequence goes on along the minus strand of CM075964.1, from coordinate 91,204,367 downwards.
TATATGTCTTTCTTTTCAGAGGTGATATTTAGCTGGTTCAGACAGGTTCTCCCGAACTGGTAGCGGAAATCATGGGTGAGCCTGCTCCCCCCCCCACTGCCTCCGGCTCTATGCCATCCTATTTAGGCACATTTTTGAGGCTGGGCGCATACACAGAAGGCGCGAGAGAAAGCAAAACACATGAGCGGAAGGCATTCGTGTGCCAGAACCAGACACACGTGGGGCGAACTGGTAGTAACATATTGTGAAACCCACCGCGGTTTCAAGATCCACAGCCTTTTGCTTTCACAGCCAAATAATGAAAGAATAATGAAAGAAGTACCATATTTTTCAGAGTATAAGACGCACCGGACTATACTTTTTTTGGTGAGGAAAACAAGAAAAAGAAATCTGCCTCTGAGCAATTTTGCCTCCTTGCAGCAAACAGCAAACTGCCTGCTTTACTTTCATTTTCGTTTTCAGCATAGCTTGATTAGCGCAAGAAAAAAAAACCTGATCCCAACAATTTACCTCCTTGCAGCAAACAGTGGAGGCCCGCGTAAAACAGCTGAGAGCAAAACAGCTGAGAGTCGGGAGGCCGATCCAATTGTGCTAATTAGGCTGTGCTGAAGCTGAAAGGAGCTGTTTTCTGCTTTCTGCTTGCTGTTTGCTGCAAGGAGGTAAAAACTGCTGGGAGGCAGAGGCCAAAGAGTGGGGGTCAGTGGGTGGGCGGGGCTACACTCGGTGTATAAGACACACCTAAATTTTCACCCCCTTTGGGGGGGGGAAGGTACATCTTATACTCCAAAAAATACGGTATATATTTTTTTCCTGCGGGAAAGTATTGTTAGGAAAAGTGGGAAAAACGATTCAAAGAAAACTAATCTCTTTGATGGATATGGAGATCGCCTTATCCCTCAGCATCTTGTCGGCCGTTCTCTTTCTTTGCCCGAGTAATTTTGATTTATTTTACATTTGTATAAAAAAAAACCCCTCACCGTCCATCTTCATTCCCGTCTTCACCGTCAGCCTGTGAATTCACTTCACGCCAGGCTGACATGACGATGAAAGATAATATTAGCTATTATTTTTCCTCAAAAATGGGGGTGTCAACTCCAGGGAAATTTCAGAAAAGTGCCGGTAGGTGAACGGTGATTGTCCATCCTATTTACTTGGTGACAAGGTGGCCGCCTGTGAGAATTTTCTCTCTTTTATTTCGCAATTACTGCTCCGTGTCTTCTTGTAGTAGAAATGCTGGATGTTTTTAAGAAGAGATTGGACAGCCATTTCTCTGAAGTGGTGTAGGGGGATGGATTACAAGACCTCCAAGGTCCCTTCCAATTATGTTACTCTGTTATTCTATTATTCTGTTATTCTTTTTCCTTCCTCCCTCCCTCTCTCCCTCCCTTCCTCCTTCCTTTCCTCCCTCCCTCCATCTTTCCTTCCTTCCTTTCCACCCGCTCCTTCCTTCCTTCCTTCCTTCCTTCCTTCCTTCCTTCCCTCCCTCCCTGCCTCCCTCTTTCCTTCCTTCCTTTCCACCCCCTCTCCTTCCTTCCCTCCTTCCTTTCTTCCTACCTCCCTTCCTCTCTCCCTCCCTTCCTCCTTCCTTTCCTCCCTCCCTCCATCTTTCCTTCCTTCCTTTCCACCCGCTCCTTCCTTCCTTCCTTCCTTCCTTCCTTCCTTCCTTCCTTCCTTCCTTCCTTCCTTCCTTCCCTCCCTGCCTCCCTCTTTCCTTCCTTCCTTTCCACCCCCTCTCCTTCCTTCCCTCCTTCCTTTCTTCCTACCTCCCTTCCTCTCTCCCTTCCTCCCTCCTTCCTTTCCTCCCTCCCTCCGTCTTTCCTTCCTTCCCTTCCACCCCCACTCCTTCTTTCCTTCCCTGCCTTCCTCTTTCCTTCCTTCCTTTCCACCCCCTCTCCTTCCTTCCTTCCCTCTTTCCTTCCTCCCTCCCTCCCTCTCTTCCTTTCTTCCTCCTTCCTTTCCTCCCTCCCTTCGTCTTTCCTTCCTTCCTTTCCACCCCTCTCCTTCCTTCCTTCCCTCTTTCCTTCCTCCCTCCCTCCATCTTTACTTCCTTCCTTTCCACCGCCTCTCCTTCCTTCCTTCCTTCCCCATCACAGGAGGTTTTTAAGAAGAGATTGGACAACCATTTGTCTGAAGTGGTGTAGGGGGCTGGATTAGAAGACCTCCAATTCTGTTCCAATTCTGTTATTCTGTTATTCTTTCTCCTTCCTTCCTATCTGAATCTTGGGTAGGCATAAAATAATTCCGTTTTAAGAGGAGTGAACCAGATTTGATCTATGTGTTTACTGCCCTCTGGTGGACACTGCAATAATTGCTGACAAAGGATTCATTTTGATGCCCCTAAGGCAGGAAAGCATCACAGGTGAGATGATCTTTCTTTCTTTCTTTCTTTCTTTCTTTCTTTTCTTTCTTTCTTTCTTTCTTTCTTTCTTTCTTTCTTCCTTCCTTCCTTCCTTCCTTCCTTCCTTCCTTCCTTCCTTCCTTCCTTCCTTCCTTCCTTCCTTTCTTTTTTTCTCTCTCTCTCTCCCTTCCTTCCTTTCTTTCGTTATTTATTTATTTATTTGTTATTTGTTTATTCACTCATTCACTCACTCATTTACTCACTCATTTATTTGTACCCCTCCATTCTTTATTTGTATCCCACCTTTATTATTTTTACCAATAACTCAAAGCAATGAACACACACACTCCTCTTATTTTGCCCACAACAACAACCCTGTGAGGTAGTTCAGGCTGAGGGAGAGCGAATGGTTCAAAGTCACCCATGCTGACTTTTGTATATAAGGTGGGACTAGAACTCCCTGTCTGCTGGGGATTAACTTGAAGTCACCCTGCCAGTTTTCCTGCCTAAGATGGAACTAGAACTCACCATCTCCTGGTGATTGACCCAAAGTCACCCAGTTGGTTTTCATACATGGCAGGACTAGAACTCACCGTCTCCTGGTGTTTGGCCCAAAGTCACCCAGTTGGTTTTCATACATGGCAGGACTAGAACTCACCGTCTCCTGGTGTTTGGCCCAAAGTCACCCAGCTGGCTTTCATGCCTAGTAAGACAGGACTAGAACTCATCATCTCCCACTTTCTAACTTAGTCCCTTAAGCACTAAATCGCGTGGCAAGCAAGGTCGTAAACTGGAGCCAAACTCACTTCACACCTGTCTCACTTAGTGACAGAAATATTAGGCGCAGTTGTGGTTGTAAGTCGAGGACAACCTGTAATTCTGTGAGATGTAGAATGGCCGTGTGGAAACTTTACCTTTGCGTGTTTCCTCAAAATTGCCTCCTCGCTCTCAGCAGTGACGTTTTGAGAAGGCTCCCCTCTTCCATCCCGAGGTTCAGCTCTCTTCGGTAATGTGGGAACGTGAGGCGTTTCCCAAACTTCCAGCTCATCCCGATTTTTCTGGGAGCTGGTTGTTGCTTCAGACACCACAACACCCCGTGTTTCCTGATTCCTTGCAGAGGGAAGGCTTTCTGGAGTGACAACCTAGCACAACATGAAAGTGGAGTTTAGGAGCGTGAGGAAAAGTTTTTTAAAAAATGACCACAGTATTTGGGAGAAAGATTTTGTATCCGGGACTGAAATCATGGGGTCCACATTTCTTTTCTTTTCTTTGTTCATTCCATTATCCTTCCTTCCTTCCTTCCTTAATCCCTTCCTTCCTTCTTTCCTTTCCTTCCTTTGCTTCCTTCCTCCATCCCTCCTGTTTCCTCTTTTCCTGTCCTTCTCTCTTCTTCCCCAACTCTCCCCCTCATCTCCTTCTCCCCCTTCTCCCCTTCCTTCCTCTCCTCACCGTTCCTCTCTTCCTCCCTCCCTCTCTTCTCTTCTCTCCCCTCCCCTCCATTCTCCTTTCTTCCTCTCCTCTCTTCCTCTCTCCCTCCCTCTCTTTTCCTCTCCCCTCCCTTCTCCTCTCTTCCTCCCTCCCTCGCCTCCTCCCTCCTCTTCTCTCCTCTCCCCTCCCTTCTCCTCTCTTCCTCCCTCCCTCCCTCTCTCCTCCTCCTCCTCCCCTTCATTCTCCTCTCTTCCTCCCTCCCACTCCTCCTCCCTCCTCTTCTCTCCTCTCCCCTCCCTTCTCTTCCTCCCTTCCTCCTCTCCCCTGCCTTCTCCTCTCTTCCTCCCTCCCTCTCTCCTCCTCCTCCTCCTCCTCCCCTTCATTCTCCTCTCTTCCTCCCTCCCTCTCCTCCTCCCTCCTCTTCTCTCCTCTCCCCTCCCTTCTCTTCTCTTCCTCCTTCCCTTTCTCCTCTCCCCTGCCTTCTCCTCTCTTCCTCCCTCCCTCCCCTCTTCTCCTCCTCCTCCCCTTCATTCTCTTCTTCTTCCCTCCTTCTCTTTTCCTCCTCCTCCCCTTCATTCTCCTTTCCTCCCTCCTTCTCTTTTCCTCCTCCTCCTCCCCTTCATTCTCCTCTCTTCCTCCCTCCCTCTCCTCCTCCCTCCCTCCCCTTCTCTCCTCTGTCCTCCCTTCTCCTCTCTTCTCCATCCCTCTCCTCTTCCCTCCTTCCCCTCCCTTCTACTTCCTTCCTCTCCTTTCTTCGCCCTCCCTCTCCTCTTCCTTCCCTCCCTCCCTCTCTTTCTCCCCTCCCCTCCCCTCCCCTCCCCTCTCCTCTCCTTGATAGTAAAACAACAAAATGTTTGGATCCCAAGTCAGTCCGAACTTCAGATTCCCCCTTCCAGAGCAAGATGCGCCTTAGATCCTCACCGTGGAGTTTTGGGGCTTTGATCGTTGCTTCTTCTTCTTCTTCTTCCCGTCCTCCTTCTCCTTTTCCTTCTTGGCATCAGCAACCTGGTGAGTTATCTTTTGTACCCCACCCTGCAGAAGAAGGTCGGTCAGTTCCTTCAACAGGGCCAGCTGCAAATTAAAAAAAAATAAAAAATTAAAAAATGGGGTTGATCCTGTTCTACCACCAAAAGGAAGCCCAACCAGAACATCTGAACGAGAAAATAATGAGAATTTTCAGAATTTAAGCATCTTCCAGATTTGTTGGGATTACGGTTTCTCAGAATTCCTTCATCGTACTGTATGTTAGCTAGGAATGCCGGGAGCCGTAGTCTTCTGAATGATACCAGTTTACCAGACTAAGGAAATCTACAGTAGCCTTTAACTTTCAACTATTCATTTAATCAATCAATCAATCAATCAATCAGAATAAAACTGGAAGGGACCTTGGAGGTCCTCTAGTCCAGCCCTCCGCTCAAGCAGAAGATCCTATTCCATTTCAGACAAGGGACTGTCCAGCCTCTTTTTAAAAGCTTCCAGTGGCAAGCTGTCCCACTGGTTAATTGTTTTCCCTGTTATGAAGTTTCTCCTTGAGTTATGACCACAATTTAATCACATGTTTAACTTGTTCCTTAAAACATCTGTCTACACACACACACACCAATAATCCAAGATGTCCAATTTCTAAGGCATGAAATATAATTTTTATGTCCGGATTAAGTTTCGCCCAAATGTTATTTGAGGTCTCTTGAAGCTGGTGGATGACGCGGATATTTCCACGAGCTTCGCCTAATAACAAGAAATCAAGTGGTTTGTCGTTTAATGTCATTTGTAGACAAGAAGGTCACATACCTTGATCCCATAAGCTTCCAAAAGTCGTTCCAGGTCCTATATAAAAATGTTTAAAAAAGCAAAAAAATACGTATTCATTGACCATGTACAGATAATATAGAAATAATGGCTTACATTACATGTTAGATCAGGGGTCTCCAACCTTGGCGACTTTAAGACTTGTGGACTTCAACTCCCAGAATTCTTTGCTTTGCTGGCTGAGGAATTCTGGGAGTTGAAGTCCACAAGTCTTAAAGTCGCCAAGGTTGGAGGCCCCTGTGTTAGATTACAACACGTTTATCGGAGATGCTTGCTTATATAAAATGTCCCCTGAGCACCAAAAATATCTCCTGGGCGGTGTGACTTTCCTTTAAAGTCCTTCAAATTAGCCATTTTAGAATATGTAGACTTCAACTCCCAGAATTCCCTAGCCAGCAACCTTTAAGACATGTGGACTACAATTCCCATAATTCCCCAGCCAGTAGACTAGCTAGCTGAGGTCCACACAATTTACAATTACTGAGTTGGCTGAGGATTTTTGGGTGCTGAAGTCCACTCATCTCAAAGTATGCCGGCTGGGGAATTCTGGGAGTTGAAGTCCATCTATCTTAAAGCATGCCAGCTGGGGAATTCTGGGAGTTGAAGTCCACCCATCTCAAAGCATGCTGGTTGGGGAATTCTTGGAGTTGAAGTCCACCCCTCTTAAAGCATGCTGGCTGGGGAATTCTGGGACTTGAAGTCCACCCATCTTATAGCATGCCGGCTGGGGAATTCTGGGACTTGAAGTCCACCCCTCTTAAAGCATGCTGGCTGTGGAATTCTGGGAGTTGGAGTCCGCCCATCTTAAAGCATGCTGGCTGGGGAATTCTGGCAGTTGAAGTCCACCCATCTTAAAGCATGTTGGCTGGGGAATTCTGAGAGTTGAAGTCCATCCATCTTAAAGCATGCTGGCTGGGGAATTCTGGGACTTGAAGTCCACCCATCTTATAGCATGCCGGCTGGGGAATTCTGGGACTTGAAGTCCACCCATCTTATAGCATGCCGGCTGTGGAATTCTGGGAGTTGGAGTCCACCCATCTTAAAGCATGCTGGCTGTGGAATTCTGGGAGTTGGAGTCCACCCATCTTAAAGCATGTTGGCTGGAGAATTCTGGGAGTTGAAGTCCACCCATCTTAAAGCATGCTGGCTGGGGAATTCTGGGAGTTGAAATCCACCCATCTTAAAGCATGCCAGCTGGGGAATTCTGGGAGTTGAAGTCCATTCATCTTAAAGCCTGCCAGCTGGGGAATTCTGGGAGTTGAAGTCCACCTAATTTAAAGCCTGCTGGCTGGGGATTTCTGGGGATTGAAGTCCACCCATCTTAAAACATGCCGGCTGGGGAATTCTGGGAGTTGTTAAATTAGTTAAATTCTGGTCCCAGTCGTAGCTGTAAATTGAGGACTATATGTATTTACCTTGATATCCATTGTTTTGCCAACTGGTCCAGGGTCCCCTGGGAAAAAAAAACAAAAATGTACAGATGTTTGAAGCTACCTGTTCTGAGGTGATTTGATAATTTAATCTTTCACCTGTACTAAAAAGCAAGTAGAGATTAGTGTTCTCTAAAGCCAGCAGCTAAATAAATCAATGGAGGAAAATAGTAACACGGCTGTGATATTCCTTTCAGATCCTTGTTAGTTACCGGTAGTTAGCGTGTTAGTCACCTTTATTATATTCCTTGCAGACAGGCTGAAAGGAGGTAGAAATCCTTTCACATCTGTAGGTAGCTACTGGGAGCACAATGGAGTGGTCTAACCAACATTTGGCTGCTAGGATGATGTTCTCGATCCGGTTTTTCCAGCTGGACATTTGAGAAGGCCTTGACGGAAGATGTCGGAGGAATGAATTCCATGCCTGATGGACTTCATTTCACAGAAATCCGGTGTCTGCTTTGACAGATTCCGGTGGAATGAAGGACATCCGACTCACGGATCTGAAACGTTCAACCTTGAATCTTCTTACTCTACGGGAGAAATCGCCTGCTTTTAGAAGCTTCTAGAAGAAGCTTTCTAGAAGCTTCTTCAACGGTTTCCTCCTCACTATAGGAAGCCCTCAGTTTACAACCGTTTCCTTAGCAACTATTTGAGGCACAGAAAGCAGTGACTTATCGCTCGGTCCTCTCACTTACAACCAAGGGTGAGATTCAGCCGGTTCAGACCGGTTCGGGCGAAACGCTTGCTAAACTGGTAGTTGCAAGGACTGGCTGCCCCCTGCCCGCCCCGCCGCTCTCAGGAGTCTCCACGCGGCGAAAAGCCTCCAGAGCCTAGGGAGGGCAAAATCGCCGCCTCCATGGTGCAGGAGGCTGAGTAGGCCATGCCCCCATGGCCACGCCCACCCAGCAACTGGGCACAGAACCAGTTGCTAAAACTTTTCAATCCCACCCCTGTTTACAACGATCATAGCACCGCGATGGTCTCGTGATTAACAATTGGATTCTTGGCCAACCGGCATATATTTACGATGGTTGCACCATCTCGGGGCATGTGATCGTCATTGGTGGCCTTCTCAGCTGACTTCCAACAAGCAAGCCCAGTGGAGGAAAACAGATTTGCTGAACGACCGACCGCAGGATTCGTTGAACATGATTCGTTTTCTTCTTGAAAGCCACCAGGGATGGAACACCCATGACTTCTGATGACAAGTCGTTCCATGGATTGATTATTCTGTCAGGAAGTTTCTCCTCCCCAGGGCTAGTCCAGCACCCTGGACTATGTAAACCTATTCTAAGGCAGAATAAAATAGTTGGAGGGACCTTGGAGGTCTTCTAGTCCAACCCTCTGCTTAGGCAGGAGACCTCATACATTTCAGACAAATGGTTGTCCAATCTCTTCTTGAAAACCTCTCATGATGGATCACCCATCATGGAGGAAAGCAGTTCCATTGATGGATTGTTCTTAAATGTCATTTCTCCTTCGTTCTATGTTGCTTCTCTCCTTGGTTCGTTTCCATCCATTGTTTCTTCTCCTGCCTTCAGGTGCTTTGGAGAACAACCTGATTCCCTCTTCTTTGTGGCAACTCCTCAAATATTGGAAGACTGCTATCATGTCACCCCTTCTCTTCTCTAGATTAAACGTTCCCAGTTCCCATTCTTCACAACCTCCAGAGACCCCTGAAAATCTTTCTCTGCACTCTTTTTCTAGGATCTCAGCATCTTTTCTGGGTTTGTGGTGACCAGAAATGGACACATGTCTTCCAAGTGTGGTCTCACCACCGGAGTATAAAGCAATACCATCACTTCTCATGACGTGAGAACATGCAGTGATCAAGGAAAGAAGTCATATTATGCCTTAAGATGTGGTTGTTTAGGTCCCACAAATTCTATGGTAGATTGTGAGTTCCTACCACACAGCTAGTCAATTCTCGTTAAAATGTGGTTTAGCATCCTTTACTGTCCATAACCTCTCAGCTATTAAGAAATAGTCTGTGACTTTCCAACCGAGGAAAATATATATATATACATACTGTATACCTTCTCGCCTTTGATGAGGATGGTGTTTTCCACAGGAAGACTCTAAAATAATCAAAGGAGAAAGGATTTTTTTTTTGAGGGATCTTCCAAGAATATTTTTTTGCAAATATTCTTCAAACTTTTTCTGATTTTCATTTAGAGATCAGGAAGGGAACTGTATGTTAGCACAAAATTTAACAAAAAACCAAAAAGTTAACACTGGAAGTTTTTAAGAAGATATTGGTTAACCATTTGTCTGAAGTGGTGTAGGGTTTCCTGCCTAAGCAGGGGGTTGGACTAGAAGACCTCCAAGGTCCCTTCCAACTCTGTTATTCTATTCTATTCTATTCTATTCTATTCTATTCTATTCTATTCTATTCTATTCTATTCTATTCTATTCTATTCTATTCCATTCCATTCCATTCCATTCCATTCCATTCCATTCTGTTTCTTATTCTATTCTATTCCTATTCGTGTTCTGTTCTGTTCTATTGTTTCTTATTCTATTCTATTCTATTTCTTATACTATTCTATTCTATTCTATTCTATTCTATTCTATTCTATTCTATTCTATTCTATTCTATTCTATTCTATTCTATTCTATTCTATTCTATTCCATTCCATTCCATTCCATTCCATTCCATTCTGTTTCTTATTCTATTCTATTCCTATTCGTGTTCTGTTCTGTTCTATTGTTTCTTATTCTATTCTATTCTATTCTATTCTATTCTATTCTATTCTATTCTATTCTATTCTATTCTATTCTATTCTATTCTATTCTATTCTATTCTATTCTATTCTATTCCGGATGAGGGCTCTGAAGAGATGGGGCCAGGGCCATCGGGGAGTGATGTGCGAACTCCAGAGCCTCCAGAGACTGACAGCAGAGAGGCAGAGGAACAGGAGGAGCCTGTTCCTAGTGCACGCATGAGAAGAGCTGCCAGAAGGCAGGAGCAGCTAAAGCAGAGAGGACGACTCAGGAGTAAGGCCAGGAGATGATTGGCCCCTCCCATAAGGCTTAAAAGACCAGCAACGGCTCTTGGGCTCTTTGCCGGAAAACAACGTTGAGAGATTTGCTTCTTCTTTGGCTGTAATTATTTCTTCTGTTCCTGAACTGTGGCCAAGAAAAGCCTTTGGCAGTTTGCCTAATTATCCCAAGGTCAGAGATAAACTGAAGGATGGCGTTTTGAGAACTTGGCTTTCCTTTCATTTGGAATAAGCTGAGAATGAGTTAATTCTCAGCAGTTTTAATAAAACCTGTTTGTTTTTTGGAACTGTTTTGCATTTAATATCAACTACGTGGGCTTGGGTCACAACAGTCTCACAGAAAGAGAAGGGAATATGCCTGGTGGCGCAGTGGGCTAAGTGCTGTTAAAGTAGCACTTAGTTGCCAGCTGCCTGCAATTACTGCGTATTCAAATCTCACCAGGCTCAAAGTTGACTCAGCCTTCCATCCTTTTGAGGTAGGTAAAATGAGGACCCGGATTGTGGGGGCAATAAGCTGACTTTGTATAAAAAAGAACACCGCTTAGGGGGCCCCCGAAAACCCTACTAAGCAGGTATATACAAAACTTTGAAGGCTATTGCTTAACGCGTTGTAAGCCGCCCTGAGTCTCCGGAGAAGGGCAGCATATAAATCGAACTAATAAATAAATAATAAATAAATAAATAAACCTACAGTATCGCCCTTATTGCCTTTATCTCCAGTGGCACCCTGGAGGAAAAAAAAGAGAGAAGAAAAAAAGACATTTATTATGTATTTATTTGAGACCTGGCTCAAAAGCAGGAACTGTGAGAAGGACCTTGGAGTCAACAGTTCATTTAGTGACCATCTGAAGTTACGACGGCATTAATAAAAAGTAACTTATAACCATTTCTCACACTTACGACCATTGTAGCAATCCCAAGGAGAGAAGCAACTTAGAACTAAGGTGAAATTTCCATAATAGTGAGGACAATTAACCAGCGGAACAGCTTGTAGAAGTTTCTTCTCATGTTTTGGGTAGACTTTAACGTCGTTCTCTCCCCTCCTGCAACTTACGTCTTTGCCAGGCCGCCCCGTATCTCCTTTGATCCCTCGTTCTCCAGGGAGTCCCGGGAGTCCTAGAAGACCCTGTGAAGGATTGAGAGATGTTTCATGTGTCTAAAGTCAAGAAGGAGTGAAGACCGGTTCCCATTTTGCCTGGACAATTCATCATTCAGCACGATTTCTCAACTTTGAGTGCTTGGAGATGTGTGGACTTCAACTCCCAGAATTCCCCAGCCAGCACAGCTGGCTGGGGAATTCTGGGAGTTGAAGTCCACACATCTCCAAGCACTCAAAGTTGAGAAATAATGATCAAACAATGATCAAGCCAACATGGAAAGGAAAGCTTGAAAACTTTAGGACAGGGATACAGCTTAGGTCAGCGATGGCAAAGTTTTTCGGCACCGAGTGCCCAAACTGGAACACACGTGGATGCGCCAAACCACCGGAAACCCAAAAACCAGTTGGGCGGTGCGCGCCTGTTTTTTGGCCGTTTTGGGGCATTTTTGAGGCGTTTTCAAGCTGTTTTTCAGGCTGTTTTCAGGCCGTTCTCCGGGCCATTTTCCAGTCGTTTCCAGGGCCATTTTGGGACTGTTTTCAGGCATTTTCCAGGCTGCTTTCAGGCCATTTTCCGGGGAATTTTTTGGACCATTTTTCAGGCTGTTTTCAGGCCTTTTATCAGGCGGTTTTCAGGTGATTTTCTAGACTGTTTTCAGGCTGTTTTCTGGGCCGTTTTTAGGCTGCTTTTCCGGGCCATTTTCAGATTCTTTTTGGGCCTTTTCAGGCTGTTTTCTGGGCCATTTTCAGGCTGTTTTCTGAGCTGTTTTCAGACTGTTTTGGGGCCATTTTTCAGGCCGTTTTCAGGATGTTTTCTGGGATGTTTTCAAACTGTTTTCAGGCCATTTTTCAGGCTGTTTTCAGGCTGTTTTCTGGGATGTTTTCAAACTGTTTTCAGGCCATTTTTCAGGACGTTTTCAGGGACGTTTTCAAACTGTTTTCAGGCCATTTTTCAGGCTGTTTTCAGGCTGTTTTCTGGGATGTTTTCAAACTGTTTTCAGGCCATTTTTCAGGACGTTTTCAGGGACGTTTTCAAACTGTTTTCAGGCCATTTTTCAGGCTGTTTTCAGGATGTTTTCTGGGATGTTTTCAAACTGTTTTCAGGCCATTTTTCAGGACGTTTTCAGGGATGTTTTCAAACTGTTTTCAGGCCATTTTTCAGGCCGTTTTCAGGCTGTTTTCTGGGATGTTTTCAAACTGTTTTCAGGCCATTTTTCAGGCCATTTTCAGGCTGTTTTCCGGGACGTTTTCAAACTGTTTTCAGGCCATTTTTCAGGCCGTTTTCAGGCTGTTTTCCGGGACATTTTCAAACTGTTTTCAGGCCATTTTTCAGGCTGTTTTCAGGCTGTTTTCCGGCCATTTTCAAACTGTTTTCAGGCCATTTTTCAGGCTGTTTTCAGGCTGTTTTCCGGGATGTTTTCAAACTGTTTTCAGGCCATTTTTCAGGCCGTTTTCAGGCTGTTTTCCGGGACATTTTCAAACTCTTTTCAGGCCATTTTTCAGGATGTTTTCCGGGATGTTTTCAAACTGTTTTCAGGCCATTTTTCAGGACATTTTCAGGGACGTTTTCAAACTGTTTTCAGGCCATTTTTCAGGCTGTTTTCAGGATGTTTTCTGGGATGTTTTCAAACTGTTTTCAGGCCATTTTTCAGGACGTTTTCAGGGACGTTTTCAAACTGTTTTCAGGCCATTTTTCAGGCTGTTTTCAGGATGTTTTCTGGGATGTTTTCAAACTGTTTTCAGGCCATTTTTCAGGACGTTTTCAGGGATGTTTTCAAACTGTTTTCAGGCCATTTTTCAGGCCGTTTTCAGGCTGTTTTCTGGGATGTTTTCAAACTGTTTTCAGGCCATTTTTCAGGCCATTTTCAGGCTGTTTTCCGGGACATTTTCAAACTGTTTTCAGGCCATTTTTCAGGCTGTTTTCAGGCTGTTTTCTGGGATGTTTTCAAACTGTTTTCAGGCCATTTTTCAGGACGTTTTCAGGGACGTTTTCAAACTGTTTTCAGGCCATTTTTCAGGCTGTTTTCAGGATGTTTTCTGGGATGTTTTCAAACTGTTTTCAGGCCATTTTTCAGGACGTTTTCAGGGATGTTTTCAAACTGTTTTCAGGCCATTTTTCAGGCCGTTTTCAGGCTGTTTTCTGGGATGTTTTCAAACTGTTTTCAGGCCATTTTTCAGGCCATTTTCAGGCTGTTTTCCGGGACGTTTTCAAACTGTTTTCAGGCCATTTTTCAGGCCGTTTTCAGGCTGTTTTCCGGGACATTTTCAAACTGTTTTCAGGCCATTTTTCAGGCTGTTTTCAGGCTGTTTTCCGGCCATTTTCAAACTGTTTTCAGGCCATTTTTCAGGCTGTTTTCAGGCTGTTTTCCGGGATGTTTTCAAACTGTTTTCAGGCCATTTTTCAGGCCGTTTTCAGGCTGTTTTCCGGGACATTTTCAAACTCTTTTCAGGCCATTTTTCAGGATGTTTTCCGGGATGTTTTCAAACTGTTTTCAGGCCATTTTTCAGGACATTTTCAGGGACGTTTTCAAACTGTTTTCAGGCCATTTTTCAGGCTGTTTTCAGGCTGTTTTCTGGGATGTTTTCAAACTGTTTTCAGGCCATTTTTCAGGACGTTTTCAGGGACGTTTTCAAACTGTTTTCAGGCCATTTTTCAGGCTGTTTTCAGGATGTTTTCTGGGATGTTTTCAAACTGTTTTCAGGCCATTTTTCAGGACGTTTTCAGGGATGTTTTCAAACTGTTTTCAGGCCATTTTTCAGGCCGTTTTCAGGCTGTTTTCTGGGATGTTTTCAAACTGTTTTCAGGCCATTTTTCAGGCCATTTTCAGGCTGTTTTCCGGGACATTTTCAAACTGTTTTCAGGCCATTTTTCAGGCTGTTTTCAGGCTGTTTTCCGGCCATTTTCAAACTGTTTTCAGGCCATTTTTCAGGCTGTTTTCAGGCTGTTTTCCGGGATGTTTTCAAACTGTTTTCAGGCCATTTTTCAGGCCGTTTTCAGGCTGTTTTCCGGGACATTTTCAAACTCTTTTCAGGCCATTTTTCAGGATGTTTTCCGGGATGTTTTCAAACTGTTTTCAGGCCATTTTCCAGGCCGTTTTCAGGCTGTTTTCCAGGACATTTTCGAACTGTTTTCAGGCCATTTTCAGGCCAAAAACAGCCCAGAAAACATCCCAGAAACTGCCCAGAAAATGGCCTGGCTTGCGGCCATTTTCAAACTGTTTTCCAGTTCTCCGTTGCCATGAAAACCAGCTGGCTGCGCGTGCCAGAAACCAGAAGAGCAGCTGGCGAAGGCGTGCATGCCCACAGAGAGGGCTCTGTGTGCCACCTCTGTCATGCGTGCCATAGGTTCACCATCACGGGCTTGAGTCATCCAATTGTAGATCGTGGTCAAATTTTCCTCCTGTTGGACCTGCCAGAGTCAACCATCGGCCCTTTGAGGTTGGCCAAATCAAGAAATAGGCCTGAAAGGATTTTGGGAAGGTTCTTATGGGTGGTAAGGTAGGCTAATCCAATTTTGAAAGGTTGAGTTCCTCTTTTTTCCCCCCATCCAGTATGAAAGAAAATCAAAGTGGGATTATCTTGAGTTTCTTTCTCACTCTACCTTCCCTTTTGGAACTGTGTAGCCTTTAAGCAAACATGGTTGAGCTCCCGGAATTTTTGTAGTAAGGAAGGAAGAGTGGCCCAATTTTGAAAGTCTAGGTTCCTCTCTTGTGCAGGACAGAGTCCTTTTCATTAAGTGTCCATCCATCTCAGGATGGTCTGTTCTGTGTTATTGGTCCTTATCAGCTGGTTCATAGTTTTCCTACCAAGAATTTTATGGATCCCGGGCTATATTGAATTGCAATTTTGGATGATGATGATGATGATGATGATAATAATAATAATAAGTCTCCCAACAACTTACCTGGATTCCAGGTTCCCCTTTCTTTCCTTCTTCTCCCTAGAATTTAAAATGTTCAGTGTTTCAGTTTCAAAAATTCACTATTCCAAAATTTCACTTCTGCATTGTAAAAGGCAACTGTCAATCTTCCTTCCTTCTCTCCTCCCTTTCTCCATCTTTCCTTTTCCTTCCTTCCTTCTTCCCTTCCTTCCATCTCCTCCCTCCCTTTCCTTTTCCCTCCCTCCTTGATTCCTTCCTTCCATCCATCCATCCATCTATCCATCCATCCATTCTTCCTTCACTCTTCCCTCTCTCCCTCCCTCTTTCCCTCTCCTTTCTTCCTTCCTTTCATCCATCCATCCATCCATCTCTCTTTTTCTCTCCCTCTATCCTTTTCCTTCCTTCCTTCCATCCTTCAGTCCGTCCATCCATCCATCCATTCTCTCCTCCCTCCCTTTCCTTTTCCTTCCTTCCTTCTCTCCTCCTTCTCTCCCTCTTTTTCCTTCTCCTTCCTTCCTTCCTTCCTTCCCTCCTCCCTCTCTCTCTCCGTCCCTCTTTCCCTCTCCTTCATTCCTTCCTTCCTTTCATCCGTCCATTCTTCTCTCCTCTTTCTCTCCCTCTATCCTTTTCCTTCCTTCCTCTTTCCTTTTCTGTCCTTCCATCCATCCATCCATTCTTCCCTCCTCCTTCTCTCTCTCCTTATTTCCTTTTCCTTCCTTTCTTCCTTCTTTCCTCCCTCCCTCTTTCCTTTTCCTCTCTCCCTCCAGGGCTTCAGATCTGGACATTTGGCTGCCATCAAGAAATGATCCATGATATTTCTGGTGCTGTAAATTGGATCCCATCTTCCAAACACAGAGCCACAATTTGAATTAAATAACCCTGGTGTACTGGGTAGAGCCTCAGATAGCTCAACAGGCTAGATAGCCTGTTATTAACATTCAGCTGTCTGCAATTATTGCAAGTTCGAGGCTCAAGGTTGACTCAGCCTTCCATCCTTTCTAAGGTGGGTCAATTGAGGACCCAGTTTGTGGGGGCAATAAGCTGACTTTGTATAAATATACAGAAGTATGAAGGCTATTGCTTAACGCATTGTAAGCCGCCCTGAGTCTCCGGAGAAGGACGGCATATAAATCTAATTTAAAAAAAAACAAAAAAATGAAACCTGTGTTTAAATCAATTAAAAAAAAGGAGATGGCTTTTACACAACACCACACAGGCCTGATCACTGGTGACGGCGAAGATAATAGGAAGATATATTGGAATTTCCGAATTTTGGAGGCAATCTGCATGAGATTTTCTAAAATGCTAATGATGCCCCAAGACACGATTGCAAGAAATTTTCATGGCGCACAAATCATCCACAGACTCACCTTTTGCCCTGGCTTGCCAGATAAACCAACATTCCCCTGAAAAAATTGGAAACAAAATTAGCTGGACGGTTAAATACCGTAGCAGATGCTAGCAGTATAATCCCTGCTAAGTATTCTGCAGAGAAGAATGCAAGACCAACAACAGATGTTGCAGAAGATACTTGTGGAGCAGTGCTTCTCTACCTCAACAAGCTTAAGATGGGTGGACTTCAACTCCCAGAATTCCCCAGTCAGCCTGCTTTAAGATGGGTGGACTTCAACTCCCAGAATTCCCCAGTCAGCCTGCTTTAAGATGGGTGAATTATAACTCCCAGAATTCCCTACCAGCATACTTTAAGATGGGAGTTCAACTCCCAGAATTCCCCACCCAACATGCTTTAAGATGGGTGGACTTCAACTCCCAGAATCCCCCACCCAACATGTTTTGAGATGGGTGGACTTCAACTCCCGGAATTCCCCAGTCAAGCATGTTTTAAGATGGGAGTTCAACTCCCAGAATCCGCCATCCAACATGCTTTAAAACGAGTGGATTATAACTCCCAGAATCCCCCTTCTTCCTCCTCCCTATTTTCATACTGTTCTTTTACCAAAAGATGGACCTCATCCTGTTTTCCAACTCACTCTTTCTCCCGGTTCACCTTTCAATCCCAGCTGACCGGGAATCCCAAATCCGGGACTTCCCTGTAGAGAGGAAATAAAAAAAATATCAAAGTTATTTCTGCTCGCTAACCCTTGAAGGTAGTCCAGACAGGAACCCAGGTCCAAGAGTGCTAATACTACCTATATTGTAGGGTTACCTGTAAGAGCCTGCTTTAGCTCTGCAGACTAAGCACCGTAATTAACATCCAGCTGTCTGCAATTACACTAGTTCGAATCTCGCCAGGCTCAAGATCGACTCAGCCTTCCATCCTTTCTAAGGTAGGTAAATTGAGGACCCAGTTTGTGGGGGCCATAAGCTGACTTTGTATAAATATGCAAAAGTATGAAGGCTATTGCTTAACGCATTGTAAGCCGCCCTGAGTCTCCGTAGAAGGGCGGCATATAAATCAAATTAAAAGAAGAAGAAGAAGTTTGAACACACCTCTCTTTTATTTTCACTTTGCACAGAACTAAGGATGTCCTTTGGGAGACGTTTCCTCCATCCCTGTTCCTTCTGAGCTACCTTTATCTACCTTGGTTATCTACTGTACCTTTCTTTGGAACTAAGGAGACATTTCCTGACAGTGAGAGCAATGAACCTGTGGAACGGCTTGGCTCCAGAAGTTGTGGGTGCTCCAACATTGGTGGTTTTTAAGAAGAGGTTGGACAGCCTTTTGACCGGGATGGTAGAGGGTCTCCTGCCTTAAGCTGAGGACTGAACTAGAAGACCTCCAAGAACTCTTCTAGTCCTATCATTCATTCTTTCTTTCTTTCTTCCTTCCTTCCTTCCTTCCCTCCCTCCTTCCTTCCTTCCATCCATCCAACCTTAACCCATCTTATCTATCATCTATCATCTATCATCTATCTAGCTATCTATTTATCATCTATCTATTTATCATCTATCATCTCTCATCTATCATCTCTCATCTACCTATCTATTTATCATCTATCTATTTATCTATCATCTATCATCTATCTATCTATCATCTATTTATCTATCATCTATCATCTACCTATCTATCTATTTATTATCTATCTATTTATCTATCATCTATCATCTATCATCTATCATCTATCATCTTTCAATCTATCATCTATCAATCTATCATCTATCAATCTATCATCTATCAATCTATCATCTACCTATCATCAATATCAATCTATCAATCTATCATCTATCTATCATCTATTTTATCATCCATCAATCTATCTTTATCTATCTATCTATCTATCATCTATCTATCTATCTATCTATCTATCTATCTATCTATCTATCTATCTATCATCTATCCATCCATCCATCCATCCATCCATCCAGATAGATAGATAGATATAGATATTGATTGATTGATTAATAGAAGATCAATCGATCAATATGATAGATGGAGATGATAGATAGATAAGATAGATAGATAGATAGAGTTAATAGATGATAGATAGATACATACTGTAATAGATAATAGAAAGATAAGATAATAGATGAGAGACAGCAGAGAGAGCAGAGATCTAGAATAAAACTGTTTTGCCACTTAACTCTCTCTAAATTTACATCAGATTACGCTGTATCTTCAAAGTGACTCAGCTGCTTTCAGAGAGCCAATGTTTGTTTTGACCATCATTAAAGTTAAATTTGGCAAAACTTTGTTATGAAACACGGCCTATGAGTAATGATAAAATATCACCTTTTACCTTTTCACCTTTTTCTCCTTCTTCCCCCTGGTGGCCTTTTGGTCCTGGAAGACCCACCGGCCCAATTTCCCCCTAAACACGGGAACAAGGTGGGAATTTGTCAGCCGTTATTCTCAAACAATGCTAAGCAAATTTCTCTGTCAATCATACTCCTAAGAGAACCATTTTTCTCAGCCGAATGAAGGGACCCACCTTAATTTATATCTCCTAGCTGACAAAGGTTTTCTTCAAATTTTAGACTTTTCTGAACATTACAAAATAAGCCTGGAATTATTATTATTTTTTTAAAAAAAAGTGCCTTCCAAAATTGTGTATATTATGGGGAAATGCATCCAGGAATAAATGCAAATATTGGGATGGTAACTAATTCAGATGGTCCTTTTATTTTAATGTCTATGAAAACAATAGTAGTTCTCCACTTACGACCACAATTGAACCCAAAACTTAAGTGGCTCAGTGAGAAATTTGTTCCGTGAGTTTTGTCCCATTTCACAATTTTTCCCCCCCATATTTCTTGCCACCTTGGTTAAGTGAATTACGGCAGATCTTAAATTAGCAACACGGTTGTAAAATGAATCTGGTTTCCCTGTTGAGTGTGCTTGTCAGACGGTCGCAAAAGGGGATCACGTGATCTCGGGACACTGGAACCGTCATAAATCTGAGTCGGTTGTCAAACGGCTGAATTTTGATCATGTGACCGTGGAGAATGTTGCAACGGTCGTAACTGTGAAAAATGGACCTAAGTCACATTTTTTTCCAGTGACGTTGTAACTTTCAATGGTCGCCAAATGAATTGTTCTGAGTTCGAGGTCTACCTGTAGTGACAAAAAGCTCTCCTTTAATTGTCTTGATCTATCTAAAACCTTCTTGAGATGTTCTCCAGTTCCATTATCTTCTTCTTTGGGGTTCTGTTAATGCCTTTCCATTTTTGGCTTCCTGAGTAGATGTCTTTACTTACTCGTACACCTTTCTTCCCTGGAGGTCCCACCACCTAGGAACAAAGAGATCAAGTCAGGATCTTGTAATCTGGTCAAAACCCCAGTTACATTGGCTGAAACTATGTGATCGGGTGTGATAAATTGACACTTACACTTTAAACTTAATGTAGAATGTGTAACTTTGTAGCAACGGAGCAGGTTAATATAAAGCAAGTGGCAGTTGGAACAGAGGGGGAGGGATAGTAGAATGTCGCAGGTCACAGGCTGGATGAATCACACGCTGGCCACACACACGCCCGGTTTAGTGAAGGGGTAGCATCAGAACGTGTTAATATAAAGCAACTGGCAGTTGGAACAGAGTTATTTTCAGGTGGGGAGGGGGAATAGAATGTCTAACTAATTAGCATCAGAGCATGTTATAATAATATAGGAAATACTAATGCTCTGATGGTCATTTCAAAAAATCCTTTTTTAGTGAGCACCTAGAAACCAAGAGGAACATGCGTGGGAAATTTCAAGTTTGTAGGCTTTACGGTTCTGGAGATTTTGTGATTACAGCGTGAGTGTAATATACAGCGCTTATATATATATATATATATATATAAATACAATAGTGGCCAAAATTGTGGAAACCTTTTGGGAAAAGCGTATTTTCTAAAACTAACTAATAATGCCACTTTCTTTTTGGAGTAGCACCATAAAATTATATATCAATGGAAAGATAATTTAATCAAGAATATAATGCAGTAACTTTCATGAAGGATTTGCTATTAGAATAGCAGTTACAGTATAAAGAAGAAAAGTGAAGCACGTAGAAAAAATGAGATATACAAAAAATATCACTGTAGAAAAAAAAACATATACAAAAATGATCCCCATGTCAGTTAATAGTTGGGTAACCTTTAGCATGAATGACGGCCTTACAATGTCTTCCCATGGAATGAACCAAGTCTTTGAGTTCTGCAGCTGTTCTAATGTGAAACCGAGATTGAATGATGGCTTCTATTAACTGGGTTTTATTGCTGGGTTGTTTCTAACTAACCAGTTTCTTTCGTCGGCTCCATAGATTTTCAGTTGGGTGAAGGTCTGGGCTATTCCCAGGCCATTTCCAGCATTGGAATAGGATTATCTTGAAACTCCAAATAAATAAATAAATAAATAAATAAATAAATAAACAGATGTTTCCCATCGGAGTCACCCACTTTCCTGCAACAGATCCATCTTTCACATCAAATAAAGTTGTTGTGTGAAGCTACAATTTGCATTCATGATGGGGGAACGCAGCTAACGTCACGATGAAAATATGGTGCAGGCCGAGGTTATAGGGAGTAATATAAATGTAAAATATATAATATAAGAATAAATAAATAAATAAATAAAATAAATGGTATTATTAGCCATCAAACCTCAAAAATACATTTTCCCCAAAGGTTTCCACAATTTTGGTCACTACTGTATATATATATATTATTTATACATTTTTCTTTAACATACATAAGTCCTTAATAAACAGTGTGTATTGTCTGGGTTACTTTACTTGTACATAATAATAGAACTTTTGTAAATCTCTACAGGTAGTCCTCAATTTATAATAACTTGTTTAAAGTTATTTAAACAAGACCGTTCCCTTTTTTGCAGTGCCATTGTAACTGGATGGTCACTAAATGAATGATGATAAGTCAAGGACAACCTCTATCCCCAGACAAAGGCTTGGCATTCATTTAAAATTAGCTCAGACCCTCCAAAAGGCCTTTGGGCTGAGACCACGATAAAAATGAGATTTACCCCCATGGCTGGCGCACCGGGAAATCCTTGAATGCCCTAAAAAGAAAGAGAAAAAGTGAATCTGAGCAAAAAAAAAAGGTATTATAAGAGGGTGCATTTGTGCATAAATATATATCTACTGATAGAAGCGAACATATATAGCTCAGGGTTGAAATTGGTGCTCTCCAAGCTTGGCTGTTTTCTAGGAGACGTTTTGTGACCCAACTAGAGAACATCATCAGTGCTAGAAGGGTTTGCAGAGGGAGAAGGAGGAGGAGAAGGGGAAGAAGAAGGAATGGAGGGGAAGGAGGAGGAGGAGGAGGAAGAGAGGAGGAGAACAATGTGGAGTCCTTGGTGTTCTCTGAACTTGGTTCTTTTCTTGTAGACGTTTCAGGACCCAACTAGTTAACAGCATCAATGCTAGAAGGGAAAGGGGTTTGTAGAGTAGAAGACAAGGGGGATGGGGGTGGAGAAGGAAGAGGAAAAGGAACAACCAGTTGCCAAGCATCTGAATTTTGATCAAGTGACTATGGCAATCCTCGTTCATTTAGTGACTGTCCAAAGTTACAATGCCCCTGGAAAAAAGTGAGTTCACACTTACACCTGTTGCAGCCTCCCCGTGGTTACATGATCAGAATTGAGATGCTTGACAACTGGTTCATATTTATGACGGTCGCAGAGTCCCGGGGTCACCTGATCCCCTTTTTGCGACCGTCACGACAAGCAAAGTCCATGGGGGAAGCCAGATTTGCTTAACCACTGTCCTGCTAAGTTAACAACTGCAATGATTCACATTAACAACTTTGGCTAGAAAGTTTGTAAAACCTGAGCCTGGATAGCTCAGCAGACTAATGCATTGTCATTAACTCCAGCTGTGCGCAATTACTGTAAGTTCGAATCTCACCAGGCTCAAGGTTGACTCAGCCTTCCATCCTTTCTGAGGTAGGTCAATTGAGGACCCAGTTTGTGGGGGCAATAAGCTGACTTTGTATAAAATATATACAAAAGTATGAAGGCTGTTGCTTAACGCATTGTAAGCCGCCCTGAGTCTCCGGAGAAGGGCAGCATATAAATCAAATTTTTTAAAAAATGGGGCAAAACTCATTGTGTCTCACTTAACAACATACATTTTAGGCTCAATTGTTGTCGTAAGTCGAGGACCACCTGTCTTTCATACCCATGCATTCAGGAAGGGTAGAAAACAAAGCAAGCCACATCCTAACTTTTTAAAAAATACACTTCCACCTTCTGTTTTGAACTTGGCACTGAAATCCAGAGAAAAATTTCTCTCAAGTTTCTTGAACTTTCACATCAGACCTTGCTCTCTTAGCTGTTCGGCCCGGAGTAGAATGACTCAATTTATCGCTAATAGAAATATAATAGCAAGAAGTCAGAGAACCGAAGCTAAATGAGGGATGAATGAACCACGATGGCTTTTTCGTGAACATTAGAAATTCATTATCGACTAATGGCAGTGTTAACGCAACAGGCTGGAACATTAAATCTAAGCCAGCGGTCAATTAAGAGTGATGTTGTGATGAACATTGAGCTGGTTCTCTTTTATTGAGGTCCTCCTGAAGCGTGTGAGAAGTTTTGGGTCTTAACTCTCAGATTTTGACAGTAAAACCTGAGGGATTTGTAAGCTCCCAATATATCAGGGGGGCAAAAATAATGAAGATGAAACCCATACAGCTAGTCCGGAATTGAGACTGGAATTCTAACGATTCCCCATGTTACTCTTCTGACCCAGCTCCCAAATACGAGAAACCCACTGTGGTTAAATAAATGTTTCCTTTATTAGGAGCGCCAGCGGCCCCAGCAAAAAGTTTCTCTCTCACTGCAGCCTAACAAGTCCGTCTGGCAGGGAGATGAATAGTTGTCTGTCCCAACTATTCATCTCCGCCCCCTGCCTTTTATCCCCAGAGCTAGGGTGGAGCTCCGCTAGCAACAGTAGCTCTTTCGTCCCAAGGACCGGCCCATAGATTTTCACTGCTCTCCTCTCCTCTGCCTTCTGCGCATCCATGCGTCAGGCACTGGGCCTAGCTGTTCCTCCTCTTCCTTATCAGCCACCTTCAGACCTGGTGGCTGTTGACCCTCCATCTGAGGGCTGACAGATGGCCCAGGCTCTGCCCCCCCTCTCTCTCCCTCTCTCTCTCTCTCTGACAGCTCCATTCCTTCTTCCCCCTCTCAGGTTGCTCTGATGCTGATCCCAACTCCGACGCCTCCTCCTCCTCTGATTTGGCTGCTGGAGGGATCAGCGGCCGACAGGCCACAACAGTTACAATGGAGCCAGAGAGCTCCTTAGGATCCCTATTCAAACTTCCAATGGTTACCCTGTTCCTTTCTGTGTGGTCAAAAGATCACATTTTGAGTGCTCAACAATTGTCTCACATTTACGACCATATGCGGCACCGTGTGACTGCAATTTATGACAATTATGCTGGAAGCTGGCATTTACTTCCGATGTCTGGCAAAAAAACTACCCGTTGCAAATAATGGATTCACTTAACAACACCACAAAAGAGGTCGTAAAATGGAGCATGTGGGGTGACCTGTTTAATAACCGACATGACTTATGTAATTCCGGACTCAATTCCGGTCTTAAGTCAAGGACTGCCTGTAACTGCATGAAGAAAGTCTGGCCCCCTTTTTATGTGAAGGTGGGGCTTAGCTGCCATTTTGTA
The DNA here is from genome assembly GCA_038048745.1 of Coluber constrictor foxii. Taxonomy (NCBI): domain Eukaryota; kingdom Metazoa; phylum Chordata; class Lepidosauria; order Squamata; family Colubridae; genus Coluber; species Coluber constrictor. Next base: position 91,180,297 of record CM075964.1, on the reverse strand, counting down.
GCTGCCATTTTGATGGGTTTTAGCCGCCATTTTGAGCGTAGCCTCCATTTTGATGGGTTTTAGATTCCAGTGGTCCCTGGGATGCCTTAATGAGACATTCCAGCAGATTTTAAGATTTCATCTGCTGGTTGAAATACTTACTGATAGTTGTGAAAGTTGGACTTAACGGAGTAAGACGGGAAGAAAATCGACTTGTTTGAGCTGTGGTGCTGGAGAAGGCACCTGCGTATTCCTTGGATAGCAAAGGTGACTTACACCTTTAAAAGACCACACCTGGAATACTGTATATCCAGTTTTGGTCACCACAATATAAAACAGACGTTGAGACATTACAAAGAGTGCAGAGAAGACCAACAAAGATGATTGGGGGACTGGAGGCTTAAACATAGGACGAACAGTTGCTGGGAGATGTCTAGTCTAGTGAGAAGAAGGACTACGGGGGACATGATAGCATCTTCCAATCTTTGAGGGGCTGCCACAAAGAAGAGGGGGTCAAATTATTCTCCAAAGCACCTGAGGGCAGGACAAGAAGCAACGGATGGAAACTCATCAAGGAGAGAAGCAACCATGGAACTAAGGAGGAATTTTATGACAGTGAGAACAATCAGTCGGTGGAACAACTTGCCTTCAGAAGTTGAGGGAGCTTCATCACTGGAAGTTTTTGAGAAGATTGGAGAACCATTTGTCTGAAATATTTTAGGGTCTCCTGCCTGAGGAGGGGGTTGGACTAGAAGACCTCCAAGGTCCCTTCCAACTCTGTTAATCTGTTACCAAGCAGGTACTGGAGCACATAACACCAGATATGTCTCTGGAAAGCACTGCATCTCACTTACTTTGACCATCTCGTGCATGGAAATTAACTGGAGGAAGCAATTATGCTTTTCAAGAGTCAATGGTAAAAGGAAACAAGGATATCAAAGAACACAACAGCTAGATACCATCAAAACTGACATCATCCAGAGCATACAACAACTCAAAGAAGTAGGGTTGGACTAAATGACCTACAAGGTCCCTTCCCACTCTCTTACACTATTATTATTCTGCTTTTAAGTAATATAAGATTGGAGGATATGGCCCAGTGAATTGCCCGAGAGTTGGACACGGCTGAATGGATAACATAATCGTAATCAAATATAATCTTACTCTTTGTTCTATTCATTTTTTGTTCTATTCATTTTTTTTCCTACTTACTTGGTCTCCTTTTGGTCCCTCGGGGCCTGGAAGTCCCTAATAATAATAATAATAATAATAATAATAATAATAATAATAATAATAATAATAAATCAATAAATTCTAAATTTACCGGACTTGAACATTTTGACTCTACAAAAAACCACCTTACTCGGAACAGCTTACATCCTCCGACGATACCTGAACAGTTCCTAGGTCCTTGGTTAGGACTCGAGCTGCTGAGCTATTAACCAGCCTCAAAGTCTGTGAATCTCACTAAAGATTAACTAATAATAATAATAATAATAATAATACATCTTACATCCTCCCATGATACTTTAACAGTTCCTAGGTCCCTGGTTAGGACTCGAGCTGCTGAGCTATTAACCAGCCTCAAAGTCTGTGAATCTCACTAAAGATTAACTAATAATAATAATAATAATAATACAGCTTACATCCTCCGACGATACCTGAACAGTTCCTAGGTCCTTGGTTAGGACTCGAGCTGCTGAGCTATTAACCAGCCTCAAAGTCTGTGAATCTCACTAAAGATTAACTAATAATAATAATAATAATAATACAGCTTACATCCTCCGATGATACCTGAACAGTTCCTAGGTCCTTGGTTAGGACTCGAGCTGCTGAGCTATTAACCAGCCTCAAAGTCTGTGAATCTCACTAAAGATTAACTAATAATAATAATAATAATAATAATACAGCTTACATCCTCCGATGATACCTGAACAGTTCCTAGGTCCTTGGTTAGGACTCGAGCTGCTGAGCTATTAACCAGCCTCAAAGTCTGTGAATCTCACTAAAGATTAACTAATAATAATAATAATAATAATACAGCTTACATCCTCCCATGATACTTTAACAGTTCCTAGGTCCTTGGTTAGGACTCGAGCTGCTGAGCTATTAACCAGCCTCAAAGTCTGTGAATCTCACTAAAGATTAACCAATAATAATAATAATAATAATAATAATACATCTTACATCCTCCGATGATACCTTAATAGTTCCTAGGTCCTTGGTTAGGACTCGAGCTGCTGAGCTATTAACCAGCCTCAAAGGCTGTGAATCTCACTAAAGATTAAATAATAATAATAATAATAATAATACAGCTTACATCCTCCGACGATACCTGAACAGTTCCTAGGTCCTTGGTTAGGACTCGAGCTGCTGAGCTATTAACCAGCCTCAAAGGCTGTGAATCTCACTAAAGATTAAATAATAATAATAATAATAATAATACAGCTTACATCCTCCGACGATACCTGAACAGTTCCTAGGTCCTTGGTTAGGACTCGAGCTGCTGAGCTATTAACCAGCCTCAAAGGCTGTGAATCTCACTAAAGATTAACCAATAATAATAATAATAATAATAATAATACATCTTACATCCGCCGATGATACCTTAATAGTTCCTAGGTCCTTGGTTAGGACTCGAGCTGCTGAGCTATTAACCAGCCTCAAAGGCTGTGAATCTCACTACAGATTAACCAATAATAATAATAATGATGATGATGATAATAATAAAAATAGCAATCACAATTATTATGATTTGAAGGCCATATGCATTGACACAATCACCATCAGTCAATTGCAAAAGGCAGCCTGGCTTGGAACAGCTTAAATCCTGCTATGAATCGTTTAACACAGGGATGGGCAATTCTTTTTTCCCAAGGGGGCCCGTGAGAAAGTGAAACTGTTGGGGGCGGGGGCAAAACATTAGGGTTGTGATTCTGTGAAGGTCTGTAGGCATGCACACATGCGAGTACATAAATCTTAACCCAACAACAACCCAACAAATTATATTGGCTGTACACTGCCCTGAGTCCCTCGGGAGAAGGGCGGTATAAAAGTTTAATGAATTAATTAAATAAATAAACAGATGTTTCCCATCGGAGTCACCCACTTCCCTGCAACAGATCCATCTTTCTCATCAAATACAAATTGTTGTGTGAAGCTACAATTTGCATTCATGATGGGGGAACGCAGCTAACGTCACGATGAAAATATGGTGCAGACCGGTGTTATAGGGAGTCATAACGAGATTTAAATTCCCCTCAGAAAAGCATAAAATGTACCTCACCTTTTCTCCTTTGATCCCATCTTGTCCCCTTTTACCCTGGATTAAAAAAAGAAAGATAAGAATAAACACCATTTTTATGATAAGTCTGCAGAGTGGAGTAAATCAGTAAACGTCTGATTTTCATATAGTTAGTGCTCACTTAGTGACAACAATTGGGATTAAAAACTCCATCGCTTAGTGGAATATCGTATGACCCTGATGGATTTATGGCCTCACTTCCCCTTCTCCAGAAAGAGACTGTGAATTCTAGTTCTGCCTTGGATGAAAACCAGCTGGGTTATTTGAGGTCAATCACCGGGAGAGAGTGAGTTCTAGTCCTGCCTTATGTATGAAAACCAACTGGGTGACTTTGGGCCAATCACCAGGGGACAGTGAATTCTAGTCCTGCCTTATGTATGAAAACCAACTGGGTGACTTTGGGCCAAACACCAGGAGATGGTGAGTTCTAGTCCTGCCCTATATATGAAAACCAACTAGGTGACTTTGGGCCAATCACCAGGGGACAGTGAATTCTAGTCCTGCCTTATGTATGAAAACCAACTAGGTTTGGACCAAACACCAGGAGACGGTAAGTTCTAGTCCTGTCTTATGTATGAAAGTCAGCTGGGTGACTTTGGGCTGATCACCAGGAGACAGTGAGTTCTAGTCCTGCCTTAGGCGTGAAAGCCAGCTGCATGACTTAGAGCCAATAACCAAGAGACGGTGAGTTCTAGTCCCGGCGTAGACTTAGTCCCGCCTTAGGCTGGGTGACTTTGAGCCAGTCTCTCTCTCTCAGCCCAACCTACCTCACCAGGTTGTTGTGGGGGAAATAAAAGGAGGAAGCTACGTTGGATATATTCACTGCCTTGAGTTATTTATAAAAATAATAAAAATAATGAAGGCAGGATGTAAACAGACAAAGGAGCCAAGAAATCTTTGTGGCTGTTCTTACCCTTAAGCCAGGGGGTCCTTCTTCCCCAGGAAATCCTTGCTCCCCCTAAAGAGAAAGCCAGAATCAACTCAGGAGAAATTTCTGCTAGAAAAACAGACCTAAGCATAACAACAACGATTTGGGAGAATTAAAAACAATTAAAAACAATTTTTAAGCTAATTAAATTTCTTCTGCTTTTCAGCCAAAAACCTTGCTGGGCTAAAATGGCTTCGCTTAATGACGGCAGCGTTGGCTTAACAACCACAGCATTCGGTTAATAACCAATGCCATAAAATCAGGCACAGTCGTATGATTCCTTAACAACCGGCATGACTTAACTGCAATGCTTTGATTAATTTCAGTTGTAAGTCGAAGACTACCTGTATGGAGTATCCAAAATTATTCAGAGCCAGAGAAGAAGAGAAGTTACTTTCTTCTGTGAATTTTAATTTAATTTTCATTTTAAATTTGGATCCTCTTGTAAAGCCGTCAGCAGAAAATCCTCAGGCTTTTGCCGAAGGTATCTTTAATTTTGAAACATGAACAGAAAACCATCTTTCAAAACTCACTTTTGGCCCCTGGAGTCCCGGATGTCCCATAGTTCCCTGCAATGGGACATAAAGAAGACAATTATTGCATCCTATCAAATGTTTATTTATTAATTTTGCAGCCGTTCTTCCCCCAAAGCTCCCCATTCAGGCTCAAAATCAATATTTCCTTTTCTTAATATTTGCTTTCTTTCATTTTTGGTGTTCCATTTAGAAAAAAGAAAGGAGTTAGCACCTACCCCTCTCCTAGGAAAATGAGATATTTTAGGAAATATTAAAAAGGGCACAATATTTCCCTTAAAAGGGAGGCAGAAACTCACCCCCCACACACTCACACACCTTTGTCAATGGGCCATTAAGGCCTGGACTAGTCAATTCTACATAACAAAGATCTACCTCCTTCAGGCAGAGCCATAGTAGGAATTGCCCAAAGCCCTTTCATTATATCATCACCCAGCAAGGCTCAACCAAGCCTGGGACAAAGACAAGCTACAAAGTTACCCCTGCATGACCCCATGGGAGTCTGACAACCAATCAGAACACAAGTTCAAATTCAAAGCCCAACAGAGGGCATAAAACCCAGGCACTCTCAGCATCTTTGCCCTTTGTGCCCAGGATCTCCAAGGCATGTGATCCTGTCCACCATTAAACCATCTTTCCAAGCAACTTCAATGAATCCAGGGTCTTTTTCCCCACTTTGAAACTGAACCCAGAAGAATATTTCTTCCAACAGAGAGAAAGGGGAATTTAATTTGGTTACGGACTTCTACGCTAGTTTTTTGTTTGTTTGTTTGTTTTTTGCAGAGAGGTGACAGCAAAGATATTTTATTTATTTATTTATTTAGATTTATATACTGCCCTTCTCCTTACGGACTCAGGGCGGTGCACAGCTGATTAAAATCTAGCACACAAAAGTTAAAATTTCGTAAAAGAACAAATATAAATGGCCGTAAATTAAAACTAATTCATATAAAAGATAATAAAAACTCTAAAATGATAAAATATTTACAGGAATCAGGCTAAGCCGGCAAGCTGAAAACATACCAAGAAATATAAAAAAATGAGCGAAAGGAAAGGAAAGAAGAAGAGGAGAAGAGAGGGAAGGAAAGGCCAAGGCAAGGAGGGGAGGATGAGAGGGGAAGGGGAAGGGGAAGGAAAGGGAAAAGAAAGGCAATGCAAGAAAGAAAGAAAAAGAAAATTCACTTTTAAAAAGCGGGAGGGGATAGGATTAATTTTTCTTGAAGGGCTGAATTGTCTCAGCATCAACTGTTTGCCCTTGAGCAAGCTTAGAAGCTAAGCAGGGTCAGGCCAGGCTGGTATCTGGATGGGAGACTACAAATATAATCCTTGATTTACAACCACAATTGAGCCCCAAATTTCTGTTGCTAAGCATGACGGTGATTAAAGGAGGTGGCTTTTTATTTTTTTATTTTTTTTTTGGCCCTGTTTCACGACTTTTCTAACCACCGTTGTTAAGCAAACCACCGCAGCGGTTACGTCAGTCACAAGGTTGTTAAGCGAATCTGGCTCTCTCTGCTTATCAGAAAGTCGCAAAAGGGGATCATGTGACCCCCGGGGATATTGCAACCGTCATACGTACATGCCAGTTGCCAAGAATTTGCATTTGGATCATGTGACCGTGGGAGTGGTGCAACGGTCGTAAATTTCTCAGTGCTGTTGTAACTTTGAACGGTTGCTAAACGAATGATTGTAAGTCAAGGACTAGCTGTACTTTATCATTACTGTTTATACATATTTTATACTTTTGTCTAGAAAAGTCTTAAGAATATTAATCAAGTTTTTTTTTATATATGGTCTATAAATATTTTTATTATTTTATTGAACATTTGAAATTATATTGCTATCTAGAAAACTTATAATGTTATATATACTTACTATATTATTACTTAGAAAAATTATGATGTTAAAAATAAGTTTATATATATTTGTTATACTGCTGTCTAGAAAAATGTTAAGAATATCTGTTAAGTTTTTATAAATGACTTATGGCTAGTTTATATTTGATTTAGGGGGGTAGATAAGTGATTATATATGATTTATGTTTAGTATATATTTTAGATTAATTTTACTTCATTTAATGTTAAAACCTATGATATCTTATCTGGATCTCACCTATATTTTTTTGTTTAATATTGATTGATATATAAGATTGATGTTTTGTTAGTAAAGGAAGCCTGGGGGGGGGGGAGGAGGGGAGGGAGGGAAAGGGAGGGGGTGGTGGATGGGAGGGGGGATTGGTGGGGGGAAATGGGGATAAAAATTGTATTGTAAAACTTTTTCAATTAAAAAAAAAAAAGGACTAGCTGTACTGGTTGTTCATTGTTCTTTGAAGTCAGCGACGGAAGGGCTCCAGACGTTTACTATTCCGTAATCCATCAAAAGATATTTCTGCTTGTATTATTATTATTATTATTACAATCTGTAGGTATTATTTTGAACCCGTAATTAAAGAACAAACGTTATTACAGAATCAACGCCTACCTTATCTCCTTCGTTTCCCTTTAATCCTGGCATCCCCATCAGTCCGATTCCAACTTCGCCCTAAAATGGAAGTCGTGAAGATGGATGGATGGATTGATTGATCGCACACCACGTGAAAAATTGACTAAAGCAGAAACCCAGCAGAAAAATCATGATTCATATCTGCAAAACACAAGTTTTGGGTGGCCGTCCGAAGTTGTGAGGTCTTCATCCCTGGAGGTTTTCGAGAAGAGACTGGACAACCGTTTCTCTGGGATGGAATAGGGCAGGGATGGCTCACCTTATTGCCATCGTGTGCCAAAAGCTGGAATCACGCAGGAGGGGTCACACACACTTTACTCACTTTTTAAAAAACTTTTATTATATTTCTATACCGCCCTTCTCCCGAAGGACTCAGGGCGGTGTTCAGCCAAGATAAAACAGCAACAACTCATAGATTTAAAAAACCCATTAAAACAATTCCAACATTTGGCCGTTATTAAAACCCAAAACTAAAAGCCATTTTAAAACCGTTAAAAAACCCCATTAAAATTATTGTTCCGTCAGCCCGGCTTGATGAAAAAATAAGGTCTTCGGAGCACGACGGAAGGCGCGGAGGTCGGGGATCCTTCGTATATCTGGGGGCAGTTCATTCCATAGGGCAGGAGCCCCCATAGAGAAGGCTCTCCCCTTGGGGGTCACCAGCTGACACTGTTTGGCCGACGGCACCCTGAGGAGGCCCTCTCTGTGAGAGCGTATCAGTCGGTGGGAGACCATCGGTGGCAGAAGGCGATCTCGGCAGTATCCGGGCCCTAAGCCATGGAGCGCTTTAAAGTTGGTGACCAGCACCTTGAAACGCATCCGGAAGACCACCGGGAGCCAGTGCAGCTCGCGCAAGAGAGGTGTTACATGGGAGCGACGTGTTGTCCCCATTATCACTCGCGCGGCCGCATTTTGGACCAGTTGGAGCCTCCGGGTGCTCCTCAAGGGGAGCCCCATGTAGAGAGCATTACAGTAGTCCAGACGGGAAGTGACAAGGGTGTGAGTGACCGTGCGTAAAGCATCCCGGTCCAGAAAGGGACGCAATTGGGAGATCAGGCATGCGCATGGCCACCTCCACACCTGCCCATGGCCTCCACACACGCACACGGCTTGAAAACATGGCTAAATAGGACGCCATTGTCCTATTTAGCCAATTTGTCCGAACCAGCTGAATATCACTTCTGGCTAAGACCGAAGCTGTGACAACCGGGAGGAGAAGATTGAGTTAGAGCGGTTTGTGAACAGAGGATTGGAACTGAGTGAAACGATTTTCAACTTCTAAACTAGAGATTTAATAAGAGCCTGGTGGTGCAGCAGCTTAAAGTGGCGTCCAGTGACACCAGCTGCCTGCAATTACACCAGTTCGAATCTCACCAGGCTCAAGGTTGACTCAGCCTTCCATCCTTCCGAGGTAGGTAAAATGAGGACCTGGATTGTGGGGGCAATTGTTTTGCCCGAAAACAATGTTGAGAGATTTACTTCTTGTTTGGCTGTAATTATTTCTTCTGTTCCTGAACTGTGGCCAAGAAAAGCCTTTGGCAGTTTGCCTAATTATCCCAAGGTCAGAGATAAACTGAAGGATGGCGTTTTGAGAACTTTGCTTTCCTTTCATTTGGAATAAGCTGAGAATGAGTTAATTCTCCGCAGTTTTAATAAAACCTGTTTGTTTTTTGGAACTGTTTTGCATTTAATATCAACTACGTGGGCCTGGGTTACAACAGTCTCACAGAAAGAGAAGGGAATATGCCTGGTGGCGCAGTGGACTAAGTGCTGTTAAAGTAGCACTTAGTTGCCAGTGGCCTGCAATTACTGCGAGTTCAAATCTCACCAGGCTCAAAGTTGACTCAGCCTTCCATCCTTTCGAGGTAGGTGAGGACCTGGATTGTGGGGGCAATAAGCGGACTTTGTATAAAAAAGAACACTGCTTAGGGGGGCCCGAAAGCCATACTAAGTAGGTATATACAAAAGTATGAAGGCTATTGCTTAACGCATTGTAAGCCGCCCTGAGTCTCCAGAGAAAGGTGGCATATAAATTAAATTAAAAAAAAAAACCAGTAGAAAATTTTTTAAAAGAAAGATCCTCCAAAGCATGAGAAAGCGGCGGATTAGTACATGGAGATGGATTGTAGAACCTACAGAGAAATAAAACTTTAATGGGAGAATATGAAGCTTTCAACTTTAAAAGATCGGACTGGAACGTGCAGTGTTGAAAAAAGTGACTTTAATTTGCTGATAATATTATCTGATTACTGGAAGATATAGGACAAGTACCTTTTCACCTTTGGGTCCCGGAAGTCCAGGTGGGCCATCCAGTCCGATCGGACCAGGTAAGCCAGGTTTCCCCTGAAAAAGTCAAAAAGGATCTCTTTGTTAGGTTTCCGCTGAGATAAGGATACAACCAGGGGTGAAATGCTCCTGGTTTGGATTGGATCGAACCGATCCGGTAGCGATGGAGGTGGGTGGTTCGGAGAACCGGTAGCAAAAATCCCTGCCCACCCCCCCCCACATTGCCCAGCTGATCAATCATCAGAGGCTTTTTAAAATTATTTTTAAATGCATTTTTTCTACAATCTCTTTGGCCAAAGAGGTTATAGAAAAAATGTTTCTAAAGGGAAAAAAAAGCCTCTGCCGATCAGGCAAGTCAGCTGGGATCATCAGAGGCTTTAAAAGCATTTTTTTTTACAACCTGGAAGAGGTTGTAGAAAAAATGCTTTTAAAAGTAAAAAAAAAAAGCCTCTGATGATCGCGCGGCTCAGCTGGGGATTGGGGGGGAGGGGTGCGCAGGGATTTTTGCTACTGGTTCTCTGAACCACCCACCATCATCGCTACCGGATCAGGCGATCCGGTCTGAACCAGAAGCATTTCACCCCTGGGGTAGATAGATAAATAGATAAATAGATAAATAGAGACAGAGAGAGAGAGAGGGAGGGAGGGAGGGAGAGAGAGAGAGAGAGAGAGAGAGATGAATGGCTGGAGAATTCTGGGAGTTGAAGTCCACAAACCGGAAGATTGTCAAGTTTGCGGATTCCATTTTGAAGGCTTTGAGATTCCTTCTAACCACAAGGCACAAGGAACTAATTATAAATGAGGGTTACCAAGTTATCTGCTTTGTCCCTACTAGGGGTATCATCTCCCTTGAGTAAAAACATTCCTACAGGTCTTCTTCCTCCATGCGATGATGAGATCCGGTTAGGAAGCAGAAGATCCCACTCACCAATTCTCCTCTTCCTCCTTTCTCTCCTTTGATCCCGCTTCTGCCCCGGGGTCCCTAGAAAAAACAAAGATCTTGGATTTACAAAACACGCCGAGCCAGTCGAAAAATGTGATGGACAGCTCGTGATTTAGACGTGGTAGAAATCCAGTCGTGGTCTTAGCAGGAACCAGGAGCCATTACAGTGCAGGTCGTTCTCGACTTACAACGTTTGGTTTAGCGACCGTTCAAAATGACTGAAAAAAAATTGACCAAGGAGTGGTCCTCGCACTTATGACCGTCCCGGCGTTCCCCACAGTCACATGATCAAAATTTGAGTGCCTGGCAACTGGCATGTATTTATGATGGTTGCAGCATCCCGGGGTCACGCAATCGCCATTTTGTGACGTTCCCAGCCAAGCAAAGTCAATTGCAGCGATTTGCTTAACCAGCGTAGCCAAATAGCTCGTCAAACGGGATGCGATTCACTTAACAACCACTTTGCTTAGCAACAGAAGGTCTAATCTTCATTGTGGTCGTAAGTCGAGGGCCACCTGAATGGTTTCACCCGGTTGATTTTATCTGGGGATAGCAAAGACGTTGTGTTCTGTAGATGTCGGTACAGGGCATGAGCATTTATGCGAATGGAAAGTCACCAAGGAGAGAAGCAACCGAGAACTGAGGAGAAACTTCCTGACAGGGAGAAACAGTTAACCGGTGGAACAGCTTGCCACCAGAAGTTGTGAATGAATGGAGTCCAAAATAGGAACCGAAACTAAACGAAGAAAAATACTACTTACTCTGAGGCCTGGGTCTCCAGCTTCACCCTGGAATTGAAAGAACGGAAGATGTCACGAAGTGCAGAAACGTTTCACAGGATAACGAAATCACTGAATTGGAAGGGACTTTGGAGGTCTTCTAGTCCAGCCCCCTGCTTAGGCAGGAAACCCTACACCACTTCAGACAAATGGTTATCCAACGTCTTCTTAAAAACTTCCAGTGTTGGAGCAGCCACAACTTCTGGTGGCAAGTTGTTCCACTGGTTAATTGTTCTCACGGTCAGGAAATTCTTACCTTTTATTTGGCCCCACCCCCAAACTATTGCTGCCTCCTGAGTCCCAGCTGATCAGCTAGAAGGAAAAAAACTGTTTAAACTCTTGCCGCGGGGCTTCAAAGGGCCGCCCTACAGCTGATCAGTGTTAAAAGGCAGTGTGGTGGTAGACCAGTGCCTCCAAAAATGAATTAAACCGGTGCCTCCAAAAACAAATGAGTAGACCAGTACAGCTCTCCAAGCAGTTAAAAGCCTGGTAGATCAGGACCTCTGCTAAATCCTAAAGAATTGTCACATGACCATCAAGCCACACCCACAAAATAAGCCACGCCCACAGAACCAGTAGTAAAAAAAAATTAGAACCCACCCCTGGTCTAGAGTCACAAGCAGAGGTGGTATTCAGATGGTTCAGACCGGTTCGAGCGAAACGGTTGCGGCAACTGCCGGTGGCCCACCCGGACGAAATGCCGTCCTATTTAGCTACGTTTTTGAGGCTGGGCACATGAGTGGAAGGTGCCATGCGTGTAGCGAGCATGCACATGTGGCGCGAACCGGTGGCAACAACATGTAAAACCCACCCCTGGTCAGAAGCCAAGGAGGCAATACAGGTTGGCTTTAAAAATGCATTGGGGATGATGGACAACTAGGACAGCCAATGAGACGCAACAGAGTTGGAAGGGATCTTGCCGGTCAAGGAGACTCTACATGTGGCTCTACCTAGAATCGAACTCACAACCTCCTGATTGTGAGGCTAGAGCTCCACCTCTAGGCCAAAATCTTACATACCTTCACTGACGAGCCAGGTGGTCCCTGGGGTCCAGGTAGGCCTGGCAGACCCGGGGGGCCTGCCACACCGGGAACCCCCGGCTGCCCCTTTTGGCCCTGAAATAAACATATAAAATCTATTCAGCCAGATATCAGAGCAGAGTTTCTCAATCTGGGCAGCTGGGAGAGGTTGTGGATTTCCGCTCCCAGAATTCCCCCAGCGAGGAAGAGGCTTAGAATTCTACTTTCTCGTTCCCAAGAGGATGTTAATCTGATCTGAAGCTTTGGGGTGACTGTCTCAACCCTCCCGGATACCAGAAGAGGAAAAAACATCTGTAGAAAAGGAAAAGGGAGAAATATCCCCCCATGAATTGTGGGGCTCTCTCTGAGCTTGGCTGTTTTCGTGCAGATGTTTCGCAAACCAACTTGGGAACGTCATCAGTGATAGAAGAAAGTGGGGTTTGTGGGGGTGGAGGAGGAGGACGAGGAGGAGGAGGAGAAGGAGGAACATTGTGGAGCTCTTGGTGCTCTCTGAGCACTATTGTTTTCCTGCAAACGTTTTATGACCCAACTAGGTAACATCATCAGTGCTAGAAGGGAGTGGGGTTTGCGGAGAGGAGAAAGAGGAGGAGGAGGAGGAGGAGGAGGAGGAGGAGGAAGAGGAGGAGGAGGAGGAAGAGGAGGAGAACTGTGGAGTCCTGTGTGCTCTCTGAGCTCTATTATTTTCCTGCAGACGTTTTATGACCCAACTAGGTAATATGATCAATGCTAGAAGGGAGTGGGGTATAAGGAATGGTGGAGAACATGGAGGAGGAAGAAAAGGAGGAGGATCCTTGGTGTCCTTGGTGCTCTCTGAGCTTTGACTTTAAGAAAACAACCAAACTCCGAGAGCACGAAGGATCCCACAGTCGTTCCTCCTCCTCCTCTCCTCCTCCTCCTCCCTTTTTCTTTCCTTTCTCCCTCCTCCCCTGTCAGAGTGGCAATCAGCCCCGTTCTCATCCTGGGGTAATTGCCTAAATTAGAGGTGGATTGTGGCATTTTCCTTTGAGTATACTTTCAAGAGAAAATAAACCGAAATATATTTCTAATGAAACTCATATTTATTGTAAAGAAATAAAAACAAATCCCTCTATCTAATTACTACATGTTGGCAGCTTTCCCGGCTACCTTTCTTGGCAGTCGAACAAAGAAAAAATAGAAAAGAAGAAAGGAATGTAGACATGCGCAGTAGGTTACTGATAAGGGTCTGGCAAACTACAGTAAGTCTTAGAGTCCAAAAATAAAAGCTCAACTGATAAATACAGAAACACAGTGACACTCCCCCTCGTTCTTCTACTCCACTCCCTAAAGCCTCCTCCTCCTCCTCCTATCACTGATGATACCTAGTTGGGTCATAAAACGTCTACCAGAAAACCACCAAGCTCAGAGAGCCCTGAGGACCTATGAAAATATTTTCTTTTACTTACAGGAGGACCTGGATGCCCGCTTTTTCCTGAGAGGACTTCCATGCTTCCTAGCACGTATCCTGGTTCTCCCTGCAGAAGAGACGTTGTGTTTATGTACCACTTATCCGACAGAGCCCAAATCTACTTCGGTATAAAACCCACAATGTGGCTTTTCATGACCTGAGGATCAATTAATGCACATACAGTTGTGATCAGTGAATTATACATTGGGTGTGCTTTCTGCTTGATGGTTTGTCAGGTGTCAATCCCTGCTTATCTGGCTCATTCGATGATGTATTTTAGAGATCCACACGTTCTTTACTCCAATATGAAGACTAGGAGAAGATGTCTCAATCCAGGGATTTAACAATTTAGGGTTGTTAAAGGGTTTGAAAAAGGACTTTCAGGGTCTGTCTCTCAAATGCTATCCAAATATAAGACCCCCAGTTTGTGTGAAGATTGAACTCTCTTTGCTTCTTTCAAAACTTAACGTTTTTCAACTTGGCAATGAACTGAAGGGAGGGGAATGGGAAATGCAGAGATTGTGAAAGCCGTCAAGGTCACTGTTGCAGGTGCTCGGGAAAGAGATGGACTGTTCCCGTAACAAAAAAAACACATTTCATACTTGGACAATGTGCTTACTCAAGGGTGGAGAGAATGAGAAGTTATTGTTTAACTGGGTCAAACCTTTGCGCGGGAAAAATCAGAGCCGGTTTCTTTTCTTTAGTACCAACATGGTGTAGCCAATAAAGTTTTGCTTTTGGGAATTCAGTTCTCCCGAGAGTGTTTTCCTTGTTTTGGGTTTGCTAATTGGACAGTTGACATTTTGATTATGTACAAGTAGTCCTTGACTGGATAAGTGGGAGGTTTGTACAGTGCCATTGTGCCATTGTGGTCACTAAATGAATGGTTATAAGTCGAGGACTACCTGTAAAGCAAGTATCTAAGCTCACGGGGTGGCATGGCTTGGTGGGCGTGGCAAGGGAAGGATACTGTAAAATCTCCATTCCCTCCCCAATCCAGGGGAAGGTTACTGCAAAATCCCCATTTCCTCCCGATCAGCTGGGATTTGGGAGGCAGGGATTAGATGGGGGCGGGGCCAGACAGAATTTTTACTACCGGTTCTCCGAACTACTCAAAATTTCCACTACCAGTTCTCCAGAACTGGTCAGAACCTGCTGGAACCCACCTCTGCAGCGATGGGTGGCGGGAGAATTCTGAGTGTTGAAGTCCACAAAGTTGCCACATTTGGAGATCCCTGGCATAGAACTAAGGCTACATATTACATCTTGGGTGTGGTATCAACATGGTTTTATTGTGTACAAGTGTAAAACACAAAACAAAAACTCACTCTGTCTCCTTTAGACCCAGATGGGCCCGGGAATCCAGGAAGCCCCTAGTAAAACCATGCAGGGAAAACAGATTTAGCTTGGTGCCAAAACAGGAGCATTCAAAATCACGCACTCATATATCACACAAATCCAGTACTGAGACCCAGTTCGGTCGAGGGGCTAAGGCACCAGCTAGAAACCAGGAGACGGTGAATTCTAGTCCTGCCTTAGGCCTGAAAGCCAGCTGGATGGCTTTGGGCCAGTCACCAGGAGATGGTGAGTTCTAGTTCTTGCCTAACCATGAAAGCTGACTGGGTGACTTTGGGCCAATCATCAAGAGACAGTGAATTCTAGTCCCGCGTTAGGCGTGAAAGCTGGCTGGATGGCTTGGGCCAATCACCAGGAGACAATGAGTTCTAGTTCTGGCTTAACCATGAAGTTCACAACCATAGCTGTGGACTAATCACCAGGAGACTGTGAGTTCTAGTCCCACCTTAGACATTAAAGCCGCTGGATGATTTTAGGCCAATCATCAAGAGACATTGAGTACTAGTCCTACTTTAGGCATGAAAGCCAGTTGAGTGACTTTGGGCCAATCACCAGGAGACAGTGAGTTCTAGTTCTGTCTTAGGGATGAAAGTCAGCTGGGTAATTTAGAGTTAATCACCAGGGGACAGTGAGTTCTAGTTCCACCTTAGGCATGGAAGCCAGTTGAGTGACTTTGGGCTAATCACCAGGAGATGGTGAGTTCTAGTTCTGCCTTAGGCACGAAAGCCAGCTGGGTGACTTAGGGCTAATCACCAGAAGATGGTGAGTTCTAGTCCTGCCTTAGGCATGAAAGTCACTGGCTGGGTGACTTTGTGCCAATTACCAGGAGACGGTGACTTCTAGTCCCACCTTAGCCATGAAAGCCTGCTGCGGACTAGAACTCACCGTCTCCTAGCTTCTAGATTAGTACTTTAACCACCTCCACAGATTCTCCATATGCAACTTACTTGGTCTCCTTGTATGCCCGGGAGTCCCTGCCCATTAAGAGAGAGAAAGAGAGAGAAAAGCAGCAGCTGTTAAAAACGAAATCATCAGGGTAACTTTTACAAATCAATTGTGATCTTAAGGGCATAAAATATCTACTCTTAATCCAGGGGAGCCCGGTGGGCCCACTCGTCCAGGTCTGCCAGGTAATCCCGGGATCCCATCTTTTCCCGGAAATCCCTAAACAAAGCAGGAAAGAGCAGAGGATACGGGTGAGAAACACGGCCCACCTCCTGTTGAGGGCTTAACAGACTCCCGTAAAAGGCGGAAGGCATCTATTTGATTTCCAAAGTGGAAATCTACTCACCCGTTCTCCTTTTTCCCCTTTGGTGGCAAAAGCAAATGGGTTGTAGCTTCCTCCTCGGCGTAAACTTCCTCCCACGAAGCTCTGTAGAAGCAAAGTCAGTGGTGATATCCAGCTGGTTATATCCGGTTCGGGCAAATCAGTAGCAGCGGCTGCGGGAGGCTCCGCCCACCCGCCTAGAGGTCATCATATCCTGTTTTCGACCCTCTGCCCTCTGTGCGCACACTCTCATTTGTAAACTGGTAGCGAAGGTAATTGAATACCCCCCCTGAGCAAAATCAACTCTCATTTCAGACAGTGGTGGGTTTCAACCGGTGTTACCACCGATTCGCTTCATGCATGCACTTTGTGTACGCTTCGTGCGCACGTGTTAGCTTTGCTCGCACGCATACCAAACTTGCTCTCCATGCAATCGCAGTGTGGCCCTTTCTAGATCGGGACTCCTTATGCACAGTCACTCAGACCCTCGTCACTTCTCGCCTGGACTATTGCAATGCTCTCTACATGGGGCTCCCCTTGGGGTGCACCCAGAGGCTCCAACTGGTGCAGAGTGCGGCCGCGCGGGGGATTATGGGAGCGACAGGGCGCTCCCACGTGACACCTCTCCTGCGTGAGCTGCATTGGTTGCCGGTGGACTTTCGGGTGCGTTTCAAGGTGTTGGTAATCACCTTTAAAGCGCTCCATGGCTTAGGACCAGGGTACTTACGGGACCGCCTTCTGCCACCAATCGCCTCCCACCGGCCGGTTCGCTCCCACAGAGAGGGCCTTCTCAGGGTGCCGTCAGCCAGACAATGTCGGCTGGTGACCCCCAAGGGGAGAGCCTTCTCTGTGGTAGCTCCCACCCTCTGGAACGACCTTCCTCCAGAGTTGAGAACGATCTCTGACCTCCGGACTTTTCATCGGGCCTTAAAAACATATTTTTTTCAGCTTGCCGGCTTGGCCTGATCCCTGTTAAATTTTTAGAACTTTTAGTGTTTTGATATTAATTTTAAATTGAATTGTTTTAATTATCGGCTAAATTTATATTTGCTGTTTTAAAATTTTAACTTTTGTGTACCTTGTTTTTTATCTGGCTGTTCACCGCCCTGAGTCCGCAAGGAGAAGGGCAGTATATAAATCTAATAAAATCAATCAAATCAATTAGGGAACAGCAATTCACTCTGCTGCGCCGTTCGCGTTTAGGGATAGTTAAAAAAATGAGACTTCCCCACTAGGGGTGGGATTCATATACTGTAGCAATCAGTTCGCCCAGTATGGGAAATGTGAGCGTGTGCATTGCACCACAAAACACGTCAATTCGCTCACGCGCCCCATCCACATATGCGTGAGATGTCAAACAACAGAGCAATTCGCTCGCACGCACCGTCTGTACATGCATGTTGTGTCAAAAACACAGTGATATAGGATGGAATTGTTCCCGGGAGGGTGGGCCCACCACCCATCCGTAGGTCGTCACTTCAAGCGAACCGGTCCGAACCAGCTGAATACCACCTTTGCTCCCCACCCCCGCTATGTCGCTCAAGTCACATGGTCTGATTGGTCCAGATATAGGTTCCCGCCCAACTTCGACAGGTGTCCATTGACATGACTTTGGTTCTCATGGCTGATAAATGTTATGGTTGAGGCACCACATTCCTAAGCCCCCCCCCCACATCTGTGCTTTCCCCCCCACCTCCCCCTTCAGTGGCAACCCAGGAACGAAGCAGAAGAAGTAAGCACGGCTTCATCTGAAGTCATTTTGCAGGTTGATAAATCCCCCAGGTGGCTCGAAATCCACCCCCAGGTGGCCTCTGTAACTCAGATTCCCATTTTCTCGAACCCGCATCCCCCCAGGTTCAGAGGCCATCCACACCTGCCTTACCTCCAAGCATTGTGGGTCACAAGGTCCTTGCGTGGCGAACGCTGCCAGGTGAGTAGGAGGGGAACTGGCGACGGTTGACCTCCTCGGGTCATCAAACAGCTGTTCTGGGGGGTCCATAACTTTGCCAGCCAACTTAGAATAAAGGACATAAATTAGTCCATTCTGCCCCACCACTTAATCCAGAAGAACTAAGGGTCATATGATAAACCCAATTTGTCTACAATCTACACAGGTGGATTCCATCAAGTTAAAGGTAAAGGTAAAGGTTCCCCTCACACATATGTGCTAGTCGTTCCCGACTCTAGGGGGCGGTGCTCATCTCCGTTTCAAAGCCGAAGAGCCAGCGCTGTCCGAAGATGTCTCCGTGGTCATGTGGCCGGCATGACTCAACGCCAAAGGCGCACGGAACGCTCTTACCTTCCCACCAAAGGTGATCCCTATTTTTCTACTTGCATTTTTTACCTGCTTTCGAACTGCTAGCTTGGCAGAAGCTGGGACAAGTCACGGGAGCTCACCCCGTTATGTGGCGCTAGGGATTCGAACTGATGAACTGCCGACTTTTCGATCGACAAGCTCAGTGTCTTAGCCCCTGAGCCACCACATCTCGTTCCATCAAGTTAAAGAGGCTTAAATCCCCAGCTACTTAGTGGGTCTAGGATTGCAACTTTAAAGTTATTCCTATGAATAGTTATTTGAAAATAATTTATTGACGTGCTTAAGGCATTTTGTCCCTGTTCCAAGGGTGGGATGGGCAGGATAAGAGACAGCACAATCCAGAGTTGGATTGTCAGAAAAGGAAGAGATTGTATATCCATTGGGTGAAGATTGTATAAATTTAGTCTGGCAAGACTGTCTCTACGGTGTATCCAGAGAACCAGCCTGGTCTAGTGGTTAAGGTGCCAGGTTAGGAACTGGGAGACGTGAGTTCTAGTCCTACCTTAGGCATGAAAGCCAGAAGGGTGACTCTGGGCCAATCACCAGGAGACTGTGACTTCTAGTTCTACCTTAGACATGAACGCTGGCTGGTTGACTTTGGGCCAATCACCAGGGGACGGTGAATTCTAGTTCTACCTTAGACTTTGGACAAACACCAGGAGACGATGAGTTCTAGTCCCACCTTAGCTATGAGAGCTAATTGGGTGACTTTGCGCCAATCTCTCTCTCTCTCTCTCTCTCTCTCTCCCCAACTCACCAGTGGTGAAATCCAAATTTTTTTACTAACGGTTCTGTGGGTGTGGCTTGGTGGGCGTGGCTTGGTGTGCGTGGCAAAGGAAAGATACTGCAAAATCTCCATTCCCACCCCACTCCAGGGGAAGGGTACTGCATAATCCCCATTCCCTCCCCACTCCAGGGGGAAGGATATTGCAAAATCCCCATTCCCATCCCACGCTGCGACCAGCCAGAGGTGGTATTTGCCGGTTCTCCTAACAACTCAAAATTTCCACTTCCGGTTCTCTAGATTTCACCCCTGCAACTCATGTCACAAGGTTGATGTTGTAGGAAAAATAGGAGGGGAAAAAAGGAGAATTGGGTGTGTTCACCCCTTTGAGCTCTTATTAACAAATAATAGAGGTGGGGTTTGAAAAACCTAATTAAAAAAATATGTAAATAATAAATAGAGAACCCAACCTTGGTTGGATTGCTTTATGTCATTCTTGCACTAGGCCCATTAATGGCCATGGTTTGCCAGGACTCAAGATAACCATAATCTTTTCAATATATATATAGGATTATGGAATAGTCCACAATAGAATAACATCCCTTTGCCCTCTGCCCAAAAAGAAAGATGCAAAATATTTTTTTTACCTTCAAATGCTCCGGCATATCTCTGTTCCCTTGCCAGGATCCCATACAAATTATTTCCACCAGTTCTTTGATGATTTGGGTCAAATCGTCAAAAGTGTCAACGTGAAAGAGACATTCTAAATTCCGATGTAGGAGAATCTGCTTTAATTCCTCCACGTGAGCTCCTGAAATCCCTACAGGAATTATTTGGATTCCTGCAGGACAAGAAATAGAGACAGAGAGGGAGATGATGGAGATGGAGGAACAGAGGAACAGAGATGGAGATGAAGATAGAGATGGAGGTAGACCCCTCTGATATCTAAAAAATCTATTTTCTTCCTTTTGTACAGGGGGGAGGGAGACTGAAATTCATGACTGTTTGGGATCAATAAGGTAAGCGGAACACGGAAATCCAGAGATCTTATAGCACCTTTTATATCCAAACGTTCTTAATGTCAGAAGCATCGAATCCCAGAGGTCGAAATCCATAACTACCTAGAATGTGAGCCAGTGTAGCTGGGGGCAGCACCTCATCCAGGGAGGGGCCATCGGTCAGCAAAATCAGGATGTGTGGGACGGCAGGCCTCATTCCCTTGGAGACTTGAAATATTTCTTTCAGCACGTAAGCGATCCCTCTGCCTGGGAGAAAACACAGAAACTTAGAAAGGCATTGACAAAATCCCCATCAGTCAATTGCAGAAGGCAGCTTGACTCAGAACAGTTTACATCCTGCAGACGATATTGCTAACTCCATCAACTCTCCAGATCTGCTTATCCCAGGTCCTTGAAAAGGACAATAATAGAATTGGAAAGGATCGGAATTTCCCTTGCCTAAGGAAGAGGGTTGTTAAATGAATCGCGCCTGGTTTTTACAACAATTTTTTTGGCCTGCAGTTTGTTAAGACAATCGCTGCAATTGTTTAAAATGAATTATGTGGCCGTTAAACGAATCTTTCTTCTCCCATTGACTTTGCTTGTTGGAAGATGGCACGGGAAGTCAAAACTGCTGATCCCATGATCCTAGGACGCTGGCAACCATCATAACTATATGCGGATTGCAAAACACGTGAAGGGATGTTGCAACGTTCATAAGTGCAAGGACTGGTCATAAAACACTTGCTTCAGTAATTCTTTTCTCTAGACTGGCCAAACCCAAATCCTGCAACCGTTCTTCTTAAGTTTTAGTCTCCGGGCCTTTGATCATCTTAGTTGTTCTTCTCTGCACTTTTTCCAAAGTCTTAACATCTTTTTTTGTAATGTGGTGACCAACTCTAATTAAATTATCCTTTGGGATAATCGCCAACCTTTATCTTCTTTGACACCCTGCCAAAGGCCTTACTTGGCAAAGCCCTACCGAGTTCAGAAACAAGCAAGAGATGCCGACTGGAAACAGAGTTAGCAATGTTGCTTTCCTGCAAAAAGGCCCACATGCTTCTGTTCCTCTTTTAAGTCTTATGGAGAGTGGGGCAGCAATCATCTCCTGGCCTTACTGCTGAGTCGTCCCTTTTGCTTTAGCTGCTCTTACCTTCTGGCAGCTCTGTGTATAGGTGTGCTAGGAACAGGCTCCTCCTGTTCCTCTGTCTCTCTGCTGTCCGACTCTGGGGGCTCTGGTGCCTGCGCATCACTCCCAGATGGCTCTGGCCTTATCTCTGCCTCCGACGCAGAGCCCTCGTCCGGGCCTTCCCCAGACTCCAGGACTGGCCCATGTTCCTCCCCAGCCTCCTCACTGTCCACAGGCTGCTGGTGGACCACAACAGTTGCTGGTTTTGAAACAGGTTTCGCCTAATCTGTACTTGTACCTATGATTTTTTTTCCTTCCTAGGTGTAAAACCTTGCTAAACGGATGGTCATAAATCAAGGAGGGCCTGAATTAATTCATCAGAATTTATTCTCCTATGAGCCCTTAGGGTGTCTAGCCATCCAATTCAAACTGAAGAATTGACACAAAACAGATAAAATGTCCCTCTTGAATACAATACAGGGGGTGAAATCCAGCAGTTTTTGACAGGTTCTGGATAAACCTGTCAGGTTCTGACAGGTTTTGGATAATTTCCAAAAGTGGAAATTTTGAGTAATTCGGAGAACCGGTAGTGAAAATTTTGAGTAATTCGGAGAACCGGTAGTGAAAATTTTGAGTAATTCGGAGAACCGGTAGTGAAAATTTTGAGTAATTCGGAGAACCGGTAGTAGAAATTTTGAGTAATTCGGAGAACCGGTAGTGGAAATTTTGAGTAATTCGGAGAACCGGTAGTGAAAATTTTGAGTAGTTTGGAGAACCGGTAGTGAAAATTTTGAGTAATTCGGAGAACCGGTAGTGAAAATTTTGAGTAATTCGGAGAACCGGTAGTGAAAATTTTGAGTAATTCGGAGAACCGGTAGTGGAAATTTTGAGTAATTCGGAGAACCGGTAGTGAAAATTTTGAGTAATTCGGAGAACCGGTAGTGAAAATTTTGAGTAATTCGGAGAACCGGTAGTGGAAATTTTGAGTGATTCGGAGAACCGGTAGTGAAAATTTTGAGTAATTCGGAGAACCGGTAGTGGAAATTTTGAGTAATTCGGAGAACCGGTAGTGGAAATTTTGAGTAATTCGGAGAACCGGTAGTGAAAATTTTGAGTAAGTTGGAGAACCAGTAATGAAAATTTTGAGTAATTCAGAGAACCGGTAGTGGAAATTTTGAGTAGTTTGGAGAACCGGTAGTGGACATTTTGAGTAGTTCGGAGAACTGGCAAATACCACTTCTGGCCAGCCCCAGAGTGGGTAGGGAATGGAGATTTTGCAATATCCTTCCCCCAGGAGTGGGGAGGGAATGGGGATTTTGCAGTATCCTTCCCCCAGGAGAGAGGTGGGAATGGAGATTTTGCAGTATCCTTCCCCTGCCATGCCCACAGAACCGGTAGTAAAAAAATTTGGATTTCACCACTGATACAATACCAACCAGTCTTCGTGTTCCCGCCATTATAGACGAGCCTCTTGAGTGCGTTTTGAACTCGGATCCGGTCCGGAAAAGTGTTCAAATGGAATTCGGTCCTTGGCTTTTCACTGTATTGAACTACAGAAATCTGGAAAGTAACAGAAAATTTTGTTTAAAAAGTATATAAAGAGTTTAATCTGCATATCAGCTGAAAAATTACAGATAACATGTGACTCACCGCCGTTTATTTAGTGACCGTTTGAAATTACAACGGCACCGAAAAGTGACTTATGACTGATTTTCACACTTACGACCGTCGCACCATCCCCATGGTCACGTGATCAAAATTTGGATGATTGGCAGCTGGCTCGTATTTATGACAGTTTCACTATCCCGGGGTCACGTGATCACATTTCTAAACTTTCCCAGCCAAGCAAAGTCAAAGTGGGAAGGCAGATTCACTTAATGACTGCCTGTTTCACTTAGCAACTGCAGTGATTTGCTTAACAACTGTGCCCCCCCCCAAAAAATAGTAAAAATTGGGCAAAATGCATTTGATAACTGCCTTGCTTAGCAACGGAATCTTTGAGCTCTGCAGTGGTCGTAAGTCAAGAACTCCCTGTGTTTCCCTGCCAGGGAAGTCCAAAAATGTTACCAGGATGGGCACAAAAGCTGTGGTGGGTTTTTTTTTTGGATTTCATGGAGCAGAGAAGCAGAATTTCATTTGCAGGACGATTTTTTTTAACCTCCTGTGTTCCCTAAATAATAATAATAATAATAATAATAATAATAATAATAATAATAACAACAACATATTAACAGCCAAGAATAAAAGCACTCCAATACAAAATTTAAAATATTAGTAAAAGAATTAAATAATTTTGGCCCAACAAATGTAAAAAACCAATAAACAATTAAAATTTAAAACCCATAAAACTTTAGACTTAAAAAGAGGGGGGGGGGTTACGCCAGCCCAGCTTGACAAAATAAAAAAGTTTTTAGGGCACGGCGAAAAGCCCGGAGATCAGGTATCGTATGGATCTCCGGGGGCAAATCGTTCCAGAGGGCTGGTGCTGCCACAGAGAAGGCTCTCCCCCTGGGTGTCGCCAGCCGACATTGTCTGGCTGACGGCACCCTGAGGAGTCCCTCTCTGTGGGAGCGTACTGGCCGGTGGGAGGCTATCGGTGGCAGAAGGCGGTCCCGCAAGTACCCAGGCCCTATGCCATGGAGCACTTTAAAGGTGGTCACCAACACCTTGAAGCGCACCCGGAAGACCACTGGAAGCCAATGCAGCTCACGCAGGAGAGGTGTCACATGGGAGCACCCCCTTGCTCCCATAATCCTCCGTGCGGCCGCATTCTGCACCAGTTGGAGCCTCCGAGCGCACCTCAAGGGGAGCCCCATGTAGAGAGCATTGCAGTAGTCCAGGCGGGAAGTGACGAGTGCCTGAGTGACTGTGCGTAGGGAGTCCCGATCTAGATAGGGACGCAACTGGCGTATCAGGCGAACCTGATAAAAAGCCCCCCTGGCCACGGCTGTCACATGCTCCTCTAAAGACAGCCGTGCATCCAGGAGGATGCCCAAGTTGCGGGCCCTATCCCTATTAAAAGTTCCCCATTGGTCAGCTAACTGTATCAAGCTCCTTTTAAGTTTTTCCACAACTTTAGGAAATAGTCTCCCATGATAATTTCAATGCATTGTGACTTAAAAAAATATCAATAGAAAAAAATATTTGTAGCTCAAGGCTGAATTGTGGGCTCCTTGGTGTTCTCTGAACTTGGTGGTTTTCAATTTAAAATAAATTTTTATTAGAGTATAAATATTTTAAAAAAAACATAACATAACATATACACAACAAACATTTATACAACATATAAACAAAAAGAAAAGGATTACTGTATTTTCCTGCATATAAGACTACTTTCTAACACACAAAAATCTTCTCAAAAGTCGGGGGTCGTCTTATACGCCGGGTCTCATTCTCCTGTAACCAGTTAGACCAGCCCGAAAGGCTCTGACGAGCCTTAAATGGCTCTGAGGAGGGTTGTCTTATACACCCAGTTGTCTTATACGCTGGAAAATACGGTATGTTTCCTTCTTAAGCATTATTTTAAAGTGACATTCTGCTTATAATACGTTTCTTCACCTCTCCTCAATCTAATAGCATTTTTTTATACCGGTAATATTTCCCCCTATATTTTTTGTTTATTTCTAGTTTTTAACCAATTATACCAATTGTTCCATATTTTGTAATAATCTGATTCTTCTCTTTCTTGTATTTCTTTGGTTAGCCTATCCATTTCAGCGCATTCTAGAATTTCTTCTATTAATTCTGTTTCATTTGGTGTTCTTTCTTGCTTCCAGTTTTTTGCATAAATTATCCTTGCGGCTGTTAGTATGTGAATTGTGAGATATTTGGTATCTTTAGGATATGATTTATTTAAAATTCCTAGTAAAAATGTTTTTGGTTCTTTATCTATCTGTGTTTCTGTTATTTCTGTTAAGAAGAAGAAGAAGAAGAAGAAGAAGAAGAAGAAGAAGAAGAAGAAGAAGAAGAAGAAGAAGAAGAAGAAGAAGAAGAGGAGGAGGAGGAGGAGGAGGAGGAGGAGGAGGAGGAGGAGGAGGAGGAGGAGGAGGAGGAGGAGGAGGAGGAGGAGGAGGAGGAGGAGGAGGAAGGAGGAGGAGGAGGAGGAGGAGGAGGAGGAGGAGGAGGAGGAAGAAGAAGAAGAAGAGGAGGAGGAGGAGGAAGAGGAAGAAGAAGAAGAAGAAGAAGAAGAAGAGGAGGAGGAGGAGGAGGAGGAGGAAGAAGAAGAAGAAGAAGAAGAAGAAGAAGAAGAAGAGGAGGAGGAGGAGGAGGAGGAGGAAGAAGAAGAGGAAGAAGAGGAAGAGGAGGAGGAGGAGGAGGAGAAGAAGGAGGAGGAGGAGGAGGAGGAGGAAGAAGAAGAAGAAGAAGAGGAGGAGGAGGAGGAGGAGGAAGAAGAGGAAGAGGAGGAGGAGGAGGAGGAGGAAGAAGAAGAAGAAGAAGAAGAAGAAGAAGAAGAAGAAGAAGAATTATTGTGGGATCCTCAGTGCTCTCTAAGCTTGGTGGTTTTTTTACAGATGATTCATGACCTAACTAGATAACATTATCAGTGCTAAACCCAAGGGAGTTGGGTTTGTAGAGAGGAGGGAGGGAGGGAGGGAGGGAGGGAAGGAAGGAAGGAAGGGCTGTGGGGGTCCTTGGTGCTCTCTGAGCTTCGTGGTTACCTTGCAGATGTTTCATGAGCCATCTAGATAACATCATCAGTGCTAGAATGGAGCGGGATTGGCAGTCTGTTTGGGGTACATAAACAGAGAGCAAATCTCACCTCCTTCCAACACTAATGACGTCACTCAGTTGGGTCACGCAAGAAAACTGAGCTACCAAGCTCAGAAAGCACCCTGGACCCCTCCTGAACAAATACATGTGAGGCAAGAACTTACCTGGGTACCTTCAGGCCCAATTTGAGGGAAATTTGAGATCAGGTGGAAGAGGAAATCCTTCACTTTGATAAAGTTGTCTGGACCGATGCTCGAGGATTCGTCCACAAGAAAAGCGATATCCGCTTTGAATTGCCTACAGGCTAGGAAGGAGAGGAAAAGGATTGATTGACTGATTGAAAACATCGATCACATGATCCCCAGGTGCGACCATCCCAGCGGACTTCTGAGAAGCACCGTCAATGGGGAAAGCAAGATTCGCTTAACCACCACCACGGCCAAATAAGTCATAAAATCAGGCGTGACTCACTTAAACAATCACATCACCAAAAATGGGGCATGGGGAGATCAAAAACACGACGCATGGAGGCTGAAAACGCAACACGCAGAGGCTAAAAACAAGACGCATGGAGGCTGCGATAGGCTCTGGCGATCCCTGCAGCCAGGAACAGCTGATTGGCAGTATTCCAGGAGGCCGATCCACACTGCCAATCAGCTGTTCGTGCTAAATCAGGCTGCGATAATGTGCTGAAGCTGAGCAGGCTGTTTGCTGTTTGCTGCAAGGATGCTAGACCGATGAATACCGATGGATGCTGGTAGGCTGAGGCAGAATTTTTTTTCTAGTTTTCCTCCCCCAAAATTAATGTGCTTCTTATAGTCCGGAGTGTCTTATACTCTGAAAAATTACAGTAAGTAATGGAAGGACTTGCCTCCTGCAATTGTGAGTGTTTTATCAACCTGGAGGTTTTTAAGAAGAGATTGGAGATCTAGTCCAACCTGTATTCAGACAGGAGACCTTATTTCCATTTCTTTTTTTTTTATTCCTATTCCTGTAAATGTTCTTCACATGTTTTAATCAAAAGAGTGCAGTTGATTAATGTTTCTAGTCTCTTTGAAGTAATAAGCAAGAACGTGAAAATTCTGAGGAGACCCATTTTAGCAGGCTAAAAGCCTATACCAAAAGCAGCACAAGAATAACATGAAAACATAGAATAACAGAGTTGGAAGAGATTTCGGAGATCTTCTATCCCAACCCAGAGCCTTGGCGGCTCAGCAGATTAAAGCACTATTAAGTAACACCGGCTGCCTGCAATTACTGCAAGTTCAAATCTCACCAGGCTCAAGGTTGACTCAGCCTTCCATCCTTCCGAGGTAGGTAAAATGAGGACCTGGATTGTGGGGACAATAAGCTGACTTTGTATAAAAAAAGAACACTGCTTATGGGGAGGCAGAAAGCCCTACTAAGCAGGTATATACAAAAGTATGAAGGCTATTGCTTAAGGCATTGTAAGCCGCCCTGAGTCTCCGGAGAAGGCGGCATATAAATCGAACCAATAAATACAAATAAAATAAAATTTAGTTAATTTAATTAACCCTCAGCTCTTCTTCTTCAGCTGGAAAAAAGCACTTTTGGGACAACCAAGACCTGGATGACTCAGAAGCTCCATAGACGAAAAGGAATAAGGAATAAAAGATAAGGGATAGAATAGAATAGAATAGAATAGAATAGAATAGAATAGAATAGAATAGAATAGAATAGAATAGAATAGAATAGAATAGAATAAGAAATAGAATAGAATAAGAAATAGAATAGAATAAGAAACAGAATAGAATAGAATAAGAAACAGAATAGAATAGAATAGAATAGAATAGAATAGAATAGAATAGAATAGAATAGAATAGAATAGAATAGAATAGAATAGAATAGAATAGAATAGAATAGAATAGAATAGAATAGGGTGAAATCCAACAGGTTCTGACAGGTTCTGGAGAACCTGTAGCGGAAATTTTGAGTAGTATGGAGAACCAGCAAATACCACCTCTGGCTGGCCCCAGAGTGGGGTGGGAATGGAGATGTTGCAGTATCCTTCCCCTGCCACGCCCACCAAGCCACACTACGCCCACCAAGCCACGCCTACAGAACCAGTAGTAAAAAAATTTGAATTTCACCACTGAATGGAATGGAATGGAATGGAATGGAATGGAATAGAATAGAATAGAATAGAATAGAATAGAATAGAATAGAATAGAATAGAATAGAATAGAATAGAATAGAATAGAATAGAATAGAATATGGAACGGAACGGAACGGAACGGAACGGAACGGAACGGAACAGAACAGAACAGAACAGAACAGAACAGAATAGAATATGGAATGGAATGGAATGGAATGGAATGGAATAGAATAGAATAGAATAGAATAGAATATGGAATGGAATGGAATGGAATGGAATGGAATGGAATGGAATGGAATAGAATAGAATAGAATAGAATAGAATAGAATAGAATAGAATAGAATAGAATAGATATTGGAATGAAGAGTGGAGTGGAGTGGAGTGGAGTGGAGTGGAGTGGAGTGGAGTAGAGTAGAGTAGAGTAGAGTAGAGTAGAGTAAGGAATAGAATAAGGAAAAGAATAAGGAATAGAACAGAATAGAGAATAAAGTAGTGTAGAGTAGCATAGAATAGAATAGAATAGAATAGAATAGAATAGAATAGAATAGAATAGAATAGAATAGAATAATAACTTTATTGTCACTTTGAATGTATGCTAATTGGCATACATTAAATTGAAAGTTCGTTGCAGAGAGCTCTCAGAGGTTCACAACATTAACATGACAAAATAAATTCCAGGCCTGGATTGTGGGAAATTGTGAGTCTACGACCAGCGGTGGGTTTACAATATTCTTACCACTGGTTCGCCCCGGGCGTCTTCCTCACATGCACCTGTCCTCAAAAACATGCCTAAATAGGAATAGAGATGGGGCAGGTGGGCAGCCACCCATGATCTCTCCTACTGGTTCACATCTCTGCCTACGATGCTAAATTCTTTCCCCACTGCCTAATATTCCTTCTCACAAATGAATCGCCACGGGATACTTCTCAGAACACTTCAAGTCTCGCTAGAGTTGTGGAGCTTACGT
Organism: Coluber constrictor foxii; assembly: GCA_038048745.1. Classification (NCBI taxonomy): domain Eukaryota; kingdom Metazoa; phylum Chordata; class Lepidosauria; order Squamata; family Colubridae; genus Coluber; species Coluber constrictor. The sequence continues at coordinate 91,150,992 of CM075964.1, read as the reverse complement.
GAACCATCCGAGGGGATTGAAGGGGTGGGAGCCGAGGGATCCAGGATCTTCGGACTTTGGGCTGTGGCGGCAACATTGAGGCTCGTCTCGAAAGAAGCAACTGTTGGAAACATGAATTGGTTTGTGTTCGTAAGTGGGAGATTTGTCAGAAGGGATGTTCCGGAAGCTTCCGTCGAAAATGCGCTGGAGAGGTTCTTGCGCGGTCCAACTACGAACCAAAAACAAGAAGAAACTATGTGAGAGAGGTCAATTTTTCCACAATGGTTAGACTAAATCAGGGGTCTCCAACCTTGGCAAGTTTAAGCCTTGGCGGACTTCAACTCCCAGAATTCCCCATCCAGCAAAGCTGGAGGACTTCAACTCCCAGAATTCCCCAGGCTGAAAGCTGGAGGACTTCAACTCCCAGAATTCCCCATCCAGCAAAGTTGGAGGACTTCAACTCCCAGAATTCCCCAACCAGCAAAGCTGGAGGAGTTCAACTCCCAGAATTCCCCATGCAGCAAAGTTGGAGGACTTCAACTCCCAGAATTCCCCAACCAGCAAAGCTGGAGGACTTCAACTCCCAGAATTCCCCATGCAGCAAAGCTGGAGGACTTCAACTCCCAGAATTCCCCAGCCAACAAAGCTGGAGGACCTCAACTCCCACAATTCCCCAACCAGCAAAGCCGGAGGACTTCAACTCCCAGAATTCCCCAGCCAGCAAAGCTGGAGGGCTTCAACTCCCAGAATTCCCCAGCCAGCAAAGCTGGAGGGCTTCAACTCCCAGAATTCCCCAGCCAGCAAAGCTGGAGGGCTTCAACTCCCAGAATTCCCCAGCCAGCAAAGCTGGAGGGTTTCAACTCTCAGAATTCCCCAGCCAGCAAAGCTGGAGGACTTCAACTCCCACAATTCCCCAACCAGCAAAGCTGGAGGACTTCAACTCCCACAATTCCCCAGCCAGCAAAGCTGGAGGACTTCAACTCCCACAATTCCCCAACCAGCAAAGCTGGAGGACTTCAACTCCCACAATTCCCCAACCAGCAAAGCTGGAGGACTTCAACTCCCACAATTCCCCAACCAGCAAAGCTGGAGGACTTCAACTCCCACAATTCCCCAGCCAGCAAAGCTGGAGGACTTCAACTCCCACAATTCCCCAGCCAGCAAAGCTGGAGGGCTTCAACTCCCACAATTCCCCAGCCAGCAAAGCTGGAGGGCTTCAACTCCCACAATTCCCCAGCAAGCTGGAGGGTTTCAACTCTCAGAATTCCCCAACCAGCAAAGCTGGAGGACTTCAACTCCCACAATTCCCCAGCCAGCAAAGCTGGAGGACTTCAACTCCCACAATTCCCCAGCCAGCAAAGCTGGAGGGCTTCAACTCCCACAATTCCCCAGCAAGCTGGAGGGTTTCAACTCTCAGAATTCCCCAACCAGCAAAGCTGGAGGACTTCAACTCCCACAATTCCCCAACCAGCAAAGCTGGAGGACTTCAACTCCCACAATTCCCCAGCCAGCAAAGCTGGAGGACTTCAACCCCCAGAATTCCCCATCCAGCTTTGCTGGATGGGGAATTCTGGGAGTTGAAGTCTGCCAGGCTTAAAGTTGCCAAGGTTGGAGACCCCTGGACTAAATCACGGGTCTCCAATCGTGGCAGCTTTAAGACATGTGGACTTCAATTCCCAGAATTCTTACCCTCTGGGGCAGCCAACTTGAAGGCCTCGTCCAGGAGAATCCCCAGAGTAAGGGCAATCTTGACACATGAGGCTTTCATTGTTCTACAGAAGATGGCCATCCAGGGGAAAAGGCATCATTGAAAAGTCTGGAAGTGCAAAGTTCTGCAACAGAAAGATAAATTTTTAGGTTCAGTGGGAACTGTAGCAGTGAATATGGTTCAACCAACACCTTGGCCATGGTAGGCAGGCAGCCTCTGCTCCAACTTCTGTCCAGGTGGGTCACATTTCCCACTTCCAAAGCAGGCTGGCATTCTGCTGAGGGTGGGGGAAAATGGCACTCGGAAACAATATGGTAAATTTATTTATATCCCACCTTTATTATCTTTTTTTTTTTTACAAATAACTCCAGGTGGTCAACATATCTAATACTCCTCTGTCCTCCTATTTCCCCCACAACATCAACAACAACCCTGTGAGGTGGGTTGGGCTGACAGAGAGGAACTGGTCCAGTGTCATCCAGCCCATCCTGCCTCAGCCATGAAAACTAGCTGCCTGCCTGCCTGCCAGCCTATCCATCCATCCATCATCTATCTATCTATCTATCTATCTATCTATCTATCTATCTATCTATCTATCTATCTATCTATCATCTATCTCTATTGTCTGTCTGTTTTCTGTCTGTCTATCTAGCTGTCTCTCTCTGTCTCTCTATCATCTCTCTATCTCTCTATCTCTCTCTCTCTCTCTACCTATCTATCTATCATCTATCTATCTTTGATTTATCTATCATCGATCTGCCTATCTACCAATCATCTATCTCTATTAACTATCTATCTGTCTGTCTACCTGTCTACCCATCTACTACTTACCTACCTACTTAATCTAATCTCTCTCTCACAATCATTGATCTATCTATCATCGATCTACTTATCAATCAGTCATCTATCTCTATCAACTACCATGTTTCCCCAAAAATAAGACCCTGAAATAAAAGCTTGGCCTTATTGCCATGCGCTCAAAAGCCTGATTGGGCTTATTATCAGGGGATGTCTTATTTTGGGGGAAACAGGGTATCTCTATCTGTCTACTTGTCTACCCATCTACTACCTACCTACCTACCTATCTAATTTCTCTTTCTCTCTCCAGCTACCTAGCTATCTATCATCTATCTATCTATCTATCTATCTATCTATCTATCTATCTATCTATCTATCTATCTATCTATCTATCTATCTATCTGTCTATCTCTATCTGTTATCTATCTATTTGTCTGTCTGCCTTTCTTTCTATTTATGTATCTTCTATCTATCTATCTATCTATCTATCTATCTATCTATCTGCCTATCACCTATCTATCATCTATCTATCTATCATCTCTCTCTCTCTCTCTATTTATCTATTTATCATCAATCAATCAATCAAACTATCTATCTATCTTTTATCTATCTATTTATCTGTCTGTCTATCTATCTACAATATCTTTATCTGTTATCTATGTCTGTCTGCCTTTCTATCTATTAATGTACCTTCTATCTATCATCTTATTTATCATCTATCTATCAATCTATCTGTCTGTCTGTCTATCTATCTATCTATCTATCTATCTATATCTATCTATCTCTATCTGTTATCTGTCTGCCTTTCTATCTATTTATGTATCTTCTATCATCTTATTTATCATCTATATCTATCTATCTATCTATCTATCTATCTATCTATCTATCTATCTATCTATCTATCTATCTATCTATCTATCTATCTATCTATCTATCTATCTATCTATCTCCTATCTATATCTGTCATCTCTCTCTCTCTCTGTCTTTCTATTTATCTATTTATCATCTATCTCTATCTATCTATCTCTATCTATCTATCTATCTATCTATCTCTACCTACCTACCTACCTACCTACCTATGATTGATCTATCTATCATTGATCTGCCTATCAATCAATCATCTATCTACTATCATCTGTCTACCTGTATACCCTTCTACGACCTACCTACCTACCTAATCTGTGTATCTCTCTCTCTCTCTCTCTCTCTCTTTCATCTCTCTCTCATCTCCCTTGAGTTCTCTCTCAGCACCACACAATAATCAGGAAAAAAAAATACATACATAAAAACCAAGCCTTTAAAAATACACACACACACACAAAAAGACCACGGTACTTAGAAGTTAATTAAAAGGCGATGCCCAGCGCTCCAGTTTAATGGCTGTGCGATGTTCCCGAAAGGCTTCTCTTTGGTGCAGCACATGTTCAAGTCCTCTTGTGTACGGATTTAAGTCAAGGGGTGAGGTTGACGACCGGTGGGATCAGGGAAGCAGGGAAGGGCTGGGCTTCGATCCCCATCTGGCGCCATGTGGGGTGACCCCAGGCTTCCCTTTGGTGGAGGACCCAGACAGACAGAGCCGAAGGAAGGAGAGACCAAGTCTACTTACCGGTCTTGGACTTGCCCACGTGAGAGTCCCTCGTTCGGGGTTGGTAGCCTGAGAACTTCAAGAAACATCCAAAGCCACCAGAGAAGTGGGTGGGCTGGGCAGGGGTCTACTGTTCTCCTTCCAGCCTTTTCAACAGGGTGGGTGAAGGCAAATCTGAGTCAAAATGAAGGCAAGTGGAATGGGGGGACAGGAGGAGGAGGAGGAGGAGGACTGATTGACAAGGACTCTTTCTTTAATCCCCCAGACAAATGAAGGTTGTCAGGCTAGCTTTTGAGGGGTCTTGTTTCCCCCGTGAGGGAAGGAATGCGGAGGAGGAGGAGGGAGGGAGGGAGGGAAGAAAGGAGGAAGAGAGAGAGAGAGAGAGAGACGGAGAAAGAGAAATGGGGAGGGGGAGTTTCCTCTTGAGCAAAGCCCACCTCAGGAATGCCTCTTCAGGTTGTACCACCCGGGAGGAAAGCAATAGTTCCAGGTGAGGCCTAAAGGATGAAGAGAAGCAGAGAACAACAGAACAACAGTTGGAAGAGAGCTTGGGGTCTTCTAGTCCAACCTCGTGCTGAATCAGGAGACCCTACACGAGTGTTTCTCAACCTTGGAAGCTTGAAGATGGGTGGACTTCAACTCCCAGAATCCCCCAGCCAGCAGCGCTGGCTGGGGGGTTCTGGGAGTTGAAGTCCACCCATCTTCAAGCTACCAAGGTTGAGAAACACTGCCCTACACTATTCTGGGCAGATGGCTCTCCAAACTCTTCTTAAAAACTTCAGGTGATGATAGAACATCCACAACTTCTGTCATTCCACTGATTCATTCTTCTCCGAGCCAAGAAGTTTCTCCTTACTTCTAGGTTCCTTCTCTCCTTGATGAGTGTCCATCTGTTGCTTCTTCTCCTGCCTTCAGGGGCTTTGGAGAATAGTCTCCCCCTTTCTTCCTTCTCAGAGACAATGGGCCACCCCAAAAACAAGAGAGAGTCAGCCAGGAGAAGGCTTAACTTGAAGACCTGGCTGGTAAGCTCATAGAGGACAGCTCAGTGGTCAACCTTCCCAGCAAGCCATAAGCCCTCCCAAACTGGTCTACCAGAGTGGAAAGCCAACAGAAGGGAGCAAAATCAGAAAGGAAGCTAATTCTGTCAGTAGTTGGGGGGAAGCCATGAAATGGATTAACTCAGGAAGCAACCAACACCAGTTGACTACTGGTGGTGGTGGAGGAGGAGGAGGAGAAAGAGAAAAAAGCGAGGAAGGAGAGAAGGAAGGAAAAGAAGTGGGGGAGGGAGGGGGAAAGAAGAGAGGAAGGAGGGAAGGAAGAAAGAAAGAAGGGAGGGAGGTAAGGGATGAAAGAAGGAAGCAAGGAAAGAATGGAGGGAGAAATGAAAGAAGGGAGCAAGGAATGGAGGAAGAGAGGGACAGCAGAAGGGGGAAGAAGGAAGGGTGGAAGAAAGGAAGGAAGAGAGGGAGGGAGGTAAGGGATGAAAGAAGGAAGGAAGGAATGGAGGGAGAAATGAAAGAAGGAAGCAAGGAATGGAGGGAGGGAGGGACGGCAGAAGGGGAAGAAGGAAGGATGGAAAGAAGGAAGGAAAAGAGGGTGGTAGGTAAGGGATGAAAGAAGGAAGCAAAGAAAGAATGGAGGGAGAAATGAAAGAAGGAAGCAAGCAATGGAGGGAGAGAGGGACAGCAGAAGGGGAAAGAAGGAAGGGTGAAAGGAAGGAAAGAAGAAAGGGAGGGAGGGAGGAAAAGGGAAAAAGGAGGGAGAGAGGGAGGGAGGGAAGAGGGAAGGCTGGAAGGAAGGAAGGAAGAGAGGGTGGTAGGTAAGAGATGAAAGAAGGAAGCAAGGAAAGAATGGAGGGAGAAATGAAAGAAGGAAGCAAGGAATGGAAGGAGGGAGGGATGGCAGAAGGGGGAAAGAAGGAAGGATGGAAGGAAGGAAGGAAGGAAGGAAGGATCCAGATTACAAACCAGTTTGAAGGCAGCTTGCCAAAATAACCTCATGCAGGTAGGACTGATTACCTCACTTTAATCACTTACTTCATGAGCTCTAAAATTCTAAGGAACGACGCAAACTCGGGAAGTTGACACAGGCTGAGCAAACGTGCTCCGTCTTGCCCACACCACGTGCAACCCCATTTCTACTTGGCCATAGAAAAGACACGGGCCCCCTCCCCTGAATTCAGTGGGGCCGGTGCATCATTACAGCTTCTCCCCTTCCCTCACCCTCCTGATCCTGGCTTGTTAAACATTGACACCCCTGAGGCTGTAGTAAAAAAAAAAAACAGAAGTACTCCCTCTTAAAAAAAAACACACAGCAGCCAATTCGTGAGCTCAACGCCTTCCCGGTGACTCCCCTCCCCGACATTGTCTTCAACCACTGGACCCAAACGAGCCCCCTACAAATCTGCCAGCCCCATAAATCATCCGCGAAGAGACCTTCACCACCCCAATGCCAACCAGCAAGCACAAGCTTGCAAGACGTGTTCCTCACCCCGGGGTGAACGTCTTCAAAGTATCGGTGGGAAATGGAGGCCCAAGGCACGTTTTCCACCTCTGGGTCATCAGGTTTCCTCCTTGGATGGAGACCCATCCGTCAACCGGAGCTGCGGCCGGTCACCTTGAGCGGAGGGAGTTGGTGTCGGCCCGCGAGGATTTTGGGATGAGCGATTCACGTTCACTTCCCCAGAAAACCCAAGGGTGCAGATCAAAAGCGGGCATGGGTTAGGGGGTGGAAGGGAGGGGGTCTTGGGTTGATGGCGGACCGAAGAGCAGCTGTTTTGGGTAGTCAAGGACGTAGCGGTGCCAGGAAGAGATTCAGAGAGGGAGGAATATGGACCTCTCACTTCTGCAGTTGATGTTCTCCATACCATACTAAAGTAGAAGCTGATAAAGTGGGACCGTTTGGATGACCACTGGATAATTTTATATTCACTCTATTCTAAAAGATATTCTAAAAGCAACTATATTCTGAAGGCAGGAAATACCGCCAGCTAGAGAAAATACAATGTCAGCATGAACTCCCTTGATACTCTAAGTGACCCCCTAACTTGTCAGAAGAAAAGGGAGCATCCTCATGAAACATAGTCAAGGGTGATTAGGCCAGAGAATAGCACCTGGACGGGAAGCAAATATCAAAAGAAGATTTTGTACTTCAGCCAGTTACAAGAAGAATTATGAGTGTTGGATAAAGATAATGTAAAATCTTACTAATTAGGAGATGTCAATTAAAAATAACAAATGTATGTTAACCATATATGGAAAGTTGCTGTGTTAGCAGAATCCTTTGTTTAGAAAAGTATATAATGTGTCATACAAGCATGGAGTCTTTACTCAGAGCCAAGATTGGAACCTGGCTTTTGAGTCTTTGCGCAAATAAAACCTCTCTCTCTGACTGACCCATGTTGCTTGGTCACTTCATTCCATAACAATTCCATTGCAAACTTTCTCCTCCTCCTCCTCCTCCTCCTCCTCTTAACCAAACCTGACTCCCTTCTGATACTGATGGAATTACCTAGTGGGGTCATGAAACAACGGCCAGAAAATCAAGCTCAGAGAGCACCAAGTACCCCCTCCTCCCCACAAACCCCTACTCCTTTCTAGTACTAATGGTGTTACCTAGTTGGATCATGAAATGCCTACCAGAAATTGTCAAGCTCAGAGACCAACATTTCAACCCTGAGCTAGAAATATTCTGTTGGAAGTAGAAACTTCCCACAATAATTCCCACATCCCAGGTTCCCAAAACTAGACCATTGGGATTGACGATTCCCCCATGCCTTTCTTTCAGGCCCCTTCCCCGCCATTAAGAAAATTGACAGGAGCAGATTCCTAGCATAGTTGTGTGTTTTTCAGCTCGCAGGAAAAGATGAATTTGCCTGGGCTGGTCCGTGCCTGCCAAGTAACCCCACACCTTGACAGTGTATTCCACGGATTGTAAAATAAGAAAGTAGTAAATATGTAGGAGATTCCCCGGGGGGGGGGGGGGGGCGGGGAGAGGCTGAGGGAAAGGCTTTCAGATCCAGAAGATCTCTTAGCTAGTAGTTGGGGACAATGCAAGATCTCTTTGCTGCAAAAAAACCCCAATGATTTCTGGTGGTTTTTTCCAGGTGGTTAGTGATGCCTATTCCTAGGTTTCCCCAGATCAGGTTTCTCAGCCATGGACACTTTCAGATGTGGGGACTTCATCTCCCACAATTCCCCAGCCAGCAAGGAATGTGTGCAACCTTTATCTAACTCAGGGCTCTCCAAACTTGGCCGCTTTAAGACTTGTGGGCTTCAACTCCCAGAATTCTCCAGCCAGCTGGCTGGAGAATTCTGGGAATTGAAGTCCACAAGTCTTAAAGCGGCCAAGTTTGAAGACCTCTGCTCTAACTAGGACACAAGGACAGTTTTTACCCATACACCAACACTGCTAAACAACGAATTCCCATAACACTGTCAAACTATTTACCAAGACTCTTACTCTTCTCCTTCTTCTCATCCTTCTTACCTATCTCCTTCTACTTACGACTATAACCTTGTTGCTTGTATCTTTGCAATTTATATTGTTTTATTTAGTTTCCTAGTATGATTTATTTGCTTATTTAGTATCCTATGACTATCACTAAGTGTTGTATCTTATGATTCTTGATGAATGTATTTTTTTATGTACACTGAGAGCTTATGCACCGAAGACAAATTCCTTGTGTGTCCAATCACACTTGGCCAATAAAGAATTCTATTCTATTCTATTCTGTTCTGTTCTGTTCTGTTCTGTTCTGTTCTGTTCTGTTCTATTCTAATTCTATTCTATTCCATTCCTACGTTTTCCCACCCTACCTCCTATTCTATTCTATTCTATTCTATTCTATTCTATTCTATTCTATTCTATTCTATTCTATTCTATTCTATTCTATTCTATTCTATTCTATTCTATTCCTAATAGTTTTCCCACCCCACCCTACCCTACCCTACCTCCTATTCTATTCTATTCTATTCTATTCTATTCTATTCTATTCTATTCTATTCTATTCTATTCTATTCTATTCTATTCTATTCTATTCTATTCTATTCTATTCCTAATAGTTTTCCCACCCCACCCTACCCTACCCTACCTCCTATTCTATTCTATTCTATTCTATTCTATTCTATTCTATTCTATTCTATTCTATTCTATTCTATTCTATTCTATTCCCTCTGCTAAGTATTTGTTATCTTTCGTGCGTAGAAAGTCTATAAACAGTTCCCCGTCACTTATAAAGCTGTCTAGTCCAACGAGCTGGAAAGCCTTCAACCTTCAACCTTCTGCAAATATTCTTCATCTTGAATTTTGTGCCCACCAGGGCCAAACTCAAAACGACTCCAACCTACTACGTATTTGGGATCCGGTCTTATTAAAAAGTTGCAGGCGCCACGGATCAAAACTACATTTCACTTCGAGGTATTTCACAGTTTGTTAAATGCAAATCTTTGAGGTAGAATTGATGGATTTCTTCCTCCTGTTGAGATTTAATAACCCCGAAGAGCTTCGTTTGTTCCGGGCATCAAAGGGGTGCCCAGCTTAATATATGGGATGCCTCCTGACCCTTTATGGGCAGAGAGCCACCAAGCTAATTGCTTGCATATATTTTTTAGCCACCAAGCTAATTGCTTGCATATATTTTTTTTCTCCTAAAAGCATCCATCAGAAAGGACATGTAAGTCTTTTCTTTTAAAAAAAATAAAAATAAAATCCTGATTGACACCGGAATCAACACAAAGAATTTGTGGCTCAAAATAAGTTTGCTTGAGGAAAAAAGGTATGTGGCTTTGATTGCTTTGATCTTTTTAGATCCGCCTAAAAAGGAGAAAGGAATGGATTCCGTCAGGGGGAGATCAACACCCAGAAATATATTATCCTAGCAAGAGTATACGGTCATTTACATTAATCCTCCAACAGTCCTTGGTGCTCCCTGAGCTTGGTGGTTTTCTGCAGATGTCTCATGACCCAGCTAGGTAACATCATCAGTCAAAAGGTCACAAACCGGGATCCCATGACCCAGGGACACTGCAACCGCTATATATATATATGCCAGTTTTCAAAAGTCTGAATTTTGATCGCGTGTCCATAGGGATGCTGAAATGGTTGCCAGTATGAAAAATGGTTGTAAATCGACGACCATCTGTGCAATGCAATGCTATTATATTATATTATATTATATTATATTATATTATATTATATTATATTATATTATATTATATTATATTATATTATATTATATTATATTATATTATATTATATTATATTATATTATATTATATTATATTATAATATTATATTATATTATAATATTATATTATATTATATTATATTATATTATATTATATTATATTATATTATATTATATTATATTATATTATATTATATTATATTATATTATATTATATTATATTATATTATATTATATATATCATATCATATTATATTATTGTATTTATTATATTAATTATATTATATTATATATGCCAGCTGGCGGGCCCACAGAGGAGGGCCTTCTCTGTGGCTGCCCCAGCTCTCTGGAACCAGCTACCTCCTGAGATCCGGACCATCCCCACCCTATTGGCCTTCCGGAAAGCGGTGAAGACCTGGCTTTTCCGGCAGGCCTGGGGCCGTTGATCTCGCTCTGGCGAGATCCGGCCATGAATGGTGTGAATGGGTTTTAATATTTTAATTTTAAATGTTTTTATAATGGTTTTTTAAATGCATTGTAAGCCACCCTGAGTCTCCGGAGAAAGGCGGCATATAAATTGAATAAATAAATAAATAAATAATGTAATATAATATAATATAATATAATATAATGTAATGTAATGTAATGTAATGCAATGCAATGCAATGCAATGCAATGCAATGCTATAATATAATATAATATAATATAATATAATATAATATAATATAATATAATATAATATAATATAATATAATATAATATAATATAATATAATTACTGGTATAATAATGTAACGTAACGTAACATAACATAAATACCAGTATAATAATGCAATGCAATGTAAAATATAAGCATTGCATAACATAACATAACATTTCATCTTTTCCTTCTTTCATTTTTTTCCCTATCTTTGCCTCCTTCTTTTTCACTTTCACTTTGCTATCCATTTCCCCCTCCTCTGAAATCCCTTTCTGTGTCTTATGAACTCAGATAAAATCTTTTCAGGAAAACCAATTCATGTTATTCATTTTTAATTTTTATTTTTTTAAAAAAAACAAAAGCTTCCCGCCAGCCACTCAAAGTTTGCTCATTTCTCTCCCACCCGGCTTCTCAAGCGGAGAAGGGCGGACTCCAACTCCCAGAAGGCCTCTTGGGAAGCCGACCAGGAGGGCCTGTGGCGGAGAGACGGACACGTGTACAGGAACGGAACGCGCGGGGCTTCCTGGGAGGCGTAGTCCTCCCTTAGCTGGAGCGCCGTTAGGTTGGCTGTCAGGGAGGCGGTTGAAGAACTACAGAGGCGGAGGGAGGGCGAAGCGGGCCCGGAGCAGGAAGCGTGGGCGCCGCACAGGGTGCCGGCTTCGAGTTTGCAGGCGCCCCGGTGCTTTTTCCTGGCCAGGATGCACCCCTCTCTGGCTGTGGGGCTGGTCTTCGGGGGATGCTGCAGCAACGTGGTTTTCCTGGAGCTGCTGATCCGGTGAGTGTTGGGTGCAAAAAGGTGGCTAGGCTGGGGGTCGTGGGGATCCTTTCCCCGGGTTTAACAGCAGCCCCGTTTTTGCTGGAGAGATCAGTTTGGAAATTAAGTGTTGGGGTTTGCCCTGATGATGTTCCTTAGTTGGGTCAGGAGACGTCTGCCAGGAAACCACCAAGCTCAGAGAGCACCAAGGACCTCACGGTTCTCCTCTTCCTTCATCTTCCTCCCTTTCATTCCTTCTTATTCTTACCCTCCTCTTCCTCCTCCTCCTCTCCACAAACCGCCTCTCCATTCTAGCACTGATGATGTTCCCTAGTTGGGTCAGGAGACGTCTGCCAGGAAACCACCAAGCTCAGAGAGCACCAAGGACCTCACAGTCCTCCTCTTCCTTCCTCTTCCTCCCTTTCATTCCTTCTTATTCTTACCCTCCTCTTCCTCCTCCTTCTCCTCCTCTCCACAAACTGCCCATCTCTTCCAGCACTGATGATGTTCCCCAGTTGGGTCAGGAGACGTCTGCCAGGAAACCACCAAGCTCAGAGAGCACCAAGGACCCCAACAGTCCTCCTCCTCCTCTTTTTCCTCCAAATACTTCCCTTTTCTACTACTGATGATGTTCCCTAGTTGGGTCAGGAGACGTCTGCAAGAAAACCAGCCGGCTCTGAGATCAGGGACCCCACAGTCCTAGTTCTCCTTTCCTCCTCCTCCTCCTCCTCCATTCCACAAACCCCACTCCCTTCTAGCTCTGATGATATTACTTAGTTGGGTGATGAAATGTCTGTTTTTATTAAATTAAGCTCAGAGAGCACCATGGACATTACAAACCCTGCTCCCTTCTAACCCTGATGATGTTACCTAGCTGGGTTAGGAAACATCTTGTAAGAAAACCAAACTTGTAGAGCGCCAAGGACTCCACAGTTGTAATTATCCTCCTCCTCTTCCTCTTCCTTTTCCTTTTCTCCTCCAAATCCTTCTCCCTTGTAGCACTGATGATGTTCCTAGTTAGGTCGTGAGACGTCTGTAAGAAAAGCACCAAGCTCAGAGAGCACCAAGGACCCCAACAGTCCTCCTCCTCCTCCTCTTCTTCCTCCAAATACTTCCCCCTTCTAGCACTGATGATGTTACCCAGTTGGGTCATGAAACATCTTGCAAGAAAACAAAGCTCAGAGAGCACCAAGGACTTCGCAGTTCAATCCCGAGCTACCAAGATTCTCTTCCCTTAATTCAAATTCTAGTTCTCTGAGCTTCATTCCTGGCTTGCAAACGTTTCATGACCCAACCAGGTTACATCATCAGTGCGAGTGGCAAAACCTCACCTTCCTTTCTAGCACTGATGATGTTACCTAGCTGGGTCATGAAACGTTTGTAAGAAAACCACCCAGCTCAAAGAACACCAGGGAGCCCTGAGTTCAACCTTGAGTAACAAAGAGTCCAATACTGGGTTTTTTCTGAGTTTTGATTGCCCCCATTTGCAAAATAAATAAATAAATAAAAATATGCATGGCATTTAAACTGCTTTTTGATTTTTCTTGCTTGGATTATATTTCTTGTTTTTATTTCCAAGCTGGTCAAAGCTGCAGATAAATTGTGGCATTCTTGTCTTCTCCTTTTCTCTCTTCTCCGTCTAACTCAAACGCAGGGAATTTCCAGGAAGTGGGAATTTGATCACGTTTTTTCAGTTCTTCTTCATAGCTTTGGAGGGTTTTATCTTCGAAGCAAACTTCGGAAGGAAACAGCCCACAATTCCTATCAGGTATGTCCGATCTCTTTTCCTTTTGAAACACAGTTTTTTAAATTTGAGTTTATCCTAATATAAAATCCAATTGAAAGTAAAGATAATAGGGAAATGGAGAAGGACAAGGAAAACAGCCCGCAATTCTTGTCAGGTATGGCCGATCTCTTTTACTTTTAAATATAATTTTTATGAATGAGTTTAACAGAATATAAAATGCAACTGAAAATCAAGGGAATACGGAAATGAGGAGGGAAAGGGAAAGAGGAAAGAAATGTAGGGGGGAAAAAAAGAATAAACTAGTGATTTCCAACTTTTTTCAGTGCAGTGAGGTCCAAAATAAAATTACAATCTCAGTTTTTTACTTATTTATTTATTTAATTTAGTTTTCGAACTTTTATACCGCCCTTCTCCTGAGGGACTCAGGGCGGTGTGCAGCCAACGATAAAGACATCAATACAAAAGTAAAAACAATTTAAAACTAATTAAATAATATTTTAATTAAATAATAATTAATTAAATAAATAATAATTTATTAAATTAAATAATATGGCCAATAATTAAAACCCCCAAAAACTAAAAACTAAAACCCATTAAAACTCTCATGCCGCCAGACCAGCTTAGTTGAATGCTACCCATTTCTGTCACAACGAGGGCAGATCATCCTCGATTAACAACACTTCGTTTAGTGACCGCTCGAAGTTACGACGGCACTGAAAAAAAATGGCTTAGGACCGTTTTTCACACTTTATGCTCACGGGTTCGAAATTCGGAGGCTCGGCAACTGACATGGACTTATGACGGTTTGCATGGGATCCCTTTTGGTGATCTGACGAGAAAGTCATCGGGGGGGGAAGCCAGATTCACTTAAGGACCAGGGTTACTACTGAAGGGGATTTCAAATGGGGAGGGGCAGTGGGGGGATTCAAATAATTTAACAACCGGTTCTCTGCTCTAATGACCGGCTGGATGGGCATGGCCATGGTGGGCGTGGCCAGGGGATGTGACAGGCAGCACTCGGCCTCTTGCACCCCCCCGGGGGCAAAAACGGGCCATGGGGGGCGCCGTCCTCCCCGTGCCCCATTTTGGGCTTTATAGGCCTCCCTGCAGCTTCCTGGGAGCAAAAATGGGGTGTGTGGCGATTCCTGGGAGGGACGGGGCCAACGAGCAATTTAGCTACCGGTTCTCCGGGAACCGGCTGAATCCCACCACTGGGAAGGGGGCTGCGTTCCCGGAAGCTCACACCGCACATAACTTGGAAGGTGAACAATTTTGTGCTTCTCCCTTTTCTAGGTTCTACCTCATTATGGTGGGCATGTTTTTCACAGTCAGTGTGGTGAACAACTACGCTCTCAACCTGAACATTGCAATGCCCCTGCATATGATATTTAGATCGGTGAGATTTTATTTCTGTTTTTAATGATTTTTTCATGTATTTATATCTAACTTTAATATTTAATATTTTTATTCATAAGTCAAGGAGATGAATGTGTCTGATACTTTTTCTTCTTCCTCCTTCTTCTCAACAACAGCCCTGTGAGGTGGGTTGGGCTGAGAGAGTGATTGGCTCGAAGTCACTCAGCCGGCTTTCATGGCTAAGGCGGGACTAGAACTCACTGTCTCTTGGTGATTGGCCCAAAGTCACCCAGCCATTTACATGCCTAAGGCGGGACTAGAACTCACTGTCTCCTGGTGATTGGGCTAATGTCCCCCAGCTGGCTTTCATGGCTAAGGTGGGACTAGAACTCACTGTCTCCTGGTGATTGGCCCAAAGTCACCCAGCCATTTACATGCCTAAGGCGGGACTAGAACTCACTGTCTCCTGGTGATTGGGCTAATGTCCCCCAGCTGGCTTTCATGGCTAAGGTGGGACTAGAACTCACTGTCTCCTGGTGATTGGCCCAAAGTCACCCAGCCATTTACATGCCTAAGGTGGGACTAGAATTCACTGTCTCCTGGTGATTGGCCCAAAGTCACCCAAGTGGCTTTCATAGCTAAGGCGGGACTAGAACTCACTGTCTCCTGGTGATTGGACCAAAGTCACCCAAGTGGCTTTCATAGCTAAGGCGGGACTAGAACTCACTGTCTCCTGGTGATTGGCCCAAAGTCACCCAGCCATTTACATGCCTAAGGCGGGACTAGAACTCACTGTCTCCTGGTGATTGGCCCAAAGTCACCCAAGTGGCTTTCATAGCTAAGGCGGGACTAGAACTCACTGTCTCCTGGTGATTGGACCAAAGTCACCCAATTGGCTTTCATGGCTAAGACGGGACTAGAACTCACTGTCTCCTGGTGATTGGACCAAAGTCACCCAATTGGCTTTCATGGCTAAGGCAGAACTAGAACTCACTGTCTCCTGGTGATTGGACCAAAGTCACCCAGCTGGCTTGTGCAATTGGGATGTTTGACGGATGGTTTTCACAATCGTCCCATTCAGAACAAGTAGTCCTCGATTTACAACCATTCATTGAGTGACTGTTGAAAATTAGAACAAAAGCAAGAAAAGAGACTTATGACCAGTCCTCACTCTTATGACCACGGCGGCATCCCCACAGTCATATGTTCAAAAGTCCAACACTTGGTCAACTTCATGTGTTTACAAAGATTCCATTGTCACGTGATCTGCATTTGTGACCTTCCCAGCTGACTTCCAACAAGCCGAGTCAGGATTCACTTAATGACCACATGATTCTCTTTGCTGTTCTGGCAATTCACTTAACAACGGTGGCAAAAATGTCATAAAAACATTGTAGTATACCTGTATTGAATTCAGGATTACCTGTACTACTATATCAACCCACGACCTTCTTGTCCTTCAAACGATATCCAGTACAGATAGTCCTCAATTTAGAACGCTTCATTTAGTGACCATTCAAGATTACAACGGCCCAGAAAAAAACCCCTGAATTTGGACTGATTTTCACACTTAATGACCGTTGCAGCATCCCCATGGTCCTCTGTATCAAAATTCAGACGCTTGGCAACTGATTCATACTTACGACCGTTGCTTTGTCCCAAAGTCGTGTGATCCCCGTTTACGACCTTCTGGCAAGCAAAGTCAAGGCGGGAGCCAGATTCACTTAACAACCCTGTGACTCGCTTAACAACTGCAGGGATTCATTTCACAGCCAGAAAGGTCGTAAAATGGAGCTCCATTTCACTTGACCGATATCTCGCTCAGCGGCAGAAATGTTGGGCTCGATTGCGGTCGTACGTCGAGGCCCACCTGTCCCTTCATCCCTAAATTATTGTCGTAATTTAGAGTCATGCGTGTGAAAAAGGGTGCGAAGTCACCTTTTTTCCCAGTACCGTTATAACTTGGATGGTCACTAAATGAACTATTGTAAGTCGAGGACTTGCCTGTATTATCCTAATCGCTGTTAACTTGTCTTCCTTCCCCCACCCCTTTCTTTTCCATTTAATTCCCTGTAGGGCTCTTTAATAGCCAGCATGGCGCTGGGGATCATCATTCTGAAGAAAAGGTAAGATGGCTTCTTCTGGTAGCTCTTGGACGTGCTTATGGCTTCTCCTCGGGGTTGGGCCCAAAGGACAATGCGTGTACAGGTAGTCCTCAAACTTACAAGCATTCATTTATTCCCCAAGGTGCTTTTTCCAGAGGCAACTGGACTTTCTTCTTCTTCTTCTTCTTCTTCTTCTTCTTCTTCTTCTTCTTCTTCTTCTTCTTCTTCTTCTTCTTCTTCTTCTTCTTCTTCTTCTTCTTCTTCTTCTTCTTCTTCTTCTTCATCAGAAACTGAGCAACGTGGCCTATGCGGTACACATGGGCAGATCTGTACACTGGGGAAACAAAACAGCCATTTCACAAACGCATGGCGCAACATAGGAGAACAAATCCACCAGGATAAGATTGAGCAGTCGGTCTGCATTTAAAAGACAAAGGCCACTTTTGGGAAGACAGCAAAGTCCACATTTTGGACAGAGAGGACCTCTAGTTTGAAAATAGGGTCAAAGAGGCCATTTTATCTAAAAATTGAACAAGAGAAATTTCCTGACTGTTAGAAGAATTAATCCGTGGAATGACTTGCCTCCAGAAGTTGTGAAGGCTCCAACACTGGAAAATTTTAAGATGGTGTTGGATAACCATTTGTCCGAAGTGGTGTAGGATTTCTTTCCTAAGCAGGGGGTTGGACTAGAAGACCTCTAAGGTCCCTTCCAACTCTGTTCTTCTATTCTAGCCCTCTCAACAGAAGGGGAAAGGATACGACATCATCCATCTCCAGTCTACAACACGGTCCTTTCAGAAGCTTCACACCCATTTGCACCACTCAGGTGACCCCCCGAGGACACAGACAAACCTCCAAAGGGCCTCAACGACCCTCTCAGAGAGAGTACTAATGTCCAGATGACTGCAAGGAATATCAGTCCTTCCGTTCCTCACCATTCAGTCAGAACCGAGGAAGCTTCTCGGATGAGGAGCGAAATGTCTTCAAAGAAAAACCAAAAAGTCCAGTTGCCTCTTGGAAAAAAAAAAATAGCTCCTTTGGGACAACGGTGATCTGGATGACGGAGAGTCTCCGTAGACAAACAGTCATTTAGAGACCAAAGTTATAACCGAAAAAAAGTGACTTAGGTCCGTTTTTCACACTTACGACCGTTGCAGCCTTCCCGTGATCAAAATTCAGACATTTGGCAACTGACCCCTATTTATGACGATTGCAACATCTGGGGATCACGTGACTCCCTTTTGCGACCTTCCGGCAAGCCAAGGGGAGGCAGCCAAATTCGCTTAACGAATGTGTGACTCACTTAACAACGGCACTGGTTGATTTTTAACAACTTTATTTTATTTATTGATTTGATTTGATTTGATTTGTATGCCGCCCTATCTCCAAAGGACTCAGGGCGGCTCGCAACAATTAAAGAAATACAATCCCAGTCCAATAAAAGCATATTAAAAATACATATTAAACCCATAAAACCCGTTAAAAATAATCAAACGTGGCTCTTTCGTCAACTTAACTGATCCGTTATGGGTGTACATTGTTATAAATTTAAATTGTTTTAATTGGGTTGTCGATTTTAATTTTATTGCGATTTGTATTGGATATTGTTGTTTGTGTAAGCCGCCCTGAGTCCCTCGGGAGAATGGCGGCATATAAATCGCAATAATAAATAAATAAATAAATAATAAATAAACCCCATCAATCCAGGCTGGGCAATTAGAACAACCATGTTCCACTTGTGGCAAGAATGGTTATAAAATCAGGCAAATCTTACTTGACTGTCTCGCTTAACGGCAGAAATTTTGGGCGCAGTTGTGGACGTAAGTCGAGGACTACCTGTTTCACATGGGGGGGTTGGGGTCGGAGGGGATTAAGTAATCCTGAGGGGGGGGGCTTGTCCTCGAAGGGGCGTGGCCAAACCGATATGTGGGAAGGATTATGTTTGGGAACGAGATGTTCTCATTGTCCTCCTTAAAGAGACCCCCCTACTCAAAAAAAAGGGGATCACATTGCTGAGATTGGATGTTCTTACTGTCCTGGAGGGGGGGAGGGATTTAAATGGGGGGGAGGGTCTGTGGCTGCTATGGAAGAAGGAGCCATTCTTTAGAGACTAAGAGAGAGCCAGTTTGGTCTAGTAATGAAATTCCCAGGTGAGAAACTGGGGGACAGAGAATTCTAGTTTTGCCTTAGGCAGGAGAGTTGGCTGGGTGACTTTGGGCCAATCACCAGGAGACGGTGAGTTCTAGTCCCGCCTTAGGCATGAAAACCATCTAGGTGACTTTGGGCTAATCACTAGGAGACAGGGAGTTCTAGTCCCGCATTAGGCATGAAGTCCATCTGGGTGACTTTGGACCAATCACCAGGAGACAGTGAGTTCTAGTCCTGCCTTAGGCATGAAAGCCATCTAGGTGACTTTGAAGCAATCACTAGGAGACAGTGAGTTCTAGTCCTGCCTTAGGCATGAAAGAGATCTGGGTGACTTTGGACCAATCACCAGGAGATGGTGAGTTCTAGTATTGCCCTAGGCTTGAAAGCCATCTGGTTGACTTTGGGCCGATCACTGGGAGATGGTGAGTTCTAGTCCCACCTTAGGCATGAAAGACAGCCAAGGGACTTTGGACCAATCACCAGGAGTCAGTGGCCTAAACTCCCCCAGCCAGCTTTCATACCTAAGGCAGGACTAGAACTCACTTCCTCCTGGCTTCTAGCCAGGTGCCTTCACCACTGGACCAAAGTGGCCCTTTCTTTCTTGCTGCAGAGCTGAGATTCTCAAAGCTTGGGGGTGGGTGAGTGGGTGGGTTTCCCATGCAAAGCTGAGATGGGGGTCTTGGCCTGTGCTGTTCCTTCTGCTGAAGCTCTCCCCTCCTTCTCTTTGTCCAGGTATACTGTCTCCAAATACATCTCTATAGCTTTGGTCTCTCTGGGCATTTTCACCTGTACTCTCATGTCAGCCAAAGAACTGGTAAGTCCCGTTCTCCTCCATGTTAAGTACCCTGTTGATCTGTCCCCCTCTACAGACACCCACAAAAACACAGCCAGTCGAGGGTTAAAGAAGCACTTGGCACACACCACAGTTCTTATCTCTAACTTGGCAGCGATATGCATACCGTCTGCCAAGTGCTTTAATACTTCACAGAAAGAAAATCACATACGTAGCTTTGCCAAAATCCGTTCTTTTAGCTCCAATGACTACCAGATTGAGTTATTGTTCGTCACAGGGATCATTAACCACCACCCTGTCTTATATATTCTCTGGGTGTGGTCCAGTGACTCATTGGTCCTGTGACTCAAGTCCAGTGACTCAGGTCTATTCCCTCGTACGTCTCCTCAGCTGCTGCAAGCGCTTATCTCGCCTTCGTTGACGTGCGTCCAGGAATGACGTCTCTCCCTCACTCTCATCTGAGACACCTGTTTCCCCACTACTTTGCTCTCTTTCAGCTGGCGCTTGAGATGGTGCCAGAGGGGGGGGAGGGCTGGGAGATCTGGCTGGCTCCTCTTCCTCATGCTCAGAGCTTCCTTCCTCCAATGGGATAGGCTCAGAGGACGGGGCCACAACACTTGTTGTGTCTTCCAAAATTAGACGCACAACCACAGCACACCTCACCCTCTTCCCCAGTGGGCACCAACCACTGGCCAAACTCGTGCGCCCTGCCTCCGAAGGGTGGATCCGAGGTAGGGCAGCCACCTTTCCCTAAGAATCTCTACCTGTCCTCCCAGGTCAGATAGGATGGGCATGCTTCATGTTCAGCGATGGCGAACTTTTTTGGCACCAAGTACCCAAACCAGAACGCACGTTTATGTGTGCATGTGCTTCTGCCAGAGTGCTAGAAATTTGAAAAGAAACAGCTGGCTGGCACTCACATGCCTGTTTTTCAGCCCTTTTCAGCTGTTTCTTGGGCCATTTTCCCGGCCAAAATTGGCCTGAAAATGCCCCGAGAACGCCCTGAAAATGGCCCGAAAAATGGCCTGTTTTGGGGCGATTTTTCAAGCTGTTTCAGACCGTTCATGGGCTCTGGCACCCATGAAGACCAGCTGGCCGGCGTGCATATGCATTCCAGAAACCAGAAAAGCAGCTGACTACGGTGCGCGTGCCCACGGAGAAGGCTCTGTGTGCCATAGGTTTGTCATCACGGTTCTAGTCCTTTCCCCTAAATATTCCCTTCTTATGGGAACAGCCTGACTAGGTGGCTCAGTGGCTAAGACACTGAGCTTGTCAATCAGAAAGGTCGGCGGTTCGAATCCCTAGTACAGGTCTCCTGCGTGAAACGGGGTTGGACTAGATGACCTCCAAGGTCCCTTCCAACTCCGTTACTGTTACTTAACAACTGTCTGGCTTAGCGACATAAATTTTGGGCTCAATTGTAGGCCGTAAAGGATGAGGAGAACTTATCCCAGCTCTTGGAGAAAAGCCAGGTCTTCAACGCTTTACGGAAAGAGAAAAGGACGGGGAGGGGGGACAGTCAAATTTCAAGGGGGGGGGGTGTTTCATAAGGGTGGGGCTCCCGAGCTACCCTCGGATGGCAATATTTTGGGGAAAGGGCAAGGACCATGCCCATCCTGTCTTTAGGAGAAGGAATGGCAGAATCTGGTGGAGGAGTGAAAAGAGCTATCGGTCTTAGAATCTCTACGTAGTCACAAGCGAACTAAACTCCAACCGGACTTAACGGAAAGCAGAAGAATGGAGGGGATTTGAGAAGAAGGGAAAGGAGAAAAACAAAACGGAGGGGATTTGAGAAGACGAAAAGATGGTCCCCCTCCTGTTAGTGTCCCAAATGTTGGGGCAGCATCTTCACATCTTCTCAAATCCCCTCCATTCTTCTCCTTTCCCTTAAATCCGGTCAGAGTTTAGTTCGTTTGTGACTACGTAGGGATACTAAGGCTGGTGCCTCTTTTCACTCCGCCCTCAGATTCTGCCATTCGTTCTCCTAAAGATTGGATGGGCACGGTCCTTGCCCCTTCCCCTAAATATTGCCATCCGAAGGTAGCTCGGGAGCCCCTCCCCTATGAAACACCCCCTGAAATTTGGCAGGCCCCCACCCTTTTAGCCTTCCGTAAAGCTTTGAAGAGCTTTACGGAAGAGCTTTACGGAAAGCTTCCAAGAGCGGAGATAAAAGACGATAAAAAACTTGGCACCCGGATTTTGTTGCCTTTCTTGTTTTGAGTGTACTTACTTTTAATGACTTTATTTTAAAATATGGTTTTAAATTTTGATTGGCAGCCGCCCAGAGTCGCTGGGCGGCTCCGTAAATGTTTTAAATAAAGAAATGGCTTGCTTGATAGGCTGCAGCGAAATTCTCTTTCCGTGTGGCAACAGAAGGACATTGGCAGCAAGCTGGATCTTGCTCCTCTTTGCGGTTTCTTCTTTTACCTGGCCAGGTGGCCCAGGCCCAGCCCAGATTAGCTAATCCCAGTCAGGGAGACCCACCTGGTCTATTTTATTGGGAATATTTTTGTGACTTTGTCAACGAAAACCCCAACAGGCGGGGCTGACCATTTAAATGAATTTTAATCAGGTATTTTAATTCTGGGTTTTTAATTTAATTGGGCCAAATTGTTTTAACAATTTTAAATTTATGATGTTTGTGTGTTTTGTGTTTTTACCTTGGCTGTGCACCACCCTGAGTCCTGCGGGAGAAGGGCAGTATAGAAATCTAAATAAATGAATAAATAAATAAATTGAAAGAAAGAAAGAAAGAAAGAAAGAAAGAAAGAAAGAAAGAAAGAAAGAAAGAAAGAAAGAAAGAAAGAAAGAAAGAAAGAATTTTAAAGCTGGAACATTGTACCTGCGTGCACAAAAAGCCAGGGAAGATATTTTTTAAAAAGGGGGTCTCATTTTTTTTTCTGTTTGAATTTTTTGTCTGATTATGTTGATTTATTGGTCCGCCAGCAGCCAAGTAATTCCAAAGAGCAACAGCAGAGGAAAAAAAAACATTAAATACGACTAACACAAATATAATAAAAGCAATAAAACCCTGAGGACTTGCCAGTAAAAATGACAGGTAGACAAAGTAAGTAAACTGAAGTGAAATAACGACGAACAAGGAGAGAAAATAAAAGTATTTGAAGTCGAAGCATTAACGTTGCTCTTCCAGTATTACACCTTCTTACGACCGTAGTCCTCGACTTATAACCGCAGTTCAGCCCAAAATATCTGTTGGTAAGCAAGACGGTTAACTGAGTTTTCCCCCATGTTTTACGACCGTTCTTGCCACCGTTGTTAAGTGAATCGCTGCCGTTGTTAGTTAGTCAGAGGGTTGTTAAGTGAATCCGGCTTCCCCATGGACTCTGCTTGGCAGAAGGCCGCCAAAGGGGAATCACGCGACTTTGGGACACTGCAACTGTCATAAGTCCATGCCAGTTGCCAAGCCTCTGAATTTTGATCAGGTGACCATTGGAAATGCTGCAGCGGTCGTAAGTGCGAAAAAACGGTCCTAGGTCACTTTTTTTTTGGGGTGCCGTTGTGACTTCGAACGGTCACGAAATGAACTGTTGTAAGTCGAGGACTACCTGTTGCTGCCGAGAAGAACCTGGAGATCATGAGGACTAGTGTGAGAGCAGGGAGGAGGTAAGAGGAAGAGGTACGCTGAGGCCTCAGAGTCAGGCTGGCCACAGGGGCGAATCCTCTCTTTCTCCAGGTGGGATTTGGGGAAATCTTCCACTCAGTGAGGCATTTTATGGGTGGTGTTTACAGTTATATATACCAGTTGTATTTATTTATAATCTTTTATTCTAATTTGATGCCTGTTGATGAATCGTGTAAGAAGAGATCAGTTGCAACAGCTGATTTTCTTTCTTTCTTTCTTTCTTTCTTTCTTTCTTTCTTTCTTTCTTTCTTTCTTTCTTTCTTTCTTTCTTTCTTTCTTTTTTTTCTCTCTTTCTTTTTCCTTCCTCCCTTTTTTGATCCATCCATCATTCTCTCTTCTCTTTCCCTCCTTCCCTCCCTCCCTTTTCTTCCATCACTCCATCCATTCTTCTCTTTTGTCCTTCCTTCCTTCCTTCCTTCCTTCCTTCCTTCCTTCCTTCCTTCCTTCCTCGTTCTTTCTCCTTCCTCCCTTCCTTCTTTTGATCCATCCATCATTCTCTCTTCTCCTTCCTTCTTTCCTTCCTTCCTTCCTCCTTCCTTCCTTTCTCTCTCCCTTTCTCCTTCCTCCCTTTCTTCCTTCTTTTGATCCATCCATCATTCTCTCTTCTTCTTCCTTCCATCTTCTTTCTTTTCTCTCTTTTTCTCCTTCCTTCCTTTTGATCCATCCATCATTCTCTCTTTTCCTTTCTTCCTTCCTTCCCCCCTCTCTCTTTCTTTCTCCTTCCTCCCTTTCTTCCTTCTTTTGATCCATCCATCATTCTCTCTTTTCCTTCCTTCCTTCCTCCCTCTCTCCCTCTTTCTTTCTCCTTCCTCCCTTTCTTCCTTCTTCTGATCCATCCATCATTCTCTCTTTTCCTTCCTTCCTCCCTCCCTCCCCCCCTTTTCTTCCATCAATCCATCCATTCTTCTCTCTTCTCTTTCCTCCCTCCTTCCCTCCCTTGTAGAGCTCTGTGTCGGATGCGAGTGAAGACGAGGAGAACATCTCTGCCTTTCTCTGGTGGCTTCTAGGTCAGTCACGGCTCCCCACGGTAAACCCTCACCTGAGCTGAGGTGATCTGGGAAGGGGCGCAAAACAGAATCCTGTTTCCCAACCAAACTCTATCAATATCTGGGCCGATGTGGTTTTATATGGGTTTTTAACTTTTATCTGGTTTAATTAGATATTTTAACTTTGTACTGTGGTTATTGCGGATTTTATTGTTCTGAGCCGCCCTGAATCCATTGGAAATAGGGCGACATATAAGTTAAATAAAATAAATAAAATAAAAAAAATAAATTGAACCAGCCACCATAGCTTTCATTTTCTAGTGTGGCAGAAGAGGAAGGGCGATTCCAAAATAATAATAAGAATTAGTGTCATCCTCGAATTGCAACTGCTTCATTTTTTATTATTATTATTATTATTATTATTTAAAATTAGATTTATATGCCGCCCTTCTCCGGAGACTCAGGGTGGCTTACAATGCGTTAAGCAATAACATATTAAATTAAATTAATTAAACATATTAAATCAGATATAATTTGTGGCCTGGCCTTCTCCTCTTTGTTCAGTTGCCAGCAGTTTTTTTTTGCTGTCCTTTGTTCTGCCCTGATTGAAGTTGTGATGTTTCTCCCTCCACCTACACAACAGAGGCAACAGGTGCATTAATCACAGCAGCAAAAACCCCTTCCTCTCTTGCCACCTGAGCCTTTTCCTGGCGGGCCTTTGCCAAGCTCAGCTGGATCATTGGACCTTGGGTGTGTTCGCTCCGTTGATAGGAAAAAAACCCACAGAAATTACTCACTACATAAGAAGGGGAAGTGGGGTATTGCGGTGTTAATGCCGGCCTTTGCGAGCTGTGCACAGACAATATTTTTATGCAGGGCCAAGAATGTCTTTTCATGGGGTCCTCGGTGCTCTTTGAGATTGGTGGGGTTCTTGCAAACGTTTTATGACCCAACTAGGTAACATCATCAGTGTTAGAAGGGAGTGGGTTTTGCTGTTTGTTTATACGCAAGCAGCTTGCCCTGTCAGTGTTGCTGGGAGTGTTCTTATTGGTTCCTTGATTAGGCTGTTGTTTATTATTAGCTTGTTTGTTTTAATTGGTAGTTCCTTGATCGGGATGTCATTTAAGGCTTAGTTGTTGGTCTAATGTTAATCTTGGTCTTAATATTTGCTGATCTGGGTGTGGATTGTTGGTGGGGAGGTGCTTTGGTCTTTTTTGTTTCCTTTTTAGCTTTTTGATGCTCTCTTTTGAATGGCATGTAAACGTTATTTATCTCCCTGTGCCCGTCGATGGCTGTTTTGTCAGCGTGCCAGGCTTCCAGCAATTCTCCAGCAATGTTGGTCTAGGA
Organism: Coluber constrictor foxii; assembly: GCA_038048745.1. Classification (NCBI taxonomy): domain Eukaryota; kingdom Metazoa; phylum Chordata; class Lepidosauria; order Squamata; family Colubridae; genus Coluber; species Coluber constrictor. Next base: position 91,125,157 of record CM075964.1, on the reverse strand, counting down.
TGCTCATCGTTTCCTAGTTGAGACCCACCAACACTGACTGGGCAAACCACTCGTTTATAAACAGAGAACAAAACCCTACTCCCTTCTAGCACTGATGATGTTACCTAGTTGGGTCATGAAACGTCTGAAGAAAACCGCCAAGCTCAGAGAGTACCAAGGAGCCCACAGTTCAGCCCTTGAGCTACAATTTAATATGTTTTCATGCTGTGTTGAACTTCAAGACTATATATATATCCCTCGGGCTCTTAAGTTTGTTTTTTCTGGGTGACAACCTTTAAGCAACCTTGGTTAGTTCCCTACAAGCTGAGATAAAGTAAATTGGGAAGTTGAAACATAGAATAAGGCAGTTTCATGCCACATGTGTATCATTGCCAAAAAACCTAGGTGGACATATTCTCAAAGTCAAACCTGAGATTGAGGAAATTTCATTTTAGTTAAATAGTTTTTTTAGATCCTGAATGCTCACCCAGTCTTGGGGATTTTCTGCTGAAGGGCAGATCCAGAATGCAGGTCTCAACATCAACATTATGTTTTAGGAATCGCGGCCTTGACCTTTGCCCTCCTCATGTCAGCCCTGATGGGGATCTTCCAAGAAACCATCTATAAGAAGTTTGGAAAACACTCCAAGGAAGCCCTCTTCTACAATGTAAGGGTCCCCCGTCCATTTTATCTGGTTTCGATTTGCAGGAGTTAAGGGGTTTCCCCCAACTGTCAGGTTACTATAGAATTCCCCAGCCAGCATGCTTTAAGATGGGCGGACTTCCATTCCCAGAATTCCCCAGCCGGCATGGTTTACAATGGGTGAACTTCAACTCCCAGAATTCCCCAATCAGCAGGTTTTAAAATGGGTGGACTTCAATTCCCAGAATTCCCTAAACAGCATTCTTTAAAATGGGTGGACTTCAGTTCCCAGAATTCCCCAGCCAGCATGTTTTAAGATGGGTGGACTTCAACTCCCAGAATTCCCCAGCCAACATGATTTGAGATCGGCAGACTTCAATTCCCAGAATTCCCTAACCAGCATTCTTTAAAATGGGTTGACTTCAGTTCCCAGAATTCCCCAGCCAGCATGCTTTAAGATGGGTGGACTTCCATTCCCAGAATTCCCCAGCCGGTATGGTTTACAATGGGTGAACTTCAACTCCCAGAATTCCCCAATCAGCATTCTTTAAAATGGGTGGACTTCAGTTCCCAGAATTCCCCAGCCAGCATGCTTTAAGATGGGTGGACTTCAACTCCCAGAATTCCCCAGCCAACATGATTTGAGATCGGCAGACTTCAATTCCCAGAATTCCCTAACCAGCATATTTTAAAATGGGTGGACTTCAATTCCCAGAATTCCCCAGCCAACATGATTTGAGATCGGCGGACTTCAATTCCCAGAATTCCCCAACCAACCAGCAGGTTTTAAAACGGGTGGACTTCAGTTCCCATAATTCCCCAGCCAGCATGCTTTACAATGGGTGGACTTCAACTCCCAGAATTCCCCAGCCAGGAGGTTTTAAAATGGGTGGACTTCAACTCTTCTGCTATGCTCCAGGATCTGCAGGCATGATGGGGATTGTGGTGCAAACTTAATTTTACCGGTTCTGTTCCAAAATTGTTGTTTTATTTTTCCTCCTAGCACGCCCTTCCTCTTCCGGGATTTCTCTTTCTGTCTCCGGATATTTACAGGCATGGACTTCTCTTCAGTCAAACCAGTGAGTTGATACGGAGAGCTTATTTTTCATTTGAAACCGAAATATGGCAGGCCCCCGCTTAAAATTAGGAGGATTCGGGTAGTTGTTGAGTTGTCCTCTTCAGGACGGAGTGCTCAATGGAAGACCAGTTGCTTAGAACAGGGGTCTCCAACCTTGGCAACTTTAAGACTTGTGGACTTCAACTCCCAGAGTTCCTCAGCCAGCGGGCTGAGGAACTCTGGGAGTTGAAGTCCACAAGTCTTAAAGTTGCCAAGGTTGGAGATCCCTGGCTTAGCATGTTACATGTTACATGTTACAGCTCACCATCCTCTCTTCTCCACAGGACTCGTCCAAATGCCGTTGGTTGGGATCAGCCTACCCATCATGTGGTTGTATCTCATGATGAACGTCATAACTCAGTATCCTTTTTTTGGGAAGACAGTAACGGTGCAGACAGTAACGGTGAGGTTGCGGCTCAGCCAACATTCCTGGCTTCCCTATGACAAAGGGTGACTTGTTAAGAGTCCTGCATCTTGTTAAGGTTTTGGAGTGGTGCGGTGGCCTAGAGACTGGAGTTCTTGCCTCACAATCAGGAGGCCGTGAGATCACTCCTAGGTAGAGACAGATATTTCTTTCTCTCTCTCTGGGCACAATAGGAATATATCTGCCGAACAAAACTCCTCATTGGCAACAGGAAGGGCATCCGGCCAGTAAAACACTTCGCTAGCTCCATTCAGTTGCCCAGACTCCAGCCCGCAAGGGATTATGGGGTCATTAAAAGAAGATGGTCTGGTTAAGGGTTTTCATTTGAATGATTTGTTCCTTTCTCTGTGGGGTCTTTGAACTCGGTCGCTTTCTTGCAGGTAAGACCCCGTCAGTGCTAAGCTGGGAACAGGAATCTTTTCAAATAAGGGCAGCAGCTGGTTAGAGTTAGATAAGGATTGATGGTTCTCAAAGAGGATTGGACTTATTCGGCGTAGGGATTCTAGGTTGATTCCTCTTTTCACTCCCCCCACCAGATTCTGTCATTCCATCGCCTAAAGATAGGTTGGAGACACGGTCCTTGTCCCTTCCCCTAAATCAGTGATGGCTTACCTTTTTGCCATTGCGTGCCAAAAGTGGGAGGGTGCTGGGGGGGGGTCACATATGCATATGCCCACACCCATAATTCAATGTGTCCCGTCCACCTGTGCCATGTTCACATGACCCCACTGAGCTCACCCTGCTTTTTGCATGCGATGGCACAGTTGGCCCGGTAGGCCTATTTTTCACCCTCCCCAGGCACCAGAAGCTTTCTTGGAGCCTAGGGAGGGCAAAAACTGCCTTCCCCATTCCCCTGGAGGCCCTCTGGAGGCTGGAAACAGCCTGTTTCCTGACTTCTGGTGGGCCCAAAAATCAGCTGGGTGGCGTGCGCATGCGTGCCGGAGCTGAGCTAAGGCAACGCTCGTGTCCACCAATATGGCTCGTGCCTGTGGCACACGTGCCATAAGTTTGCCATCACGGCCCTAAATATTGCCATCTGAAGGGATCTAGGAAGCCTCCTTGCCCTACGAGGCACCCCCTGAAATTCAGCAGACCTCACCCTTTTAGCCTTCCATAAAGCTTTTTTCCCCCAATATTTTTTGTTGCTTTTCATGTTCTTAGCTTTATTGCATTTTTAATGGTTTTATTATGGTTTTTACTGTATTTTTTTGGGCGTATAAAACGCACCTTTTTCTCCCCAAAAAAGAGGGCGAAGATCTGGGTGCGTCTTATACTCCGAATGTAGCCCCGCCCGGCTTCTCAAACGGAGGTTTCAGAGGCTGAAAAAAGCATCAGAAAAAAAACTTCAGAAAAAAAAAAGCCTCCAAACAGAGTTTCAGAGGCTTTTTTTTCTGAAGCTGTTTCAGAGGCTTTCAGAGGCAGAAAAAAAAGTTGTTTCTGAAATGGAGTTTCAGAAGTTTCAGAGGCTGGAAAAAAAAAAGGCAAGGCACAGAGCTCACAACCAAGGAACCTGTTGCTAAAATTCACCTGATTGGGAATAGCTAATTGGGGGTATTCTGGGAGGCCGATCCACCTGCCAATCAGCTGTTTTCTTATTTTCCTCCCCAAGACTAAGGTGCGTCTTATACTCTGAAAAATACGGTACTCTGGGAGCCACCCAGAGTTGATTATAAGATGGGCAGGTATATAAATTGAATATCCAGTTGGTCCCAGATCAAAGAAGCTGCAGAAACTTTCCAGAAGAGGTTTTCATTTGGAGCAGTGACCACAAGCCAGGTAGAAACTTCTTGTTGGCATTCCAGATGGAAGGACACTATCTTCACATCTTCTCCGATCTCCTCCTTTTTTTCTTCCCCTCCTTTCCCTTAACTCCGCCTTTTTCTCAGATATATCTGCATCCGGGGGGTCTTCATCTTGACCACCGAGTGCACCTCCTTGACCGTCACGCTGGTCGTGACGCTGCGGAAGTTCGTCAGCCTGATCTTCTCCATCCTCTACTTCCAGAACTCCTTCACCGTCTGGCATTGGCTGGGCACTCTCTTGGTCTTCGTGGGGATGTTGTTGTACACGGAAGTGTGGAAAAATCTGGGATTTGTCCGACCCTGTGGGCCCAAGAAGTTGGAGAAGAAGCAGGAATGATGATGGAGAGCTTTTCTGTCAGACCGAGGCCTTTATCGCTAGAGGGTTTCGCGGAAAAGGAGTCAGATTCTTTGCTGGCAGGACGGGAAAGTTGATTTTTGTAACACAACTGTTGTTAACACAACTCTTGGCTGGGCCAAGCTGTTGCACCTCCCTTGGAGAAGGGAAAAGCGGGTTTTTGCATCTTTGGGTTGTCGAGGTGACAATGATAAGGTTGTTTCTTTGACTGAAGAGGGTTGGTGTCTCCTGTGACTCCATTAATTGGGCAATTTTGCCCCCGAAGTTTGCAAAAAAACCCCCCACAAATATTCAACATCAGTTTCTTTTGGTTCACGGATATCAAATTATTGCGATCATACTCGGACTTTAAAACAAATATATGTGGAAGTCGCTGGAGTGGTGTGGCGGCCTAGAGGTGGAGTTCTCACCTCACAATCAGGAGGCTGTGAGTTGAGGCAGATTTTTCTCTCTCTCTGGGCACAATGAGAATATATCTGTTGAACAAAACTCCGCATTGGCGACAGGAAGGGCATTTGGCCATTCAAACACTCAGCTCCATTCAGTTGCCCAGACTCCACCCCACAAGGGATTATGGGGTTGTTAAAAGAAGAAGAAGATGATGATATGTGGAAGTCGCTCTGTGATAGTCTGGTTTACAGTGAAGAATGATCCAGGTCATGGTTGAAGAACATCTGCAAAAGCTTGTGGCCCATTGGGGACCGAAGAGCTATGCCAGTGAGAACTGGATGTCCTTGGGCAGGGCTTAAGAAGATGTGGGCAGCTATCAAGTTACTTTTCGGTTGGAGCTGGAGGGTTGACCATCTATATGTCATCTTGGCCCAACAAGTATCATCCAAAATTGGTTCCTCAGAAATCAGATTGACTAAGCAGTAGCTCTCTCTGTGTCTGTTAATGTGTGGATAGAAGTTAGCCTAGATAGCTCTCCAGATCTTCCTCCCCGATACACATGAAGAAACCAAATCTCATGACCTTCATCTAAAACAGAGATGTCCAATCTTGGTCACTTTAAGACCTGTGAACTTCCAACTCCCAGAATTCCATAGCCAGCATGGCTGGTTGTGGAATTCTGGGAAGTCCACAGTTCTTAAAAGTGGCCAAGATTGGACATCCCTGGTCTAGAATACCTAAGTGTCCCTAGATAAAAATGGGCCTATTGGTGAGAAGGACAAGGAAGACGATCCAACTTTTTTGAGTGGCAAAATCGTGGCCAATCGGGATGACTATCTCTCAGGTTTTTTCGGGACAATCCAGAGCAGTCTTCTTCAACCCCAGCAACTTCAAGATGATATGTAAACTTCAACTCACGAGAAAGTCTGGGAGCTGAAGTCCAAACAACTTCTGAAAAGCTGTTGAGGTTGAGAGACGCTGATATTGTTCCAGAATTTCTTCAGATCTTCTCCTGTTCTTTGGTGAGAGTCTGAATGGAGTTGCTGGCCAGGAACGATGGAATAAGCAACACCCCTATAAACCAACTGGGAAACTGGTTTCTGAAGTGATTTAAAATGAGAGCTCTGCAAGGGTTCCTGGTCTATTTGGGGAGCCACCTTGTCTGTCACAGGGTCTTCTCCAAATCAGGTCTCCATCTGAACATACATATCCACCCGTATCTGCTCCCCTTCCTGTTGGGAGGACTACGAGTTAAAGAAAGCTAATTTCTTACTGTGCGATCGCCTCCTTTAAACATCTGTAGATTTTGAGGGGTTTTTTTGGTGCAATGTTTATGCATATTTATATTTATAATCTGCGTTGACAAGCAAGTAGAGTTGCTTTCCTCGGTGCTATGAATCCGTGTTCCTCAATAACTTTTAAGATGCGTGGACTTCAACTCCCAGAATTCCCCAGTATGGGGAATTCTGGGAGTCGAAGTCCACGCATCTTAAAGTTGCTAGGTTGAGGAACATAAATAATGGAGAAGTATTTTCTTTCTTTCTTTTTTTTTTATCCATTAATGCATCTCATCTGGTTACTTTGGTGAAGTGGTTAAGGCACCAGAAATCAGGAGACCGTGAGTTCTAGTCCTGTTTTAGGCACAAAGCCTTAAAAACTGAGCCGCACACTTTTTCTGAGCCCTGGGAAGGAGGCAACGGCAAACCAGCTCAAAAAAAAACCTTGCCAAAAAACCTGCCCGGCTTTGTCTAGTCGCTGAGAATCAGACAAGGTTTAATTTTTTTTTAAAGAAAACACAATTTTCATTCTTATAGTTTTGGGGGAATTTCCCCATTTTCACTGTAGCCGAATTGGCTTGTGTGAAATTGCGATGCCCTGGAATTGTTCACATCTTTGTGGGACCCTTTAATTTAGGAAGACATGCACAAGCATGCATGCAAACACGGTTGGGGGTTCAAAGCGCTCCCTTAAAAGATAGAATGGCTGCAAGTGAGCACCCAGCCAGATAAACTAGGTTCCTCTTAAACCTCGTTTGTTTCTTTCCGCTGGCGTATAGTGGTTTTGTGAAAAGCCAAGCCAGAAAAGAGGTTAATTGACGTAACTCGGTTAAACCTGTTACGGGTTTTGCAAGACCTCTTCTTCGCTGGCCAAAGATGGTTTCCTATTTAAGTTAGTTGCTCAAATGCAGGCTTGGTTTAGGAACTGCAGAGCGTGCAAGTGATTTTGTTCCTTTCTTCCTCCGTTGCTTGAAGCCAACATTGAAGAGAGGCGTTCTTGAACGGTGTTTTGGCTCTTCTACAAAATAAACCCACATTGTATTAGCTAGTCAACCAACGTAGACGTAATGTGTTTGTTGCAGGAAAATTAAGCCCGGAAACCCATTTTGTCGTGAACATCAAAAATCTGGTTTATCTCGTGAACACAATCATTCTCATATTTAATGGTAATTCTGGTATTTTCTGTCGACAAGATACCTCGTTCTCGCACACATGCCAGGAGTAAGGTTTGGATAGGGTTCTTTCGCCATAAACTTCATTGAGTATACAGCCGATGTTTTGAGCAAGAAGATAAGTTTTAATTCATCCCTTGAAGCTCTTAGGTTTGAAAAGAGAAACTTTTGCAAGGCGTAAAGAGATTGTAGTATGGGTGTCTCTTAAAAAAAAATATCGTGTGTGGCTCCTGGCTGAAAATAGAATTTATTCAATAAAGAATGTTTGTGAAATACAGATTTCCTGATCTATTTTTTTCCCTCTGCGGACTTCAACTCCCAGATTTCCTTAATGCCCTGGCTCGGTTTGGTTTATTTTTATATGAAACTAGCTGATAACCCGGTGTTGCCTGGGTATTTATTTATCCCAATCCTTTATTAGACAGGAAGAGCAACTTCACCCTGAGCCATGATTTCAGCGAGAATGAAATTAGTTAAAAATGTTTTTTCCCTGTGTTCCCAGAACCTAGCTGATCCATGATCATTTGGTGTTTTTTTTTCTGAACTTGATTTAAAAGTGGCGTCTCGTTCGTGAGTTTGACGTTGTTCTTTTCTCATATGTAATCTGTGTGAAGTACGTCGTGTCAGTCTCGTAGCGGTGCAGGCAGGCCGAGTTGCAGTAATGTTTTATTGCTCATCAAAACCTTGTGGAAAATGTCCAGGCCAAACGTAATTTCTAATGTTGGATTTTCCCCCTTACCAGAGGGAGCCCTCTTGTGGAGTACTGTGAAGCTGTTACCATGGCAACCCCACTGCTGTACAGTGGAAGCCATTTTAAGGCACAACAGGCTGTATATTAACATCCCCCCCCGAGGGGTGTTAGAGGTACCTTATCCCCCCCCCCCCCCCCGTATTTCTTTCCAGAGAGTAAGTCACCTGTGTACCAAGTTTGGTTGAAATTGCTCAAGGTGTTCCAGAGTTATGCTGGAACAAACACACACACACACCCATTTATATATAGCCCCTAACCAATCAGAACACACCTCCACCCAATCAGAACACAGCCAAGCTCACACCCAATCAGCTCACACCCCCACTAGCAGTTAAAAGGAAGAGACAGCTGCGATCTCACATTGCTCCTGGGAGCACGAAGCCGAGAACACCAGCCTGAAGATGACGATTGAGACTTCGTCGAAACGTCGCCAAGATACTTCCAATTCTACGCGGGAGAAGACCCGAATAACCAAAGACCTACATACAAACACCCACGAAAACCTCAGAAAACAAATTATATATATATTGGAATGAATACAATGAATACAAATATTCATTGTTTCAGAACAATGTTGGCCCGATTGAAATAAAAAAAAAACAACTGACCCCCAACATCACACAGGAAAATAAATCTTTATTTAAAGGGAGCTAAATAGATGAGGAATGTTTGAAATTGTACAGTAAGGCACTCATTTGAAATACGGACCAACAGGTTTCTTACATTATGGCAGGGGAAAATAGAAATATTGTTCTAAATAACATTATAATCTGCTAAATCTCTCCTTTTTACCCAGGAAAAATCTGTCAGGTGGTCCAAAAGCTATATTTATATATAAAAGCTTATATATATATGTATATATAAACTCGCAAAAAACACCAGGGAGCCACCAGATATAAATGCGGAATTTACGTTGTGTCACCAAACAAGTCTTTTAAAAACAATCAGATGTTTTTTTATGCCGGGTCGGCTGGTCCAAGCGGGTTTTCCATCTCGGGGCCCAGAGGCCGAGTCGGGGCCCATAAGTGCTACTCGGGAGTCAAAGGCGTTGCAGGGGGGGAATGGACACCGGGGTCCCAAGGCTAGGGCTTCAGCCACACGGCCGAGGCGTAGCTGTCTGCGGGGGCCGCTTTGGGCTTCTTGCGACCGGACGGGATGGGAGGAAGGACTGGCTTGGTGTTGGATCCTGGACGGACGGTGATCGTTGGAGGGATGTGTGGGGAGGGGGTTTTGTGCTTGGGCGTCTTCTTTTCCTTGCTGTCTGCGGGACGGTCGGCCTCTGTGAAAGAGAACAAGGGAATCGAGGGTCTGTTTGGAGAAAGTGACCATGATGTGACTTTCTTTTCCTCTCTCCTTCCCTTTCCCCTTTTTCCCTTTCCTTCCTTTTTCCCTTCCTTCCCTCCCTTTTTCCTTTTTCTTCCTTCCTTCCTTCCCTTCTTTCCTCTTTTTCTTCCTGCCTTTCTTCCTTCCCTCCCTTTCTTTTTTCTTCCTTCCTTCCTTCCCTTCTTTCCTCTTTTTCTTCCTGCCTTTCTTCCTTCCCTCCCTTTCTTTTTTCTTTCTTCCTTCCTTCCTCTCTTCCCTCCCTCCCTTTCCTTTTTCTTCCTTTTTTCTTCCCCTCCCTCCTTTCCTTTTTCTTCCTGCCTTCCTTCCTTTCTCCCTTTTTCTTCCTTTTCCTTCCTTCCTTCCCTCCCTCCTTTCTTTTTCTTCCTGCCTTCCTTCTTTCTCTCCCTTCCCTTCCTTCTCTTTCCTCTTTTTCTTCCTTCCTTCCTTCCCCTCCTTCCATCCCTTTTTCTTCCTTCCTTCCCTCTCTCCTCTCTCCTCTTTTTATTTTCTTCTGTCCATCCGTCCATCCATCCTTCCTTCCTTCCTTTCTTCCCTCCCTCCCTCCTTCCTGATGCCTGTTCAAAGTTTGAATTGGCACTCACCTTGTCGGCTTTTTTCATCGGCGCCTTCCACCACAGGTGTGGGAATGGACCTGGAGCTGCGGCTGACGGATATGCTGGGGGAAAGGGGTGCTCCTGAATCGGTGAAGGACTTTTTGGCTGGTTGACCCGATTCCTTGCTGTTGAGGGAAGGAAAGGGTGAGGAAGAGGTCAATGCCCATGAACGCTAAGCTACGACCCTCCCCACATCATGTGGGCTCCACCAGTTCTCTGCGCATTTGGGAGGCCTTCCTAGGCATGATGTCTTCCTGATAAGAGAGATGGGGGCATTCCTTGCTTGGGGATCATGGGTCTTGTAGTGCATTGTATTATAGGGCTCCAGGTTCAGGAAATCTAATCACAAGCCCTGACACATCAGCCGTGGGCCGTGGAGATGATCTACTCTTGCCACTTGGGTGGTGCCAAGGTTTTGCAGGCTCACCAATTTCTAGATTCAGAGTCACGGACGCCCTTAATCTGTTGCATGGTTGGTTGTCGGGCTGGGCTGTCTGCCTTCCTGATAAGAGCGAAGGGGGCATTCATTCCCTGACTGGGGATCATGGGCCTTGTAGTCTTGAGGTATCTTTAGGGCTCTAGGTCGGAGAAGTCTAATCAGAAAAAACTGGAGGTTCTGGAGAAGATCCCTGGAAGGAGTCATGTCTCTACTCACCTGTGGTCAGGGGTGGTGGGTGGAATAGAGGTACTGGGGCTCGTGCCGCGTCTGAAGGACCCCATGGAGGTGAAGGACGGGGGCTCCAAAAACTGCCTATGCATGCTGGTGAGGCCTGAAATGCGGAGGCCATCCCTGGAATGGATCGGAAAGAGCGACAGTTGGCTCTACGGAGTCCGCCTGATTCCTGCAGCTCTGAGCTCGCTTTTCTGTTTTCTGGTTGTGCATTTTATTTCTAAATGGTTTTTTCCTTCTGGTGGAGCCTGCCACCATCCCTCCCTCCCTCCCTCTCTCTCTTGTGTTTTCCCGAAAATAGGACCTACCCCAAAGAATAGAATAGAATAGTAATAATAGACTAGAATAGAGAATAGAATAGACTAGAATATAAAACAGAGAATAGAATAGAATAGAATAATAGAACAGGAACAGAATGAGAGAATGGATTCACTTAATTGCTTTGCTTAGCAACTGAAATACTTGGGCTGAAGTGTGGTTGTAAGTCGAGGACCACCTGTGGTCCAGATTCTAATTCTCAGGAGAGCATCCCCCACCCCAAATTCTACCCGTTAGACCCCTGTGCTCTGAAAACAATGTGCTCTGAATGTGCTCTGAAAACAATCGATGACATTGTGGGAAGATTTTTTTTAAAAAAAGGAATGTTGCAGCATGCTCGGGCTCCAGCGGTGTGACAGGTTTGTGCAGGCCGAGCACACCTGTGCTCACACCCGGGAAAACGGCATGCCTGGAGGAAGTCTGCGGTTCCCAAAGACAAACGGTAGGGCTGGCTGAGAGTTTCTGCTATGTCTCAAATCCAGAGGAGTGGAGTGGAGTGGAGTGGAGTGGAGTGGAGTGGAGTGGAGTGGAGTGGAGTGGAGTGGAGTGGAGTGGAGTGGAGTGGAGTGGAGTGGAGTGGAGTGGAATAGAATAGAATAGAATAGAATAGAATAGAATAGAATAGAATAGAATAGAATAAGGAATGGGATGGGATGGGATGTAGAATAGAATAGAATAGAAAATATGGAATGGAATGGAATGGAATGGAATGGAATAGAATAGAATAGAATAGAATAGAATAGAATAGAATAGAATAGAATAGAATAGAATAGAATAGAATAGAATAGAATAGAATAGAATAGAATAGAATAGAATAGAATAGAATAAGAAATGGGATGGGATGGGATGTAGAATAGAATAGAATAGAATAGAATAGAAAATATGGAATGGAATGGAATGGAATGGAATGGAATGGAATGGAATGGAATGGAATGGAATGGAATGGAATGGAATGGAATAGAATAGAAAATATGGAATGGAATGGAATGGAATGGAATAGAATAGAATAGAATAGAATAGAATAGAATAGAATAGAATAGAATAGAATAGAATAAGAAATGGGATGGGATGGGATGTAGAATAGAATAGAATAGAATAGAATAGAAAATATGGAATGGAATGGAATGGAATGGAATGGAATGGAATGGAATGGAATGGAATGGAATGGAATAGAATAGAATAGAATAGAATAGAATAGAATAGAATAGAATAGAATAGAATAGAATAGAATAGAATAGAATAGAATAGAATAGAATAGAATAGGAATGGGATGGGATGGGATGGGATGGGATGGGATGTAGAATAGAATAGAAAATATGGAATGGAATGGAATGGAATGGAATGGAATGGAATGGAATGGAATGGAATGGAATAGAATAGAATAGAATAGAATAGAATAGAATAGAATAAGAAATGGGATGGGATGGGATGTAGAATAGAATAGAATAGAATAGAAAATATGGAATGGAATGGAATGGAATGGAATGGAATGGAATAGAATAGAATAGAATAGAATAGAATAGAATAGAATAAGGAATGGGATGGGATGGGATGGGATGGGATGGGATGTAGAATAGAATAGAATAGAATAGAAAATATGGAATGGAATGGAATGGAATGGAATGGAATGGAATGGAATGGAATGGAATGGAATGGAATAGAATAGAATAGAATAGAATAGAATAGAATAGAATAGAAAATATGGAATGGAATGGAATGGAATGGAATAGAATAGAATAGAATAGAATAGAATAGAATAATAGAATAGAATAGAATAGAATAGAATAGAATAGAATAGAATAGAATAGAATAGAATAGAATAGAATAGAATAGAATAGAATAGAATAGAATAGAATAAGAAATGGGATGGGATGGGATGTAGAATAGAATAGAATAGAATAGAAAATATGGAATGGAATGGAATGGAATGGAATGGAATGGAATGGAATGGAATAGAATAGAATAGAATAGAATAGAATAGAATAGAATAGAATAGAATAAGGAATGGGATGGGATGGGATGGGATGGGATGGGATGGGATGTAGAATAGAATAGAATAGAATAGAAAATATGGAATGGAATGGAATGGAATGGAATGGAATGGAATGGAATGGAATGGAATGGAATGGAATGGAATAGAATAGAATAGAATAGAATAGAATAGAATAGAATAGAATAGAATAGAATAGAATAGAATAGAATAAGGAATGGGATGGGATGGGATGGAATGTAGAATAGAATAGAATAGAATAGAATAGAATAGAATAGAATAGAATAGAATAGAATAGAATAGAATAGAATAGAATAGAATAGAATAGAATAGAATAGAATAGAATAATGAAAGAATGGAATGGAATAGAAATAGAAATAGAAATAAAGAATAGAATAGAGTAGAGTAGAGTAGAGTAGAGTAGAGTAGAGTAGAGTAGAGTAGAGTAGAGTAGAGTAGAGTAGAATAGAATAGAATAGACAGAGAGAGACAAGAGTGACATAACGAGAGAGAAAAACAGAGCGACAAAGAGAGAAGCAGAGAGAAGCAGAGAGTGAGACAGACAGAGACAGACAGCAAGAGAGAGAGAGCGACAGATAACGAGAGTAAGAGAAAAAAGAGCGACAGAAAGAGAAGCAGAGAGTGAGAGACAGACAGACAAACAAAAACAGCGAGCGAGAGAAAGAGACAGAGGGATAGATAACGAGAGACAGAAAAACAGCAACAGAGTGAGAGCGAGAGAAGCAGAGAGAGAGAGACAGAGACAGACAGCGAGAGCGCGACGAGAGAGACAGAAAAACTGACAGAGTGAGAGAAGCAGAGAGAGACAGAAAAACAGACACAGTGAGAGAGAGAGACACAGAGCGACAGACAGCGAGAGAGAGGCAGAGAGACAGACACAGAGACAAGACACCCAGAGACAGAGACAGAGACAGAGAGACAGAGAAAGAGCGAGACACACACATGGAGAGAGACAGACAGACACACACACAGAGATGATATAGGAGTTTGTGGAATTGATGGTGATGGAGTTCTAAGTGGGGAAAGAAACGAGTTGGTTGCTTGCAAAGTGTTGGGTGAAGGGAATTTGCTTGGGGGGGGGGGTGTCAGGTGTCAAAATCCGCAAGATGTCAACTGTGTCACCGTCGCCATCTGACAGATTTCGACGTGTTCACACGTGCACCCAAGACACCCCCTGCTGGAGTTACAGATGTCCTTGGCAGCAGTCGGGGGGCGGGGGGGGGTGCTCTTTTCTGCCGAACTGCCTGCTCTCCGAAATAATAAGAATCGGGAGGGACCTTGGAAGTCTTCTAGTCTGTAGGAAAACACCCTCTCTCCTTCCCCAGAATAATATATTCTTTATTCTTAATATTAAAAAGAGGCAGGATCGAATATTTCCCCTAAAGGAGAAGAGGAGAAACATCATCTTAAAGGCAGAAAGTGATCCCGGTCTTCCTGCCGTAGGAAAACAGCCACAAGCAGAAGCCGGAAGAGGCTGTGAATGGATGCTTTGTAAAGCCAGGCCACTCTCTTCATAAACAAAGGGCAGCCAGAAACTCACAATAAGCAGTTTACAGGCAAGAAGCCGAAACTGACAAGATTCGCTCAGACAAACAAAACATCCGGGATTTGCATTTGCCTGTAGAGCCAGCCACGACCCCTACATGACCCCGTAAGAATCTGGCAACAGCCATGAAACTATTAAAAGGGACAAATTATTGCAACTCGATCACAGAGCCCCAAACAATGTATGAAAGCCCACCGACCCTCACTCCCTTTTTGTCAGCCGCCCCAGAAACAGGCTGCTGTTGCTGTAGTTTCGGGCTACCAAATAAACATTTTGGAGACGACCTTTCCAAAATGCAGCTTGCCGCCATTTTATTTCAGCGTCTTTCTCCTGGTTTGGAACCGGACCTGATTTTTTTTACTTCCAAGAAGTCCAACCCCCGCTCAAACAGGAGACCCTATACCCATTTCAGACAAAAACGGCTGTCCGGTCTCTTCTTAAAAACCTCCAGTGATGGAGCGCCCACAATTTCTGGTGGCAAGTCGTTCCACTGGTTAATTGTTATCACTGTCAGGAATTCAGAGTAATAAGCACTGGTGGGATTCAGCCGGTTCCTGGAGAACCAGTAGCTAAATTGCTGGTTGGCCCCACCCCTCCCAGGAATCGCCACGCGCCCCATTTTTGCTCCCAGGAAGCTGCAGGAAGGCCTATAAAGTCCAAAATGGGGCACGGGGAGGACGGCGCCCCCCCATGGCCCAATTTGCCCCCATGGGGGTGCAAGAGGCCGAGTGCTGCCTGTCACACCCCCTGGCCACGCCCACCATGGCCACGCCCACCCAGCTAGCCATTAGGGCAGAGAACCGGTTGTTAAATTATCTGAATCCCACCACTGGTAATAAGTCCATGTGTTTTGCTTCCTGATTTCTTCCCCCCCTCCTCCTTTCTTTGGCGCAAACCATTCCCTCCTCCATCTTTTAGGGAGGGGTGTGTGTCCATTTTTACCTCTCGAACAGCTGGGAGTAGGAGGAGAAGGTTTTGCCCATCAGGCCCTGCTTGGCCAGACGCTGCCTTCTCTGGAGGGACGCCTCTTCCTGGAGAAGGAACACAATCAGCCCTCTTAGTGGGTGGGGGGGTGGGAGGGTCAGCACAAGGTTTGGGCACAAGTTATTATCCGGGGGACATACAGCAGTTCTGCAACCAGTTAACCTTGGTGATGTTAGGGCACCCATGAGGTCACTTGTCTCCCCTGCGGGGCAGCCACTGGTGGTTAGATAGACACACCAATGGCAGGTGAGAGTTGGGAAGAAGGAACCCATGGAAGAAAGGACCCCATCTTGGCTTGGTGGAAAGTTCATGGGGCTCCTTCAAAAAATCCCGCGTGAAGGTATCTGCCTGGCTTCATTGGTTAGAGGTGAACTTGGAAGCTTGGCCCCTGAGATAACCCAATTTCTGTGACCAGTAGGGCAGCGTTTCCCGATCTTGACAGCTTTAAGATGGGTGCACTTCCAGGATTCTGAACACGGAGATCCCCCTCCATCTTAAAGACTGATAGCTAGGGAATTCTGGGAGTTGAAGTCCATCCATCCTAAAGCATGCTGGCTGGGGGATTCTGGGAGTGGAAGTCCACCCGTCTTAAAGCATGCTGGCTGCGGATTTCGAGTAGTTGAAGTCCATCTATTTTAAACCTTGCTGGCTGGGGAATTCTGATGCTGGCTAAGAAATTCTGGGAGTTGGTCCACTCATCTTAAAGCATGCTGGCTGGGGAATTCTGGGAACTGAAGTCCACCCAAAACATGATGACTAGGGAATTCTGGGAATTCAACTTCACCCATCTGAAAGTTGCCATGATTTAGAAACCTGGCACTAGGCCACGCGGTCCTAACCATCTTCAGTTTATACGTAAAGCTCCGGAGAAAACCAGGAGCTGAAGAATCCCAGATGGTGAACAACTATCCAGGATAAAACTATTCCTTCTTCAAGGAACTGTGGGCAACATACATTTCCCTACCCCTCGCCACTAAATTTCACTCAGACAATAACTCAAGAAGTATACGAGGCCAAATATAAAAGTAATTGACCAGTTTTGAGCTGGTACTGTCTACTCTATCTTAGCAAATTCAATGCAACTTAGGTGCAATGGTTGACTGCATTTCCTTCTTGGAAACAGAATAACACAGTTGGAAGGGACCTCAGAGGTCTTCTAGTCCAACCCCCTGCTCAGGCAGGAAGTCCTATACTATTTCAGACAAATGGCTGTCCAGTCTCTTCTTAAAAACCTCCAGTGATGGATCACCCATAACTTCTGGAGGCAAACTGGTTAATTGTTCTGACTGTCAGGAAATTCCCTCTTAGTTCTAGGTTGGTTCTCTCCTTGGTTAGTTTCCATCCATGACTTCTCGTTCTGCCTTCAGGGGCTTTGGAGAATAGCTTGACTGCCTCTTCTTTGGGGCAACCCTTGAGATATTGGAACTCTGCTCTGATGTCCCCTCGAGTCCTTCTTTTCATTAAACTAGACACACACAATTCCTGCAACTGGTCATCGTATGTTTTAGCCTCCGGTCCCCTAATCCTCTTGGTTGCTCTTCTCTGCACTCTTTCCAGAGTCTCCACATCTTTTTTTACATCGTGACGTCCAAAGCTGGACGCAATATTCCAAGCGTGGCCTTACCAAGGCCTTGTAAAGTGATATTACTAGTACTCCCTGTTTAATTCTCTTGTTTTTCCTCAAACTTGTCCAACCAACCTAGGCCTCTAAATTTTCTCCTGGACATGGAGATGTGAGAGGTGTCTGCTGCCTCCTTCTTGAAGGCCAGGATCCAATGGGAGAAACTGAGGCAGGAGGCTTCCCTTACCTCTCTCCAAAACGAAAGCCTTTTGCTGACGGGGGGATAGCGGAGTGGTTTCCGACTCCTTTTCTCCATCTGGAGGGGCACCTTTAGAGATGGGAGGATGGGTCCTGACCATCCTAGCGCGGAGACCTCCAGGGATGAAATTCCCCATTGTGACACCGTCACTCTAGAACGTTCTCCCACCATCGCCATCTGGCTTGGGTGAGGTTTCTCCTCTTGCTTCTTGATCAGAAGAGAGCTGGAAGGGACCTTGGAGGTCCTTGGGGTCAAGCAGGAGACTCCGTACCATTTCAGACAAGCGACTGTCCAGTCTCTTTCGTAAAAGCCTCCAGGGATGAAGCACCCAGAACTTCTGGTGGCGAGCAGTTCCACTGGTTAATTGTCCTCACTGTTAGGAAGTTTCTTCTTAATTCCAGGTTGCTTCTCTCCTTGATTAGTTTCCATCCATTGCTTCTTCTCCTGCCTTCTGGTGCTTTGGAGAAGAGGTTGACTCCCTCTTCTTTGGGGCAGCCCCTCAAATAGTGGAAAATAGCTATGATATCTCCCCTAGTCCTTCATTTCTCTAGACTAGCCAAACCCTATCTTCTCCTAAGGGATGGTTGAAAAATTTACTGGAGGAGAAACCCCAAAGAGTTAGTCTGTGGAGCAAACCATCAGAAGAAGTCTTTTTCAGCTATGAATTTTCTTGCAAGGCATCAACTTCACTTATGCTGGAATCAAAGGTAGTCAGATAAGGTGCTACTGAGTTTCTCCCGATTTTGGAGGGACCAGGTTGCTTAAAATATACACAGAGAAACTGTCAATCACTCTTTCTGGGCTCCTCTCTTCCAAAAGATGTTGGGATCTTCTGGATACAAAGCAGGGAACTTCTCCGTTCAGTATGTTTTTCTCCCATGGAGGACCATAAATGGATCCATGATGGGAAGACTTCCTGGCCAAGTCAAACCAAGGCATCCTTTCCTGTGACTTGGTATCCTTGAACGGGAGATCTTGAGGATCTATTCATGTTGACGTTTTTCCCCAGTAGCCTGGGATCAAAGGGCCTCCTCACGATGGGCAAGGGAAGAAAATAAATCTGAACTGAACTTAAGCAGCTGCCAAGCGCTGGGGAAATCAGGAGATTCAAGCAGTTCAAATGAGTCTAGAGATTTCTTGCAAGCTTAAACTCTCTACAAGAATCTGAACTACTAACAGTCAAGGGAAATGAGTGGGAGATAAAGAAGGCATTCAAGGTGGGCTGGACCTAGATCTTTTGTTGGTGGGAAAGGACTCAAAACTTAGGATGCGTTTGATCCCTCCCTCGGGCTCAGCCTGGTCATCTCCCACAGAAGCTTCTTGGGTGAGAAGTTAAATGTGTCAGATCTGCCACGACTTGGTCCTTTAGGCAAGAAAGACCCTCAACTCCCATTTTTAGCGAAAAGGTATGCTTTACTAAAAGTCAAGTGGTTTACAGTATAGCAAAAGTCAGACCTGAAGTTCGCATGCCAAACTTTGCCAGTTGACTTTTCCCATCTTGTTCCTCCTCAGAACCTCCTCCCCCTTGCTGGTCTCTTGTTGTCTAATCGTATTTGAATAAAATTGTTTTAGGAACTGTCTCTTCCGCAGCAGCCTGGGTGGGCAGCCGTCGTGTTCCATTCCCAGCGCTTTGGCCTTGGGATGGTGTCTCTGAAAGGACCTGGATATTTACGAGATCGGCTTCCGCCACCGATGGCCTCCCACCGGCCAGTACACTCTCACAGAGAGGGCCTCCTCAGGGTGCCATCGGTCAAATTATGTCGACTGGCGACCCCCAGGGGGAGAGTCTCCTCTGTGGGAGTTCCCGCCCTATGGAATTTTTATTTATTTATTTATTATATTTCTATACCGCCTTTCTCCCGCAGGACTCAAGGCAGTGTACAGTCAAGAAAAAATAAAAGATACATAAACATCATAAAATTGATAATTAAAATTATAATATAGTTAATCATTCCCAGTTAACGTGCTTAGCCCCGCCTGATTGAACATCAGGGTCCTGAGGGCACAGCGGAAAGCACTGAGATTAGGGATGTTTCGTATCTCAGGGGGCAGTTCATTCCAAAGGGTTGGAGCCCTTACAGAGAAGGCCCTCCTCCTGGGAGTCGCCAGTCGGCACAATTTGACTGACGGTACCCTGAGGAGTCCCTCCCTGTGAGAACGAACTGGTCGGTGGGAGGCTATTGGTGGGAAAAGACGGTCTCGTAAGTACCCAGGCCCTAAGCCGTGGAGCGCTTTAAAGGTGATAACTAACACCTTGAATCGCACCCGGAAGACCACCGGGAGCCAGTGCAGCTCGCGTAGGAGAGGTGTTACATGGGCGCAACGAGATGCACCCATAATCACCCGCGCGGCTACATTCTGGACCAGTTGGAGCCTCCGGGTGCTTTTCAAGGGGAGCCCCATGAATTCAAGGGGAATGAATTGCCCCTGGAGATATATAGGATCCCCGACCTACGTACCTTTCGGCGTGCCCTTAAGACTTTACTATTTCAACAGGCTGGGCTGGTGAAATAATGAATTTTAAATGGGTGTTTTAGTTTTGGAGTTTTTAAAAACAGGGCCAAAGTATTTAATCTGTTTTAAATTTAAATTTAAATTAAATTTAATCTGTTTTAAACTGTTTTTAAATTTTAAATTGGTATATATTGTTTTTACCATGGCTATGCACTGCCCTGAGTCCCTCGGGAGAAGGGCGGTATAAAAATTTAAATAATAAATAAATAAATAAATAAATAAAGGTAGGATAGGTAGTCAGCCTTCCCCACTCCCAACTGGCTCTCTCCACTCATGGTTCGTGGCACACTGACAGTTAGCCATTGTGAAGCTCAAACGTAGGAGGGGCAATTCTGACAAAAAACTTGTTTTTTACAACCACCAAGAATATCCGGTTGCCTTTTGGGAAAAGCACCTTTCTTGGAAATCCACCTGGACTTCAAAGCGTAGATGGCTTTGCAAGCGTCCAATTCGGACAATTAACATGACTTTTGTGTTTCACCCAAAGCTCAAAATTGCGTTCTGATTTTTT
Organism: Coluber constrictor foxii; assembly: GCA_038048745.1. Classification (NCBI taxonomy): domain Eukaryota; kingdom Metazoa; phylum Chordata; class Lepidosauria; order Squamata; family Colubridae; genus Coluber; species Coluber constrictor. Next base: position 91,104,937 of record CM075964.1, on the reverse strand, counting down.
TTTACTTACCACCAGGGTCTTCTGCGCTGAAAGTTGAGCTGATATTTTGGCGGAGTAATTTTTGGCTGAGGAATCCAGAAATTCATTGGGGGTAGGTGAGGGGGCAACACCGTCGGTCCCTCTGACGGTGCTCACCTTCAGAGTTGCGGTCGACTCCTTGCTGGGAGCTAAAAAGCAAAGAGCAGATAATCGGTGGAAACGGCTCTGCCTTCAGGAACCGCGGGTGCTCCGTCACCGGAGATTTTCAAGAAGAGATTGGGCAGCTATTTTCTGACATGGGGTAGGGCAGTGATGGGGAACCTTTTCGGCACCAAGTGCCCAAACTGGTACGTGCATGCATATGCATGCATGGACGCATGCCGGAGCACCAAAATCCAAAGATCAGCTGGCCGGCACGTGTATGTCTGTTTTTTGGCTGTTTTTCAGGCTGTTTTCCGGCCATTTCGGGGGCGTTTTCCAGGCCAAAAATGGCACTGAAAACAGCCCCAAAAAAGGCCTGGAAATGGTCTGAAAAACGGCCTGGTTTTTGGCCATTTCCAGCCTGTTTTCCGGCACTCCGATGCCCGCAAAGACCAGCTGGTTGGCGTGCATGAAACCAGCTGGCGATGGTGCGTGTGCCCACAGAGAGAGCTGTGTGTGCCAACTCTGGCACAAGTGCCATTGGTTCACCATCACGGACCTCTAACGCCTCTTTCAGTTCTGTTATTCTGTTAATCTTATTTATTTATTACATGTATTTATATGCCGCCCTTCTCCCGAAGGACTCAGGGCGGCGAACACAAGTTAAGAAACATGTACAAAAAAATCGCACTTTAAATCAAATAACTAATTAATGATAAATAATAAAACCCAGAATCAGAGTCAGCCTATTATGCTTGAACAGCCATAGGTTCACCATCACAGCCCTATGTCCTAGGAAAGATGTTAGTAGCTCTCCATTATATCCAACTGTTCGTGTCCCTTCCCCGTTTCACCATCTTAATGCAAAGGTTCCTATCAAAGAGCCAGCCTCCAGGCAAGGTTTTAATTAAATAAATGAACTATTCCTGCCTCCGCCATACGGGGAAGAGGGCAGTCTTCTCTGGAATAGGGTCGTTAAGATTGATTTGAAACAGGGTTTGGACCGGATCACCCGATCCAGTAGCGATGGAGGCAGGTGGTTCGGAGAACCGGTAGCAAACTCCCTGCGCCCCCCCACCATACCCAGCTGAGCCACACAATCATCAGAGGCTTTTTTTCCCCACTTTTAAAAGCATTTTTTCTACAACCTCTTTGGCCGAAAAAAATACTTTTAACAGTAAAAAAAATATAAGCCTCTGATGATCCCAGCTGAGTTGTGGATCGTCAGGAGGCATTTAAAAGAAAAAAAAAAAGCCTCTGCCGATCAGGCAACTCAGCTGGGATCGTCAGAGGCTTTTGAAAGCATTTTTTTTACAACCTCTTGGCCGAAGCGGTTGTAGAGAAAATGGTTTTAAAAGTTAAAAAAATGGTTTAAAAAGTTAAAAAAAAGAGAAAAAGGCCACGCCCATCCAGTCACATTACTCCCTCCACCACCACCACCAAGCCACGCCTACAGAACTGGGAGTAACAAATTTTAGATTTCACCACTGATTTGAAGCCCCTCGACAAATGAGGCTGTAAATGAATTTAATGAAGCGTGGGGGATCTTGAAGTTACATTTTTTTTACGGACGGCGGTATGGGCCAGGTACTGGGTGCTTTTAATGAAGTCGCTTTTGACTGGCGAAGAAATGCAAATTGATGGACAGCGAGACAATTAGTGGCTCTTAAGAGCCTCTTCGAGGGACATCTGATGATTTATGGTAGACGAGGAAGCCCAGGTATTTTTTTCTTACTTTCTTTTTTCTTTTTTAGCAATAAACCTTAGACTTACATACCACTTCACAGTGCTTTCCAGCTGTGGATTCAGCCGTGTTTAATACCTGAAAGGTGTTTGCCCTCCGCTGCAGGAATTGTGGCTTTGGATTCAGAAGGCTGCACCAGCCCCAGGAACTCTTCCAGAAGACCGCTAAGTTTGGAGAAGGCTTCATCGTAATCATCTGGAGGGGGGGGGGGGGTTTTTGGAGAAGAAGAGAAGAGCTTTGGTCAAATCTGAGAGGAGCTGCAGCCGTTAGCAGCCCAGATCATTCTCTTAACGCATCTAAGCAGGCCTCAACGTACGACCACTTGTTTAGTGACTGTTCCAAGGTTAAAATGGCATTGAAAAAAATGACTTATGGCTAGTTTTTGTACTTATGATCATCATAGCATCCCTACAGTCATGGGTGCTTGGCAAATGGCGTAGAGGGACTTCAACTCCCAGGAATGCAGGCTGGGAAATTCTGGGAGTGGAAGTCCACCCATCATAAATCATGCTGGCTGGGGAATTCTGGGAGTTGAAGTCTATCATCTTAAAACATGCTGGCTGGGGAATTCTGGGAGTTGAAGTCCACCCTTTTTAAAGCATGGCTGGCTGGGGAATTCTGGGAGTTGAAGTCCACCCATCTTAAAACATGCTGGCTGGGGAATTCTGGGAGTTGAAGTCCACCCATCTTAAATCATGCTGGCTGGGGAATTCTGGGAGTTGAAGTCTATCATCTTAAAGCCTGCTGGCTGGGGAATTCTGGGAGTTGAAGTCCACCCTTCTTAAAGCATGCTGGCTGGGGAATTCTGGGAGTTGAAGTCCACCCTTTTTAAAGCATGGCTGGCTGGGGAATTCTGGGAGTTGAAGTCCACCCATCTTAAAACATGCTGGCTGGGGAATTCTGGGAGTTGAAGTCCACCCATCTTAAAGCATGCTGGCTGGGGAATTCTGGGAGTTGAAGTCTATCATCTTAAAACATGCTGGCTGGGGAATTCTGGGAGTTGAAGTCTATCATCTTAAAACATGCTGGCTGGGGAATTCTGGGAGTTGAAGTCCACCCATCTTAAAGCATGCTGGCTGGGGAATTCTGGGAGTTGAAGTCTATCATCTTAAAACATGCTGGCTGGGGAATTCTGGGAGTTGAAGTCTATCATCTTAAAACATGCTGGCTGGGGAATTCTGGGAGTTGAAGCCTATCATCTTAAAACATGCTGGCTGGGGAATTCTGGGAGTTGAAGTCCACCCATCTTAAAACATGCTGGCTGGGGAATTCTGGGAGTTGAAGTCTATCATCTTAAAACATGCTGGCTGGGGAATTCTGGGAGTTGAAGTCCACCCATCTTAAAACATGCTGGCTGGGGAATTCTGGGAGTTGAAGTCTATCATCTTAAAACATGCTGGCTGGGGAATTCTGGGAGTTGAAGTCCACCCATCTTAAAGCATGCTGGCTGGGGAATTCTGGGAGTTGAAGTCCACCCATCTTAAAGCATGCTGGCTGGGGAATTCTGGGAGTTGAAGTCCACCCATCTTAAAACATGCTGGCTGGGGAATTCTGGGAGTTGAAGTCTATCATCTTAAAACATGCTGGCTGGGGAATTCTGGGAGTTGAAGTCTATCATCTTAAAACTTGCTGGCTGGGGAATTCTGGGAGTTGAAGTCTATCATCTTAAAACATGCTGGCTGGGGAATTCTGGGAGTTGAAGTCTATCATCTTAAAACATGCTGGCTGGAGGATTCTGGGAGTTGAAGTCCACCCATCTTAAAACATGCTGGCTGGGGAATTCTGGGAGTTGAAGTCCACCCATCTTAAAGCATGCTGGCTGGGGAATTCTGGGAGTTGAAGTCCACCCATCTTAAAGCATGCTGGCTGGGGAATTCTGGGAGTTGAAGTCTATCATCTTAAAGCATGCTGGCTGGGGAATTCTGGGAGTGGAAATCCACCCATCATAAAACATGCCGGCTGGGGAATTCTGGGAGTTGAAGTCTATCATCTTAAAACATGCCGGCTGGAGGATTCTGGGAGTGGAAATCCACCCATCATAAAACATGCCGGCTGGAGGATTCTGGGAGTTGAAGTCTATCATCTTAAAACATGCTGGCTGGAGGATTCTGGGAGTTGAAGCCTATCATCTTAAAACATGCTGGCTGGGGAATTCTGGGAGTTGAAGTCTATCATCTTAAAACATGCTGGCTGGGGAATTCTGGGAGTGGAAGTCCACCCCTCTTCAAGTTATCCAACAGCCACAGTAGAGACTGTTAGGTGGTTATGGGCCTGTCAACTGTGCACTGCGAGGTCCCCTTGCATTTGCTTCAAATGGATCTTTCCTTGTGATCCTCCTTCTGGTTAGGGTTAGGTTTAAATCTACTTTCTACAGTCAGAGACTGACCTACATTGATGACGGCATCGAAGAAGCCTGGGAAATCCTGATTCACTTGAGTGTACATGTCCACCGTGCGGAGAGCTTCCTCGATCTCCGGTCTGCTGAATAACCCCATCCTCCGGAGGTGACCCCCATATTTCTCTTTGTTCACTGGGATCAGTAGGATATATCGTGGCACGAAGTAGGAATTCTTCAAACTTCTGACACCCTTTGAGAGAGAGAGAGAGAGAGAGAGAGAGAGAGAGAGAGAGAGAGAGAGAAGGTTTAACTGTGGAGGAACTTTTAGTTATTAAATAACTCCAAGGACCAATTCAATGCAGACAGCCATAAGATGCCCACCCACCCTAAAATGTGAGGGTGCTTGATTTGGGTTCTCCAAACTATGTGGTTGAGCCACCTTAGGAAGCCTATAAATCTCAGTAAGCCATTTTCCTTAGACAGTGTTTTTCAATCTTCGAAGACTTTTGACTCCCAGCATTCTCCACCCAGCATTCTGGGAGTTGAAGTCCACACACCTTAATGATGGATGAGGAATTCTGGGAGTTGAAGTCCACAAGTGTTATAGCATGCTTGACTGGGGAATTCTGGGAATTGAAGTCCACCCATCTTAAAGCATTCTTGACTGGGGAATTCTGGGAGTTGAAGTCCACCCACCTTAAAGCATCCTTGGCTGGGGAATTCTGGGAGTTGAAGTCCACCCATCTTAAAGCATTCTTGACTGGGGAATTCTGGGAGTTGAAGTCCACCCATCTTAAAGCATTCTTGACTGGGGAATTCTGGGAGTTGAAGTCCACCCATCTCAAAGAATCCTTGACTGGGGAATTCTGGGAGTTGAAGTCCACCCATCTTAAAGCATGCTTGGCTGGGGAATTCTGGGAATTGAAGTCCACCCATCTGAAAGCATCCTTGGCTGGGGAATTCTGGGACTTGAAGTCTACCCATCTTAAAGCATGTTGGCTGGGGAATTCTGGGAGTTGAAGTCCACCCATCTTAAAGCATTCTTGACTGGGGAATTCTGGGAGTTGAAGTCCACCCATCTCAAAGAATCCTTGACTGGGGAATTCTGGGAGTTGAAGTCCACCCATCTCAAAGTTGCTAAGGTTGAGAAACACTGCTTTAAGATGGGTTCAAGAGAGTTTGCAGACTCTTCTAGCCCCTCTTCCCTCTCTCCCCCACAGTTTAGTTTAGTTTAGTTTAGTTTTATTTGATTTATATACCGCCCTACTCCCGAAGGACTCAGGGCAGTGGACAGCCACAAGATATAAAACACATAAATACAAAATTTAAAAGCAAAATAAAACCGAATTAAACAATTTGGTCCAAGACAGGTTTAAAACCCCCCAATAGTTAAGAACAGATTTAAAATTTACATTTTTAAAAAGGGAAAAAAGGGAAAAAAGTTAGGCCAGGCCAGCCTGATGGAATAAAAAGGTCCTGAGAACGCGGCGGAAGGTGCGTAGATCCGGGATCCTTACCTTCCACCTCTCCATTCTCTGGATTCTTCTCCAGACCATCCTGCTTCCATGGGATCAAACCACAGTTTAAACCCAAGTGCGTAAACCGCGCAGCCCTGGAAATGCTTCTGCAGCCAGGGGGCTTCCTACCTCTATATCTAAATGGATGCAGGTTGCCAGCCCTTCCCTAGCGATGCTTTCAATGATCTCTCGGCTCAGCCCGTAGTAGAAGCCGCTATATTTGAAAGTGACTATGAATTTCCCCTGAAATGAGAAGAAAAAAAATCAAAACAAAAATGGAAGCACAGGGGGAGCAAACAGCAAAGGACGAGCACTGAGAATGAGCCCTGCCTGGATTCTAGCACATTGTAGTTTTGATATTTTCTACTTATCGCGCTCTTGTGCGATCCTTGGTGGTTCTCTGAGCTTGGTGGTTTTCTTGTAGACGTTTCAGGACCGAATGAGGTTACATCATCAGCGCTAGAGGGGAGTAGGGTTTGCTCAGTCCCTTCTAGCACTGATGATGTAACCTAATCATGTCATAAAATGTACGTAAGAAAATCCTTGAGCTGAGAGAGCACCAAGGGGCCCGTCGTCCGTTTCCTGTCCTATTCGCTCCCATCGGTTTTGTGGCACCAAACTTTCCCGTCAGTTGAGATTTACAAGACCCCTGTTCGAATCCTCCAAGCGTTACCAATGTTATGACCATGGAGGCGACGGAGGGACGCACGAGAGAGACAATTTTCTAGGTTTCTTCGACCTCTGTAGGCCCAAATGTCTCTTCCTTCTGTCCATCCTGAACGTCAGCTAGGATGTCTCTGCTGACCCCTTCCTTTGGTTACTTCCCAAAAGGACCGGATTCCCTCCTTACCGTGCTCACCATCTTTTCAAATTCCTCCTGAGATACGTAATAGTAATCTAATCTGTTCTCTTCTCCGAAATAAGGGCTCCTGGTGGTATGACAGGGGCTGAGGAGGAAGCAAAGCAGTAAGAGAAGGAACTGTTAATGGGGGAGCCTGGATAGCTCAGCAGACTAAAAGCATTGTGATTAACTCCAGTTGTCTGCAATGACTGTAAGTTCGAATCTCACCAGGCTCCAGGTTGACTCAGCCTTCCATCCTTTCTAAGGTAGGTAAATTGAGGACCCAGTCTGTGGGGGCAATAAGCTGACTTTGTATAAAATATACAAAAGTATGAAGGCTATTGCTTAATGCGTTGTAAGCTGGCCTGAGTCTCCGGAGAAGGGCGGCATATAAATCTAATTTTAAAAAGACAGAAAGAGAGAAAGAAAGAAAGAAAGAAAGAAAGAAAGAAAGAAAGAAAGAAAGAAAGAAAGAAAGAAAGAAAGAAAGAAAGAAAGAAAGAAAGAAAGAAAGAAAGAAAATTCAGCTGCCTGCAATTACTGTAAGTTCGAATCTCACCAGGCTCAAGGTTGACTCAGCCTTCCATCCTGTCTAAGGTAGGTAAAATGAGGACCCAGTTTGTGGGGGCAATAAGCTGACTTTGTATAAAATATACAAAGGAATTGAACTGGAGAAGATTTTTTTAAAATCCCAGAAAAAAAACATGGCAAATCACTCCTGGATTATGTCAGGGAAACTATATATGGTCCTGTCCTGTGTTTGCCTCCATTTTAAACCCCTCTATACCTTTTTTATTTGCGGGAAGACTTTTCTGCAAAAGAATGGGAATTCATGCATTTAAATTTTTCTCCTTGCACTGATGACGTTACCTAGTTAGCTCATGAAACGTCTCCAAGGAAACAACCATACTCAGAGAGCATCGAGGACCCTAAATCTTCCTCTACTCCATAAATCCCTCTCCTTTCTAATACTGATGACGTTACCTACTTGGGTTATGAAACATCTCCAAGAGAACGACTGCACTCACAGAACGTCAAGTGTTGTGGCCTGCCAGCGGATCTCTGCCAGCGGATCTGGCAGCAAATTCGGACAGTGAGGAGGTTGGGGAGGAACCTGGGCCAGTCCTGGAGTCTGGGGAAGGCTCTGATGAGGGCTCTGCGTCGGAGGCAGAGAGGGAGCCAGGGCCATCTGGGAGTTGTCAGCTGCCTTCGGAGTCAGACATCAGTGGGGCAGATGAACAGCTGGAGCCTGTTCCCAGGGTGTGCATGCACAGAGTGGCCAGACGGAGGGAACAGCTAAAGAACAAGGGTCGACTTGGGAGTAAGGCCACAGGTGGACAATGAAGGGCCCCTCCCAGAGGGAATAAAAGAGGAGCGACAGGGGAGGGGAGTTTGCAGGAGACAATTAGTTCGCTCAATTAGTTCGCGACTCCTTGCCAAGTTTTGAAGATATCGGCCTGGTTTGGGGAAGTCTAGGTTAGAACACCAAGGACCTCACAGTCCTCCTCCCTCCCTTCTAACACTGATGACGTTGCCTAGTTGGGTCAGGAAATGTCTACAAGCTCAGAGAGCACCAAGGACCTCACGGTTCTCCTCTTTTAACCCAAAATGGTGGGCAATGGTGATGGGACAAAGAACTAAATTCATTAGAAAAGACTACAGCGTACCCCCTTTCTACTATTCCCCCCCCCACCCGTTCTTTGAGAACATCTGCCTTCACCAACTCCCCAAAGATTCCCAAAAGTGTAGGACTCACACCCGTATCTGAAATAGTTGTTGAACTTCCGACAAAGTCTGTGACACAGTTCTCGTTTCCAGCAGGCTAAAGGTCCGGTCAACACCAACATGGGATAGGGGGCATCAAGGCTCGGCAAGGTGCTGTAGGGAAGAGAAGAGGAAGAGTCTTGATGGAGTCACTCACGTGGGCCAACAAGATTAGACACAACCCCTGGGTGAGTTTCTCATCGTGGAAATAGATCCAGGGGTCTCCAATCTTGGCAACTTTAAAACTTGTGGACTTCAACTCCCGGAATTTCCGGGAGTTGAAGTCCACAAGTTTTAAAGTTGCCAAGATTGGAGACCCTTGTGATAGAGGAACTTCGGTTAGGATTGCGTAGTAGACCATGGACTGATGTGTTTTTATTGACTGTAAGCACTGTCTTCTTTCAAACTTTAAGAGTTGGTTAAAAAGCCAAAAAAGACTTTGAGACTTTGAAGAGTCAAAGCCTTCCAGAGTCTTAAAGGGTTTTCTAAGAATAAAACGTTGATAAAAAGACTTGTGAGGGCGCGTAACGCCTTTAATTACTCTGAAGGAAGAGACTCGAAGATTGGGAGAAACTAGGCTTAATGGCAGTCACTGGGAAAGGGATCTCCGTTTCTCTTAGTGGACAACTAGCTAAATAGGAGTGATGTAGCAGTGTGTGGTGGCAGCCCAAAAAGCCAATGCAATCCTAAATTGCATTAACGGAGGGATACAATTAAGATCAAGTGAGGTACTAATACCCTTCTGCAAAGCCCTAGTAAGACCACACCTCGAGTACTGCATCCAGTTTTGGTCACCCTATTGTAAAAAAGATGTGGAGACTCTAGAAAAAGTGCAGAGAAGAGCAATAAAGATGCTGAGGGGACTGGAGGCTAAAACATACGATGAACGGTTGCAGGAACTGGGCCTGGCTAGTCTAGGGAAGAGAAGGACCAGGGGAGACAGGAGAGCATCTTCCAATATTTGAGGGGCTGCCACAGAGAGGAGGAAGGGGGTCAAGCTGTTTTCCAAGGCACCCAAAGGCCAGACAAGGAATAATGGATGGAAACTGACCAAGGAGAGATTCAACCTGGAAATAAGGAGGAATTTCCTGACAGGGAGAACAATCAACCCATGGAACAGAAGTTGCCTTCAGCATTTGTAGGAGCTTCATCCCTGGAGGCTCTCAAGAAGAGACCGGACTGTCATCTGTCAGAAATGGCATAGGGTCTCTTGCTTTTCACAAGGGGGTTGGACTAGATGACCTACGAGGTCCCTTTTCCAACTCTGATTCGATTTGAGTTGATTCGATTCAATCCCACCCCATCCCACACCGTTCAGAAGACAGCTTGAAGCCATCATAGCTGCAAGTTTTGGTCATTCCCAGGGGAGTTTTTAATGATCAGTGGGTCCTGTTAAAAGAGTTCCTTGCGTCTCTCATTTTGGGCGTGAGGTGACAAGCTACTCTGACAGGTTGCTTCCAGGGAATGAAGAGGTGAGAATCATTGTTTTAAACTGCGAGGTGAGGAGTAACAGGATGGGATAGTCTGCTTGGCTAACCAAGATTTGGTTACATTCCATACCGCCAGGGTGTTTCTGGGACACCAACCAAGTTTGGAAAGAGGAGGAGAGGAGAGGAAAGGCCGAAGAAACACACTTCGCGAGAGGAGGAGGAGGAGGAGGAGGAGGAGGAGGAGGAGGAGGAAGAGGTCACCTGTTGAAGATGTACTGGGGTTGCATCATGCTGTACATGATGTGAGTCATGTGGTCCTGAGCTGCCACCACTTTTTGAGGGGGGTCGTACTTGTTCACAGCGGCAACCTACTCCCGGTAAGAAAAAAGGGGAAATATAGGTCAATTATGCATACAGGTAGTCCTCGACTTACAAGGTGGCGCAGTGGTTAGAATGCAGCATTGCAGGCTAACTCTGCCGACTGCCAGCAGTTCGATCCTGACCGGCTCACGGTTGACTCAGCCTTTCAGGCTGACTTTATAAACCGCTCAGAGGGCTGTAAAAGCACTGTGAAGAGGTTATAAGGGCTATTGGTAAGTGAGGAAGGAAGGAAGGAAGGAAGGAAGGAAGGAAGGAAGGAAGGAAGGAAGGAAGGAAGGAAGGAAGGAAGGAAGGAAGGAAGGAAGGAAGGAAGGAAGGAAGGAAGGAAGGAAGGGTCGTGGTGGTGCAGTGGTTAGAATGCAATATTGCATATTAAGTCACTGCCAATTGCCAGCATGTTGATCCTGCTGGGCTCCAGATTGACTCAGCCTTCCATCCTTCTGAGGCCGGTAAAATGAGGACCCAGATTAATGATGGCAGCAATTTGTTTAACTCTTTAAATCATGTCTGTTTATCTATCATGTCTATCTGTCACTCTATCATGTTTATCTATTAGCTGTCTATTTGTCTGTCTATCATCTATCTGTTATCTACATCTATCTATCATCTATCTATTATCTATCATCTATTATCTATCTATTATCTATCTACCTTTCTATTTATTATCTATCTATCTATCATCTATCTATCTATCTATCTATCTATCTATCTATCTATCTATCTATCTATCTATCTATCTATCTATCTATCTATCTATCTATCTATCTATCTATCTATCATCTCCATCCATCCATCCATCCATCCATCCATCCATCCATCCATCCATCCATCCATCCATGTCTATCTATCTATCTTACTATCGTTTGTCTATATCTCACCTATCTATCTATGTACCTACCGATCATCCATCTATCTATCTATCTATCTATCTATCTATCTATCTATCTATCTATCTATCTATCATGTATCTATCTATCTATCTATCTATCTATCTATCTATCTATCTATCTATCTATCTATCTATCTATCTATCTATCTACAATCTATCTATCTTCCCTATCTATCTATCTATCTATCTATCTATCTATCTATATCTATCTATCTATCTATCTATCTATCTATCTATCTATCTATCTATCTACAATCTATCTATCTTCCCTATCTATCTATCTATCTATCTACCTACCTACCTACCTACCTACCTATCCATCTTTCAATCTACCTCTATTTCAATCTATATCTATTTCAATCAATATCTATCTATCTATCTCAATTTATATCTATCTATCTATCTATCTATCTATCTATCTATCTATCTATCTATCTATCTATCTATCTATCTATCTATCTATCTATCTATCATCATCATCTCTCTCTTATCTATCATCTATTATCTATCTATCTAGCATCTATCTATCTGTCTGTCTGTCTGTCTCTGTTACAAAAGGGGGCAGAACTCATTTAGGGACCGTCTCGCTTAGCAACAGAAATCTTGGGCTCCATTGCAGAGGGCTGCTTGTAATATTACGATTGAGGGTTGTGAGTGGGGGAAGGGCATTTACCTTTTCCTCCGCGGAGATCTTCTTGTGATCCAGTTTGATCAGTCGGAGCAGCATAAAAATCACGAGGAGCCAATAATCTTCTTGGTCCTGAGGAAAAAGCAGACATGGATTGGTTTCAGATTTTTGTTTGATTTCAGGCTAATAGAGGGGAAAAGTTATTTTATCAGATTAATTCACTCGTAGTTTGACACGGGAAGTAGAGAAGGAGGAGACGCTGAGAGGAAATAAGAGGGCGCAGGGAGTCCTCGACGTATGACCATTCAAAGTTACGACGGCACTGGAAGAAAGGGATTTATGACTGTTTTCACCGTTATTAAACGAATGGTTTTAAGTGGAGGATTATCTGGAACAAGTGAACAAATCAACGTTTTAGCCACAAGCTGACATCAACAGTACAGAATCTCTCACAGGGTTTCCACTAAGTTGTTTTCCTTACAGTCTAAACATGGATTGAAGTCACATACCCTGAGCTACAAATATTTCTCTTTTAGCATTATCGTTACAGGGAGTCCTCATTTAGCAACCGTTCGAAGTTACAATGGCAGTGAAAAAAATAACTTACGACCGTTTGGCACACTTATGACCGCTGCAGCATTCCCCAGGGTCACGTCACTAAAATTCAGCCGTTTGGCAACTGATTCGTGTTTATGACGGTGGCTGGCACTGCCTCCCGGGTCACGTGATCCCTTTTGCGACCTCCTGGCAAGTCCAGGAAGAATCCGGATTCGCTTCACAGCCGCATCACTAACTTAACCGCTGCAGCGATTTACTTAACTCTACCAAGAAAAGGTCGTAAAATGGGGCAAAACTCGCTTAGGGACTGTCTTGCTTAGCAACAGAAGTGTTGGGCTCAAACTATAATCGTCAAGAACTGCCTATAATTCAGTTTTAGCTAGCAGGAAAGTCCATTGAAGAAACAAACTCTTATTATCACCCTTCGTAAACCATTTGATAACTTCGACAGCTGTTTTGACCAGGATGGTATAAGGGTCTGCAACCTTAAACACCCAAAGAGCCATTTGGACCCGTTTCCCACAGAAAAGAGAACACCGGGAGCCACAAAACCCTTTCTGTGTCTATTTCTTGAGCGGCCGCAAAACTAGCATATGTAGTTGAATTAAACGTTCTGTTTTCTTCTGAAACTTTTCTTTTCTTGGATTATATCCATGGTTATTGAAAAGCTCAATAAATCAGGGGCCTGGTGGCTCAGCAGACTAAAGCATTGGGATTAACATCAGCTGTCTGCAATTACTGTAAGTTCGAATCTCACCAGGCTCCAGGTTGACTCAGCCTTCCATCCTTTCTAAGGTAGGTCAATTGAGGACCCAGTTTGTGGGGGCAATAAGCTGACTTTGTATAAATATACAAAAGTGTGAAGGCTGTTGCTTAACGCATTGTAAGCCGCTCTGAGTCTCCGGAGAAGGGCGGCATATAAATCAAATTAAAAAATAATAATCGTGTGCTGGTGTGTGTTGGCGGTTGTGACGCATATTTTGAGTGACAAAGAGCCGCAGCAGAGGGGTGAAAGACCCACATGCGGCACCATTTTGTAAATGGATTTCGTTCGGACGGTTTTGTGGATTTCCCAGATACCTGAATGAATTTAGTTATCTTAATTTGCATCCTTTTTTATCATCAGGTACCCAACCACTGACAGACCACTCAACAAGGAATTTCATGGATATTCATGGGTACTGCTTTAAAGGGACACGGTAGCTCAGTGGCTAAGACGCTGAGCTTGTTGATTGAAAGGTTGGTAGTTCAGTGGTTCGAATCCCTAGTGCCGCGTAATGGAGTGAGCTCCCATGACTTGTCCCAGCTTCTGCCAACCTACCAGTTCGAAAGCAGGTAAAAAATGCAAGTAGAAAAATAGGGACCCCCTTTGGTGGGAAGGGAACAGCGTTCCGTGCGCCTTTGGCGTTGAGTCATGCCAGCCACATGACCACGGAGACGTCTTCGGACAGCGCTGGCTCTTCGGCTTTGAAACGGAGATGAGCACCGCCCCCTAGAGTCAGGAACGACGAGCACGTATGTGCGAGGGGAACCTTTACCTATAAAGCCTTTAGTAAGGCCACATTTGGAATCATACATCCAGTTTTGGTCACCGCATTAGAAAAAAAGATGTTGAGATTTTGGAAAAAGGGCAGAGAAGAGTACCTAAGATGATTAAAGGCCTGGAGATTAAAACATGCGAAGAACGGCTGTGGGGTTTGGGTTTGGGTAATCTTTAAAAAAAAAGGAGAATTAGGGAGTGATATGATGGCAGTATTCCAGCATTTGAGGGCTGCTACAAAGAGGAGAGGGGTCAACTTATTTCCCAAAGCCCCTGAAGGCAGGACAAGAAGCAACGGATGGAAACTCATCAAGGAGAGAAGCAACCTGGAATTGAGGAGAAACTGCCTAATAGTGAAGACAATTAGCCAGCGGAACAACTTGCCTCTGGAAGTTGTGGGTGCTCGATCACTGGAGGTTTTTAAGAAGAGACTGGACAGCCACCTGTCTGAAATGGTATAGGGTGTCCAGCATGAGTATGGGGTTGGACTATTCTATTCGAGACCTCAATTTCATCGTACCTCGACTTGCAACAGTCCGTTCAGTGACGGTTCAAAGATAGAACAGGACTGAAAAAAGTGACTTAGGACTGAATGCTTTTCACACTTATGACCGTCGCTGCATCTCCTCGATAAACAGGGCCAAAATTCAGATGCTTGGCAAGCGACTCATATTTATGATGGCGGTGTGGTCCGCCAGCAGCCTGCGGAGATGACGGCGGAGTCGGACAGTGAGGAGGCTGGGGAGGAACATGAGCCAGTGCTGGAGTCTGGGGAAGGCCCGGATGAGGACTCTGCGTCGGAGGCAGAGATGGGGCCAGGGCCATCTGGGAGTGGTGCGCGGACTCTGGAGCCTCTAGAGTCGGACAGCAGAGAGGCAGAGGAACAGGAGGAGCCTATTCCTAGTGCACGTATGCGCAGAGCTGCCAGAAGGCAAGAGCAGCTAAAGCAAAAGGGGTGACTCAGGAGTAAGGCCAGGAGATGATTGGCCCTTCCCGTAAGGCTTAAAAGTGAAACAAAGGCACTTGAGCCTTTTGCAGGAAAGCAACATTGCTAACTCTGTTTCCAGTCAGCATCTCTTGTTTGTTTCTGAACTCGGTGGGGCTTTGCCAAGTACCCTCAAAGACTTCTTCTGAGGGATTTTTTTCGCAACTAATTGGGACTCAGCTGGGAATGAATGTTAATTCTCAGCTGTTACAATAAAATAGGGGGGTTATTTTGGACTAATTGTGTATTTTAGTGACTCAGTAAGCCTAGGTCACAACAGTTGGTTGCAGTGTCCCAGGGTCAAGGGTTCTCCTTTTGCGACCTTCTGACAAGCAAAGTCAGTGGGGAAGCCGGATTCCCATAACAACTGGGTATAGTAGGGTCTCCTGTTTGTGCAGGGGTTGGACTGCAAGACCCTTCTGGCTCCATTTGGAATTTAAACATTGGATTAAACAGCTGTGCCTTCCAGAAGAGACTAATCCCCGGTGGCTTCTGCCAAGCAACTTCTACCAAGCAGCAAAATGCTGATAAATGGGTTATATTTCTACCTGGGCCTCTTGGGACCTATTTCGAAGACTCTATAAACCTCAGATGTGAGTGCTTCATCATCTCCCCTGTTCAGGACAAGACCAAAACAGATGCTGCCTCTGGCATAGATGTGAGATTTTACTCTGATTTAAATGTCGCTGGCGTGGCAGATGAGATCCCCTGGCTTGTTAATCACACAAAGTTGTCACATCCAGTGCACAAGGGGACGTGAACCAGATTCTCGAGGGGAAATCCCTCAAAAGCCACCTTGTCTTCCAAAGTCTGCACAGGTTCACAGAAAAGGAGAAAGGAGCTGCTCTGCCTTTAATTTCTTTCGAACTTTTTGGTCAATCCTTACATGGCTTTAACATTCTTGGCATTTGAAGGCTCACCCCTCGTACGGTTACAGGCAACAGAATGACAAGAGTTGGAAGGGACCTCGGGGGTCTTCTAATCCAACCCCCTACTCAAGGAGGAAACCCTACAGCCAAGGTTTCTTAACTCGGAAGTTTCTCAAGACTTGGAGAAAATCCTATGGCCGAGCATTTCAGTGAATTTATTATGCAAACGCATAGGGCTACTCTTCTCACAATGCACTTCGGGTGGCAACCAAGCATAAAATCGCCACATAAAGATTATAGAGGGGGGGGGAGTCATTTAAAGCCATAAAGATACCAAAAGAAGAAGCCCTTAATCAAACAAATCAAACGCACCGTTCTTCCGTTAGGTCAAGTGTCCAACTTTGCAGCCATGGCGGATGTATTTATTTATGCATTAAGTCTATTTCTTGATTTGTTAAATTTATATGACAGCCAGGAGCCGTGGTGGCGCAGCGGTTAGGATGCAGCATTGCCGGCTGACTCTGCTCGCTGCCGGGGAGTTCGATCCTGACTGGCTGAAGGTCGACTCATCCTTCCATCCTCCTGAGGTTGGTCAAATGAGGACCCAGATGTTTGGGGGCAACAGGCTGACTGCATAAATCGCTTAGGGAGGGCTGTAAAAGCACTGTGAAGTGGTCCTCAAATCGTTAGCTGTCCCTTAATTGTCCCACCAAATGACATTATTAGTGTGATAAAAATGTACAACTCTTCCAATAATTCATTGACGGTTTGACTTCTCCCTCACCTGAACGGGATTCCTCAAGAGGCTGAACACTCTCAGCAGAGGCAGAGATTCAATATATTCCAGCTCGCTCAGTTCAGACACCTGATGACGAGGAGAAGAAGAACAAAGGCATGGATTAAAGGAAAGAGGGAGGAAAGGAGGGAAGAGAATGCTTCAAAATCCTGGATGGATGGATGGATGGATGGATGGATGGATGGATGGATGGAGAAGCTTCATCAGGGAGCAGGTGACACCCGAGGACTTCCCTCATCTCAGTTGCCCAGGGAGGAAAAAGAATCAAGAAATTCAGGTTTTTAACCGTCATGGTTTTAGAGGGACATAAACAGATAGAGGTAAACAGACATAATAGATAAACAGACATGATAGTGACAGATAGATATGGTTGACATGATAGACCAGATAAACATAGAGATAAAAAGACATCATAAAGAGAAGGAAATAAATACAGATAGATGATAGATAGATGACAGAGGATAGACAGACAGACAGGATAGATATAGATGTAGAATAGATGGATGGTTGGTTATATACTAGATGGACAATGATAGAATGAATAAGTGGATGGATGATATGATGGATGCATGAATGGATAAACAAAGATATGATGGGTAGATAGATGATGGCTCATTCGTCATCAAATGGGTGAGTGAGTGGATGGATGGATGGATGGATAGATAGGTAGGTGGGTAGATATAGATAGATAGACATGATAGATAGACAGACAGACAGACAGATAGATAGTATGGATGGTTAGTTGGTTATATACTAGATGGACGATAGATGATAGAATAAATAAATCAATAGATGATGGATAGATAAACAAAGATGAGGGATAGCTAGGTGATGGCTCATTTGTGCAATAAATTATGCAAAATAAGAGTTACTCATATGGGTTTGTCCAATTTACAGACATTTTCTCAAGCACCTTTTCAAAGTCGCTTCTCCTCCCTTCTTTTCCTTCAACCTCCCCACCCCCACCCCCACCCCCACTATATCCGAAAGAGGAGGATTTTGAGAAAAGCGTCGCTCCGTGGTTTTCCTGGCCATTGCAAGAAGTTCCGAGAAGGAAAAATCCCCCTCCTTGCAAAGCGGCTGGCCGCTGAGTCTCCTCTGCTGTATAAATTTATTTCGAGGATGAAATCGAAAGCTCTGACACTTACCTGGTTATCTTCCAGGTTGATCTCCTGCAGGAGATTGTGGTCTTCCAAGCCCTCCAAACTGCTGATCTGGTTGCCGGACAAATCCAACACTTGTAACACCTTGAGTTTTTCCAAGCCCACCGCTTTCTCGATCTGGTTTGATTTCTGCCAAAATAATCATGAGCCTCCAATGTACCCAAACAGGGTGGTTCTTTGGGCAAATCCAAGCATAAT
Source organism: Coluber constrictor foxii (assembly GCA_038048745.1). Classification (NCBI taxonomy): domain Eukaryota; kingdom Metazoa; phylum Chordata; class Lepidosauria; order Squamata; family Colubridae; genus Coluber; species Coluber constrictor. The sequence goes on along the minus strand of CM075964.1, from coordinate 91,087,176 downwards.
CAGGGAGTGTTGTGGCCTGTCAGTGGCCTGTGCAGCTAGTAGCTGATTCTGACAGTGAGGAGGCTGGTATGGTGCTGCAACAGCAGCCTTCAGACAGTGAGGAGGCTGGAGAAGAGGTGGTGCCAGAGGCAGAGATTCAGCAGGGGCTTCAGAACCTCCAGAAGTGAAGAGGACGAAGAGGAGGAGCCTCTTCTCAATGCATGGACGCGCAGAGCTGCCAAAAGGCAGGAGTGGCTCCTCAGGAGGAGGTCTCCTCGAGAGTAAGGCTTGGGGCTAATTGGCCACTCCCTTAGCCTATTTAAGGAGGAACACCGATTGCAGCAAGCTGTAGAGAACAACTTTAGTTCACTCTCCTTCGCGTCCGGAGCCATCCATGCATTCTATGGCCCCTTTATAAATCATGGACTTCAACTCCCAGAATTCCTGAGACATCCATGCATTCTATGGCCCCTTTATAAATCATGGACTTCAACTCCCAGAATTCCTGAGCCATCCATGCTTTCTATGGCCCCTTTATAAATCATGGACTTCAACTCCCAGAATTCCTGAGACATCCATGCATTCTATGGCCCCTTTATAAATCATGGACTTCAACTCCCAGAATTCCTGAGACATCCATGCATTCTATGGCCCCTTTATAAATCATGGACTTCAACTCCCAGAATTCCTGAGCCATCCATGCATTCTATGGCCCCTTTATAAATCATGGACTTCAACTCCCAGAATTCCTGAGCCATCCATGCTTTCTATGGCCCCTTTATAAATCATGGACTTCAACTCCCAGAATTCCTGAGACATCCATGCATTCTATGGCCCCTTTATAAATCATGGACTTCAACTCCCAGAATTCCTGAGCCATCCATGCTTTCTATGGCCCCTTTATAAATCATGGACTTCAACTCCCAGAATTCCTGAGACATCCATGCATTCTATAGCCCCTTTATAAATCATGGACTTCAACTCCCAGAATTCCTGAGACATCCATGCATTCTATGGCCCCTTTATAAATCATGGACTTCAACTCCCAGAATTCCTGAGACATCCATGCATTCTATGGCCCCTTTATAAATCATGGACTTCAACTCCCAGAATTCCTGAGCCAGCCGTGCTGGCTCAGGAATTCTGGGAATTGAAGTCCACGAGTCATCAAACCCAATATATCTCCAACCCAATATAGGGCTTCAAACCCTACATTCCTGTACGACAACCCAACATATTACGGTCAGGAAAGAAGCTTCATCTCAGGCAACAGATGGAAACTCACCAGGCAGAGATTTTTGATGGGCAAATTTTTTAAGCCAGTAATTGCTTTGATCTTGTTGCTCGCCAGGCTCAGGTAGGTCAGGCTGTGGCAATTCTCCAGGCCCTGAATCTCCGTGATGCTGTTATCTGCACGTTGGCATGAGAATTAAGAAATGAAACGGCAACCTGGACGAGGTCAAAGCTGACCGTTGAAGGACTGGGGAGAAAAACTCCATGGATTGAAGAAAACCTGGGGGAGATGTTGACTTGACATCTCCCCCAGGTTGAGATGGGCAACTGGAGCCCTCACAAAGCTTCTTCTTGCTGAAAGTTTGTGGAGATTCTCAGTCATCCAGACCGTGGTTGTCCCAAAAATGCTTTTTTTTCAGGAGGAAAACGTTTTGCTTCTCATCCGAGAAGCTTCTTCAGTTCTAGCGTCGGTTTTAGAACTTCTTCGGTGCTAACGTTCATTCGAACTGAAAAGGCTTCTTGGACGAGAAGCGAAACGTTTTCGAGGGGAAAAACCAAAAGGGGAAAATCCAGTTGCCTTTTGGAGATGCATGGGACAACCCACGAGTCGGATGATTGAGAAGCTCCGTTCTTCCTCGTTGGTTCTATCAACTGAAAGAGCCCATTAGTCATAGCTGAAATGAGATCTGTTCCTGCAGAGGAGGAACATCTCCTTCTCTCCTACTATCGCAGCACCATTGAGAGTGTCCTGACCTACGGCATTCTTGCATGGTACGGGAGCAGCTCTGCAGTGGACATAAAAGCTCTACAGAGAATCATTAAAACTGCCCAGAATATCATCGGGCTCCAGCTACCAACCCTGGACGACATCTTCGCATCTCGCTGTTTGAGGAAGTTGCATAACATTCTCCGAGACTCTTCCCATCCTGCTTACAATCTTTTTGGACTGTTGCCTTCTGGCAGAAGAGACAGAACCATTAAAACTCGGACCACACGTCTTCTGAAGAGTTTTTATCCCAGAGCTATTATTGCAGTCAACAACAAACTAAAGGGCCACCATCAGGGAGCTGTTGGACAGCATTACTTGGTCTGTTGTATGGATGTTTGGGTGGTTTTAGGGGTGGGGAATTTGTGGTGGGTGGGGGGGGGGGTGTTTGGGGATTGTTATGTGTGTTGGACCTGGTCTTTGAGAGTTAAGCGAATTTCGTTGAATGGGTATACTGTGTATAAACATACAATGACAATAAAGTGATTATTATTATAATAATAATGAGCCTGGTGGCTCAGCAGACTAAAAGCATTGTGATTAACTCCAGCAGTCTGCAATTACTGTAAGTTCGAATCTCCCCAGGCTCCAGGTTGACTCAGTCTTCCATCCTTTCTAAGGTAGGTCAATTGAGGACCCAGTTTGTGGGAGCAATAAGCCGACTTCGTATAAATATACAAAAGGATGAAGGCTGTTGCTTAACGCATTGTAAGGCGCCCTGAGTCTTTGGAGAAGGGCGGCATATAAATCAATTTTTTTAAAAAAATTATCAGATAGAGTAGTGATGGTGAACCTTTTCGGCTCGCACGCTCATTGGGGACACAACTTGGAAGAGGAGCTGCCTGGTCCGCATGCGCATGCCTGAAATTGGAACTTCTGGATTTGGGCAAGCACATCTGCATCAGGCAGCTCTTCTCCCGGTTTCTGTCATGCATGTGCGTGCGATGATCAGATGGCCAGTGTGCATGCGCATGTGGAAACTGGAAGACCAGCTCCTCCACTTTCTGGCACTGCCCCATGCATGAAGGCCAGCTGATCATCCCGCGCACATGCGCGCCAGAAATCCAGAAGAGCAACGGGCAAGGCCACGCGTGCCAGGCGACATGGCTCTGTGTGCCACTTCAGGCACGCGTGCCGTAGATTCACCATCATGGAGATAAGAGTTTTGTCTCCCAAGGCAATGCAAGAGTTTGCCTTCAGCTTCATCCCTGGAAGCTTTGTAGAAGAGACTGGACTGCCATCTGTCAGAAATGATGTCGGATCTCCTGCTTGGGTGGGGGGTTGGACTAGATGATCTACAAGGTCCCTTCCGATTTTTGTTATTCTGTAAATTTAATCTCCTGGCATTTCCAGGTAGGGCTGGGAAAGATTCTTTTCTGAAATGTAGAAAAAACAAAACAAAACCTGGGACAGCTATTAACAAAATCAGACTGGAGAGACCAAAGCTCCACCTTGGAGCAGGTAGTCTTCGACTTACGGCCACAACTGAGCCCTAAATTTCTGTTGCTAAGTGAGACCTTTGTTGTTTTACTTTGTTGTTAAGTGAATCATTGCAGTCCTAACTTAACAACTGCAATGACCCGCTTAGCAAAAGTCGTAAGATGGGGGAAAAGTCACTGAAGACGTGTTTCACTTAGGGACAGAAACTTTGGGCTCAATTACGGCCGTAAGCCGTGGACTAACTGTTTGTGCATCAGGGAACTTTGATTATCTTGGGAGGAAAGTAAGAATAAAGGCAGCAAAGCAGGAGGTTAAGCAAATGTTGACGGTAGCTAAGCAACATTTCTATACCGTCTAAATGTTAGTCTTGAGCCTTTGAGGCAACTGACTCGGGATTCTCAGGGGGAAGTTAGTTGCACAGGAAGAATACTTTGAATATTTTACATCTTGAAATTAGAAGCACGGTTAGGTTTTCATGTCTCTATTTACTAACTTCACTGTGCTTCACTCAAGGGAGGTACTAATACCCCTCTGCAAAGCCTTAGTAAGACCACACTTAGAGTACTGCATCCAGTTTTGGTCACCCCACTATAAAAAAGATGTTGAGACTCTGGAAAGAGTGCAGAGAAGAGCAACCAGGATGATGAGGGGACCGGAGGCTAAAACATACGATGAACGGTTGCAGGAACTGGGCCTGGCTAGTCTAGTGAAGAGAAGGACCAGGGAAGACAGGATAGCATCTTCCAATATTTTGGGGGGCTGCCCCAGAGAAGAGGAAGGGGGTCAAGCTATTTTCCAAGGCCCCCGAAGGCCAGACAAGGAATGATGCATGGAAACTGATCAAGGAGAGATTCAACCTGGAAATAAGGAGGAATTTCCTGACAGGGAGAACAATCAACCCATGGAACAGAAGTTGCCTTCAGTACTTGTGGGAGCTTCATCCCTGGAGGCTTTCAAGAAGAGACAGGACCGCCCTCTGTCAGAAACGGAGTAGCATCTCCTGCTTAGGCGGGGGGGTTGGACTAGATGACCCTACGAGGTCCCTTCCGACTCTGTTCATCTAATATTTTAAATATTTTACACCTCGAAATTAGAAACACGGTTAAATTTCCATGCCTCTATTTACTGACTTCACCGTGTTAAGAGCCTTTTTGAGCAGGAAATATGCGATAAAATTATTCCGCTTCAGGTATCTCGTATTATCGTTCTGCGTTTGAGAAAAAAGGAAGCTGCTCGCATCAAACCGGGGATTGGAAACAAATAAATCAACCTGAAAGTCTGTTTGAGCCGGGAGAATTTCTCCCAAGATACGAGCTCTCTGCTCCGGAGGCAGTAAGGTGTGTTTCCAAGGGACCCGTTGCCAAAGGATCGGTCCCAGTCCGAAGACAATTCGAAGGAAGATGACGTCGATCCGTCTCCTGGCGCACGATATACACAATCGGCAGGGTGTTATGGAGGCCGTAGGCAGGGCCTGGTTACAAAAATACCCCCGGATTTTCAAGGAACTTGCAAGCAGTCCTTGTCTTATGCCTGCAATTTAGCCCGAATGTCGCTGAGTGAGACGTTGGCTCAATGAATTCTGCCCCGTTTTACAACTTTTCTCGCCGTGCTTGTTAAGTGAATCGCTGCAGTCTAACTCAACTAGTAAGATGGGTCATTAAGTGAATCCGGCTTTGTGACTTGGCTTATTAGGTCACAAAAGGGGATCGCATAACCCCAGGACATTGCGACCATCATAAATCGGAGCCACTTGCCAAGGGTCTGAATTTTGATCATGTGACCCTGGGGATGCAGATGATCTGTCCCCCTCTACAGACACCCACAAAAACACAGCCAGTCGAGGGTTAAAGAAGCACTTGGCACACACCACAGTTCTTATCTCTAACTTGGCAGCGATATGCACACCGTCTGCCAAGGGCTTTAATAGTTCACAGAAAGAAAATCACATACGTAGCTTTGCCAAAATCCGTTCTTTTAGCTCCAATGACTATCCGATTGAATATTTGTTCATCACAGAGATCATTAACCACCACCCTGTCTTATATAGCCTCTGGGTGTGGTCCAGTGACTCATTGGTCCTGTGACTCAAGTCCAGTGACTCAGGTCTATTCCCTCGTGCGTCTCCGAAGCTGCTGTAAGCGTTTATCTCGCCTTCTTTGGCGTGCGTCCAGGAATGACGTCTCTCCCTCACTCTCATCTGAGACACCTGTTTCCCCACTACTTTGCTCTCTTTCAGCTGGCACCTGAGACGGTGCCAGAGGGGGGGGGGCTGGGAGATCTGGCTGGCTCCTCTTCCTCATGCTCAGAGCTTCCTTCCTCCAATGGGATAGGCTCAGAGGATGGGGCCACAACAGCAGCAATGGACATAATTATGAAAAACGGTCATAACTCACTTTTTTTCCACTGCCATTGTAACATCGAATGGTCACTAAATGAACTGTCATAAGTCGAGGACCATCTGTATAAAGAAAAGGGGCTTTGAGCATCCGTTCTGGTCACACTGCAAACGTTGCTTTTTGTAAAGTTGGATAAAAAGAACTTTAAAAAAAAAAACTGGATTTGGGAAGTTCTTTTAGCTGAATTTTGTATTAAATCCAATCCCCAAATTTGATTCCAGGTGGTCCTCAACTTACAACAATTCGTTTCGTGACCACGCAAAGTTACAATGGCATCGGAAAAAGCGACTTTGGAGCATTTTTCACACTTATGACCGTTGCACATGATCAAAATTCAGACACTTGGCAACGGACTCATATTTATGACCGTTGCTATGTCCCGGGGTCACATGATCCGCTTTTGCGACCTTCTGACGAGCAAAGTCAACGGGGGAAGCCGGGATTCATTTTACAACCCCATTACTAACTTAATGACTGCAGTGATCCACTTAACAACCACAGCAAGAAAGGTTATAAAATTGAGGCAAGACTCGCTTAAAGACTGCTTCGATTAGCGACAGAAATCTGAAATCCAGCCACAGAAAACTGAGGCGAGAAAGGGCATATCATGGGGCAAAACTCACTTAATGACCATCTTGCTTAGAGGCGAAAATTTTGGGCTCCACCGGGTCATAAATTGAGGACTATCTATACATTGAAAGTGGTTTCGTAACATGAGGGCTAGGGTGAATGAGCTCTTCACAAAACAACCGTCATAAGTAGGTTTGATTGATCCCAAAATATCCGGTGGATAGAAAGCAAATTAAACCTTCATCCTGTTAGGATGATTAGAGCGCTAATTCCTGCAATTAAAAAGGCTGCCAGGGACTGGCGTGGCCCTTGCTGTATAGCTTGCAACCTTCCTGTTCATTTATTTATTTAGTTTTAATAAAAATTATCCTCTTTATGAAAAGGCAGCTTGGACGGGGAATCTACTGGGATCCAAGGAAGGTTTCTGAGCAGACAATTCCCCGCTCTGTATGGTTGTTGTTGTTTTTTTTAAAGGATACTGTCCAGTATAAGCTTTTTGAGGGACTGATAATCGGAAAGGTCTTTCATTGTTGAAATGTCATTGTGGGAAAAATTAGCCACCTGCAAAAAGAACAAAAAATGGAGAAGGACACATGAAGATGTCCTAACCAACTAGCAGTCAGAAGACATGAGGAAAACATGTGTGCCACATGTGGACAGACCTAACCATAGTTTCAACAGGGGAGCTGTGAGCATCCAGGAGCAAGCCTAGTCCAAAATCCCTAGAGAATTCCTGGAAGCTGGCACTCTGACAAAACAGCCATCAATGGGCACAGCGAAATAAACAACGTTTACATACCATTTGAAAGAGATAATCACAAAGCTGAAAAGGAAACGAGAAGTCTAAAACGTAACTTTGCTAGCAATCAACTCCAAGATTAACACTAGACAAACAATTAAGGATACCCTGATCAAACTACCAACTCAGACAAACGAACAGTAAACAACAATTTAATTAAGGAACGGCCAAGACCACTTCTAGCAACACTGACAGGGCAAACCACCAATATATAAACAGACAGCAAACCTCACTCCCTTCTAGCACTGATGATGTTACCTAGTTGGGTCATGGAACGTCTGCAAGGAAACCACCAAACTCAGAGAGCACCAAGGACCTCAAAGAACCTCCTCCTCCTCCTAACACTGATGATGTTACCTAGTTGGGTCATGGAACGTCTGCAAGGAAATCACCAAACTCAGAGAGCACCAAGGCCTCACAGTTCAACCCTGAGCTACAAATATTCTATTGCTGTCTTGTATCTCAGCCCAGTCACCATCATCCACTCAATTCAGGATAATGTGGAAAAACAAGAAAGAAAAGAAAGAAAAGAAAAGAAAAGAGAGAGGGAGGGAGAGAGGAAGGGAGGGAAAAAAGGAAGGGGAGAAGGAGGGAGAGAGAGAGAGAAAGAAAGAATTCTACAAATTTCTATAAAGGTTTTAAGTGCACTCAGTCTCAGCTGCAAAGATAAATGCAAACCATCTCTATGAAATAGAGGAAAAATTCCATTTTCTCCATTATTTAGTGCCAAGGAAATCAGGAGATCCAGGCAGTTCAAACGGGCCTAAAGATTGACTTGCAAGCTTAAGCTCTCTACAAGAAACTGAACTACTAACAGCCCACCGAAACTGGCGGTAGATAAAGAGTAGAAGGAATTCATAGGCCGGACTTAAATCTCTTGTGGGTACGAAGGGACTCATGACTAAGGACGCATTTGACTCCTCCCTGATCATCATCTACATTTAGGTGGCTTGAACAAGGCAGTTTGACTGCAAGGGGAGGGGGGGGGGGTGAGCCAGATTCAAACCTCAGGCCCAGCTGTATTTTGCAACTCACCTGGAGATTCTTCGGCGGTTGGAAGTCAAAATAGGTGGTGAGTGCATTATGGGAGACATCCAGTTCTAACAGGTAAGGCATGTAACTGATGCAAGAGAGATCTAAAAAGGAAAATGAGATGAGAGATATAAAAGAAGATAGGCTGGTCTAATTTTAATTCTAGTTTTGGATTTGAATGGCCTTCGAATGCTGCATGTAAATAGCTAAGCTATTCTGTTCAGGTAGTCCTTGACGTACGGTCACAGTTGAGCCCCAGATTTCTGTTCCTAAGCGAAACATTTGCTGAGTGAGTTTTGCCCCGTGTTTATGACCCTTTTTTTGGCCACAATCGTTAAATGACTCACTGCCATTGTTAAATTGGGAACACGGCTGTTAAGTGAATCGAGATTTCCCCCTTGACTTCGCTTGTCCGAAGGTCGCAAAAGGGGATCACGTGTTCCCAGGACACTGCAAACCGTCATACATATGAGTCAGTTGCCAAGAGTCTGAATGTTGATTGCGTTGACCCTGGGGATGCTGCAAAGGGGTCGTAAGTGTGAGACACGGTTCCTTTTTTTCAGTGCCGTTGTAACTTCCAATGGTGGCTAAATGAACGGTCATAAGTTGAGGACTACCTGGCTGACCACTTCGCAGGGTCAGTAGCCGTGGAGCTCACGTACCGCTGATTTTATTGTAGGAAAGGTTGAGTTTTTCGAGATGAATGTATTTGTAAAGAATTTGGACGTCGGTCAAAAGACGATCCTGCGGAAATAAAAAAGGGAGAGAGCCAGGGGTCAGAAGATCTTTGCGGTAGATCTCCTGGAGAACTTCTGCCTGAGACCCTGAGGACTCACCCCCCGAGTTCAAAATCCTGCTCTCAGTGGACAGACCTCGGAATGGTCAGGTGGCTCCTGCAGTGTTTCAATGGGAGAACCTAGCCAACATCTCAGTGATATAGGTCAGGGGTGAAATGCTCCCGGTTCAGACTGGATCGCCGGATCCGGTAGCGATGGCGGTGGGTGGTTTGGAGAACCGGTAGCAAAAATCCCTGCACCCACCCCCCATGCCCAGCTGAGCCGCGCAATCATTAGAGGCTTTTTTTTACCTTTTAAAAGCATTTTTTCTACAACCTCTTCGGCCAAAGTGATTGTGGAAAAAATGCTTTTAGAAGGTAAAAAAAAAGCCTCTGATGATCCCAGCAGGATCGTCAGAGGCTTTTTTTTTTTTACTTTTAAAAGTAAAAAAAAAAGATTGCGCGCCACAGCTGATCACCCGCCCCCACGCGCTGTTCTACTGACCTCCTTTGGGTGTGCATGCACCTTGCATTTGGTGTGTGGTACACACTGCGTATGCGCAGCCAGCGAGCCGGTAGTAAACCGGTTCAGATTTCACCACTGGTCAGGGGTTCTCCAACCTTGGCGACTTTAAGCCTGGCGGACTTCAACTCCCAAAGGCTGGCTGGGGAATTCTGGGAGCTGAAGTCCTCCAGGCTTAAAGTCGCCAAGGTGGGAGACCTCTGAGCTAGGTGACAAGGCTGGGAAGGAAGTTTTCCTAAACTCACCGAAAGCGACAGGTGAAGGTAGACACGTTCCGTGCCGGAGGCGGAATGGCCCAAGGTGTGGAGGGCTTCGGCAATGGTAGCTTCATTCAACATACCGTCGAACAACACCTGAGCGCGTGCAAAAGAGAAAGAGAAACAGGGGAAGACACGGTGGTGCAGAGCGAAAATTATCCAAATGCAAGGTTTATTGCTTCTAGCTGGGTGAGGCATGCCCAGCAGAGGGCCGTCTCCTCTCTAGTGCATTATTATTATTATTATTATCATTATCATCATCATATTATTATTATTATCATCATCATCATTATTATTATTGATCATCGCACAGTCAGCCAGATGTTCAGCCTGGGTCTGTCCACCTATTGAGTCCTTACCAAGGACCTGTGCTAGGCAAATCTGGATGTTTGACGGTGTTACAGATATTTGTCGCAGAATGGAAGCTGTTCCAAGTATTATATTACTATTGTTGCTATTGTTATTATTGCTGTTATTATAATAATTAATTAAATAATTAAATTTATACGCTGCCCTCTCACATTCACCTGGCTCCACATAGGGGTATTCTCAAAAATTCCCTCCGGTAAATATTCCAAGAAGAGCCCCCTCCTCAGTTCTTGTAATGCCTCGCATAGAGGCACCTTTCCAAAAACCTCCCCCCCCAAGTCTCCTCAGAAGCCCCCCCTCCCCAATTTCAGTAATGCCCCATATAGGGCATCCTTCCAAAAGCCCCTCCCGTAAATCTCTTAGTAAGAGCCCATTTCCCCAATTCCCATAATGCCCCGTATAGGGGCACTCCTCCAGTAAATCTCCAAATAAGAGCCCTCATTCCCAATTCCCGTAATGCTCTGTATAGAGGCACCCTTCCAAAAGCCCCTCCCGTAAATCCCTTAATAAGAGCCCCTCCTCAATTCCTGTAACACTCTACATAGAGGAACATTTCCAAAAGCCCCTCCCGTAAATCTCTTAATAAGAGCCCCCTTCCCCAATTCCCATAATGGCCCGTATAGGGGCACCCTTTCAGTAAATCTCCCAATAAGAGCCCTCATCCCCGATTTTCGTAATGCTCAGTATAGGGGCACCTTTCCAAAAACCCCTCCCGTAAGTCCCTTAATAAGAGCTCCTACCAAATTCCCATAATGCTCTGTATAGGGGTGCCCTTCCAAAAGCCCCTCCCGTAAATCCCTTAGTAAGAGCCCCCTCCTCAATTCCCATAATGCTCCATATAGAGGCACGTTTCCAAAAGCCCCTCCCGTAAATACCTTAATAAGAGCTCCTGTCAAATTCCTGTACTGCTCCCTATAGGGGCGTCCTTCCAAAAGCCCCGCCCGTAAATCCCTTAGTAAGAGCCCCCTCCTCAATTCCCGTAATGCCCCATATAGGGGCGCCCTTCCAGTAAATCTCCCAATAAGAGCCCTCATCCCCAATTCCCATAATGCTTTGTATAGGGGCACCTTTCCAAAAGCCCCTCCCGTAAATCCCTTAATAAGAGTCCACTCCTCAAGTCCCGTAATGCCTCGTATAGGAGCGCCCTTCCAGTAAAACTCCCAATAAGAGCCCCCTCCTCAATTCCCATAATGCTCCATATAGAGGCACCTTTCCAAAAGCCCCTCCCGTAAATCCCTTAATACGAGCCCACTCCTCAATTCCCGTAATGCCTCGTATAGGGGCGCCCTTCCAGTAAATCTCCCAATAAGAGCCCACTCCTCAATTCCCATAATGCTCCATATAGAGGCACCTTTCCAAAAGCCCCTCCCATAAATCCCTTAACAAGAGCCCACTCCTCAATTCCCGTAATGCCCCATATAGGGGCGCCCTTCCAGTAAATCCCTCAATAAGAGCCCTCATCCCCAATTCCCGTAACGCTCCATATAGAGGCACCTTTCCAAAAAAAACCCTCCCGTAAATCCCTTAATAAGAGCCCCCTTCCCCAATTCCCATAATGCCCCATATAGGGGCGCCCTTCCAGTAAATCTCCCAATAAGAGCCCCCTTCCCCAATTCCCGTAATGCTTCGTATAGAGGAACCTTTCCAAAAGCCCCTCCCGTAAATCCCTTAATACGAGCCCACTCCTCAATTCTTGTAATGCCCCGTATAGGGGCGCCCTTCCAAAAGCCCCCCGTGAGAGCCCCCTCCTCGTTACCGTAATGCCTTCGCGCAGGCAAAACTGCCCCCTTCCCCGTCCCGTAAATCCCCTAATAGCGGCCCCACCACTCCCCCCACCGCCAGCGGCCGCACCTCCTCCATGACCTCCGGCTCCGACTCGGTGGACTCCTCCTCCTCCTCCTCCTCCTCCTCCTCGCTCTCCGTCAGCTCCTCCTCCTGTCCCCGGGAGAGCCGCTCACCCTGGCCGGCGCGGAGGAGCGTGAAGGTGACGGAAGGCGCCGCCACCCAGGACCGCGTTAGCGCCATGCGGTCCTCCAGGGAGGCGTGGCTGACGTCCCGCCACGACTGGCTGCTCGGCGTCGACAGCGGCGACGGAGAACGGGGGGTCGGCGGAGGCCGCGACATCGCTGCGGCTTTCGCGGGCCGGGGGGAAACCTTCCCAGAGCCGCGCCGGCTTCGTCCCTCAGAGGCGGAGCGCCGCCATCTTGTTGGCGGGCCCGTTGCCCGGCAACGCCAAAGGGGGAGGAAATGTGAGGGTTGGCGGTCGCTGCCGACGTTACGTCATCGTCGACGCGCCCTCCTACGGCGTTTTGCGTCGCCGCGCGGGGCGTGACGGGAAGTGTAGTTCGGGCCGGCTTTAATTTTATTTGAGGCCTGGTTTATATATTCAGTTTATTGGCCGCCTATTTTGGCTTCTGGGAGGCTTTGGCCTTCTATATTAAGTGGTTTTTTTTCCCAATCTGGGGCACTTCAAGAGGGGGTGGACTTCAACTCGCAGAATCCCCCAGCCAGCAACGCTGGCTGGGGGATTCTGGGAGTTGAAGTCCACCCCCCTCTTGAAGTACCCCAGGTTGAAAAATGCTAGTATTTGAGGCATTCTGGGAATTGAAATCCACCCCTTCTTAAAGTGCCTCAGGTTGAAAAAAAATGTTAATATTTGAGCCCTTAACTGGAGCAGAGAGATCCTGATGGATGATCTCTGGGTGCCCCAATTTCCCTGCCGTGCATGCAAAGGCTGTTCTTATCCCCCCCTGAAACCACCTCTGTGTTGCCAGCCCTTCGAGGTAGGCCACGTCACCCTGCCTGAGAAATAGCGTCGTATGGATTCAGGCAGGAATCCAGAGACTCCTTGCCTTGCAACTGTTCCGTTTCGTGACCATTCAAAGTTACGACGGCACTGAAATCAAGTGACCTGTCTTGTGACGGTTTCTCACACTTAACGACCGTGGCAGCATCCCTATGATCACGTGATCAAAATTTGGACCCTTGGCAACTGGCTTGTATGAATCTGAGATTCATTTATGGTTGTAAATTGAGGACTATTTGTGTTTGGGAAAGCTGAGCCAAGTTTTCCCTTCCTGCCTCTTATACCACTGAGCATCAAGGAGGGCCAGTCTTGAGTTTCTTTCTCACCTGAGGCCATTGCTGGAGCCAAAGGAAGGAAGAAGTTGACCCTCTGGCATATATCTATGATGCTTGCCGTATCCCATAGTCCTGTGATCCCCTTTTACGACCTGATAGTCAAAGGAGGACGCTAGATTAACTTAACAACCGTCTCACTAACTTAACAACTGCAGTGATTCACTTAACAAAGGTGGCAAAGAATGTTCGTAAAACGGGACAAAACTCACTTAATAAATGTCTCACTGAGCAACAGAAATTTTGAGCTCCGTTGTCATAAATTGAGGATTTACCTGTATAGCACTGGTATAAAAGCACTGTATTTCAGAACATTCATAGCTCAGGGTTGAACAGTGGAGGCTTTTGCTGCTCTGTGAGTTTACTGAAGACGTTTCACGACCCAGCTAGGCAACAGCTTCAATGCTATGAAAGTTCAAGCAATTGGTTCAATTTCTGGAAGCAACGGATTTGAAGCATGTCTGATGCTGCGTTGGGGGGTAACCGGGTGTTAAAAATAATACGATATACGAAACAAGCATCTTTCCTTCTAAAGGAAATAAAGGTTATTCTTTTATAAATTGTAATAAATGTAATACCAAAGTGTGAGACTAACTGTCTGCTGTTTTCTGACTATGTAAAGTGACCACAAATGGTAATCAGTGGAGACAATGTATTATTATTTTTATTTATTTATTATTTTAACTTATATACCGCCCTTCTCCCCAGGGGGACTCTTTATGACTTGCTAAGAGCTCCCCAGGCGACAGGAACTTACGCTTTGGGCAAAAATCGCTATCAGGAGACAGGAACATCGGCGGATGGACGGAAATTGTCCAGAAGACCCTTTAAAGTGTAAAACAACTTAAAGGATGACTTAAGAGAATAAGGGGGAGTTGGGAGGGCTTCTTAGGCGTGGTTTGCATTGTGAAGGTGTATAAAATGTGTAGCTTGAAAACTGCTTTTTGCGCTCTTTGAACTCAATCCATTTGGGAAGGGTCTAAGAGGCCAAGCTTGCAACTGCTTTTCTTTCTTTCATGTTCAGGTTTTTCTCCAATAAATCTTTGGTTTTGTTAACCAGACTTGTCTTGGAGTTGAGAGTATAAAATTTCGGGAATTTTAAATCTCACACTTCTAACGATTACAGAAATGACAATTCTTTTTTTTAAAAAAAAAAAATCAGGACATTTGCAGGAGTTCTCTGCGACCCCGGAGCTGCATAGCTGCAACGTTTTTTTTTCTAAAATCAAATTTATTTGGTTTCAATTGCCTCCCCAACTGGACGGCTATTCAGCTCAAAGGCCCTGGCTTGGCTTCAGAAGGAAACACCGAGGAAGAGGTCTTTCTTAAACGGCCCACTTTTTAAAAGATCCCGCTGAGATTTCCATCTGGACGTGCTGGCTTCTATACCCAGAAAAAAAAAGGCCACCTCTAATCAAATTAACAGTTAGGCTGGCAAAACATCCGTGAAAGGCTTGAGCTCCTGTCCTGGTGGACATTTTATAAGAGAGAAAAAAAGAGAGAGAGAGAGAGAGAGAGAAGTTGGTCTCCCAAGGAACTTCCTTGAATTTTGGAGAAAGCAGGCAGCCAGCCAGCTTAGGTTAATGACTTCTCCACACCCTGAAGTGTTCCAGAGTTTATTTCCCACCATCTGGAAAAAAAAACAAAAAAACCCAGCCCTTCCACTGGGATTTGCAAAGGTTCAGCCAAGAGAAAAGGTTATTAAAAACTTTAGGACTGAGGGAGAAAAAAATAAGGTTCCTCCATCTGCTCGGCTGCGGCAGAGTAAAAAACCACGGCCCTTGAGTGCCACTGTCTTGCTAACCCCTTCGGATTGGTTGGCGCATGCCGTGCTGAAGATGGAGCGGACTTTATTAGGGTGCAAAATAAAGGGGTCTTCGGTGGTCTCTGGAGCTTGGTGGTTTTTCTTGCAGAGGTTTCATTACTTGAGCTAGATAACGTCAGAGTTAGAAGAGGTTGTATATAAACAGAGAGCAAGCCTTGCTCCCTTCTAGCACTGATGATGTTACCTAGTTGGGTAGCGAAACGTCTAAAAGTTGACTTAATTTATTATTTACTGTTTATAAAATATATTTATATGTATCTTAATCTGTTCACCGCCCTGAGTCCTTTGGGAGAAGGGCAGTATAGAAATTCAATCAATCAATCAATCAATCAATAAATAAATAAATAAAAGAAAACAACCAGACAGGACCAAAGTAGCCACAGTCTTCCTCCTCCTCTCCACAAACCCCACTCCTTGCCTCCTAACACTGATGATGTTACCTAGTTGGGTCTTAAAATATCTGCAACGAAACCACCAAGCTCAGAGAGCATCAAGGGTCATCCTCATTTCAACCTGAGTTATAAGTATTTTCCTTTTTTTTTTTTGATGCAAATAAGGCTGTGGAAAATTCTTCTTCCTCCTCCTCCTCCTCTCTGCAAACACCACTCCTTTCTAGCACTGATGATGTTACCTAGCTGGGTGATGAAACGGCAATGATTCACTTAACAACGGTGGCAAGAAAAGTCATAAAATGGGGCAAAATGAGCCTGGATAGCTCAGCAGACTAATGCATTGTAATTTAACTCCAGCTGCCTGCAATTACTGTAAGTTCGAATCTCACCAGGCTCAAGGTTGACTCAGCCTTCCTCCTTTCTAAGGTAGGTCAATTGAGGACCCAGTTTGGGGGGGCAATAGGCTGACTTTGTATAAATATACAAAAGTGTGAAGGCTATTGCTTAACGCATTGTAAGCTGCCCTGAGTCTCCGAAGAAGGGCGGCATATAAAATATATACAAACTGGCTTAATTATTTATATTCACATTCTATATGTATGTCATTTTAACTGTTCACCGCCCTGAGTCCTTCGGGAGAAGGGCGGTATAGAAATTGAATGAATGAATGAATGAATGAATGAATGAATGAATAAATAAATAAAAAATATAAATCTAATTAAAAAAAACATTTAACAAATGTCTCACTTAGCAATAGAAATTTTGATCTCAGCTGTGGACATAAGTTGAGGACTACTTGTAACCATCCCAAGAGATCGTTGGCGCATCAAAGGAGCCCACAATGCAATCACGAGGAGTTTCAAAATTATCTTTTAATTTTCCAGTTGAACCAAGAGGGAGAGCAAGGCAAGCAGGAGAGGGATGGAAGATCCAGGATCAGATCAGATCAGAGAAAGTGATTTTTTTTTTGGCTTTGCGTTCTCCAGGGAGACAAGAGGCAGACAAGAATATGTGGACTACAATCAAAATCGCTGCTCCCTTCACATCCTTGAAAAAATTTAAAATAAAGCAAGGAACACACAAACACACATATCCCCAATTCTCAAAGTCAGGTTCTTGGTTGATCCCAGTTTTTTTTCTTTTTATCCCAGTAGACAGAAGGGAGCATGATCAGATCTGAACTAGCCGTGATGGGATCCTGCGAAGCGAACGCCTGGGAATTTCTCCCCGACCACCCTCTAGATTCCTTCAAATGTCATTGGTCACGTCGTGGTTTTGGATTGGCTCATCGTGACGATCCGGCATCCGCCATGCAAATATCTTGACTTCTGCTGGTCCCTCTTGCCAATCCTCCCGGGCAAAGCGGGATCCTGAGAGACCGAGCCAATGGGATGCTGTGCACAGTGCAAGCCAACCCAGCCTCTTGAAAGTGGTGCAAAATAAGAATAAAATAATGCTACTAAGTTCTAAAGCTATCTATATATATCCTCAACACCATCGAGTGATTAAATGGAGCAAAGTCCTGCGTGAAGATAATTGTGATAAATATTGAAAAGTATAAACGAAATTCGGGAAAGAACACTCATTAATAACATGGCCCAATGATTAATACTCTTAACACAGGGGTGAAATGCTACCGGTTGTCACTGGTTTAGGCAAACTGGTAGCGGCGGTGGGTGGTTCGGCGAACCCGTGGCGGCAGCGCGAGGATCTATCCACTCACCATGTCATCACTTCCTGGTTTTAACCAGGAAGTAACCTGTTTTTTTACTCACTGTGCATGCGCAGAAGGCTTTGCGCATGCGTAGAGGGTCCAAAATCGTACATGATGCGCGCACACACTTCCGAACCGGTAGGGAAGGTAAGTAGATTTCAGCCCTGCCTTAACATCACTCTAGAACAGGAGTGGGCAATTGTGGCTCTTTTACAACCTGTGGACTTCAACTCCCAGAATTCCTGAGACAGCCAAGCTTGGCTGTCTCAGGAATTCTGGGAGTTGAAGTCCACAGGTTGTAAAAGAGCCACAATTGCCCAACCCTGCTCTAGAATAACAATGGGACAGCCAGAAATCTCTCTGTAGGCTTGGAACCAGTTCGTTTCCCCTTTTTGAGAGCCGAACCTTGGTTACAAACGGTTCCTTAACTTTTTTCCAATTCAGATCCTTCTGGATCAACGAGACAACCCTCCCCTTCCTCTTCCTCACCCTTATCCTCCCTTTACATTTCAAGAGAAGCAACACCCCATAAATGGCAACCGATCCCCGTTGACGTGCCGTGGATTTAATGATCCCAGCAAGCCACGGAGAAGATCTCCAACTCGCCCCGCCCTGCCCACTACCCCAGCGAAGAAGTTAACACCAGAATACCCAAACGTTACCCCATCCCATATAGAGACATTTCCCTTTGTTGCTTCCACAGGCTGGGAAGGGATATGGCTGCCGCTAGTAGACTAAGCTACACGGTGGTGATTTTCTTGTCCTTGGTGGCTTGCTTGATGGCGGCCTGCTCACAGATGATCTCTTTCAGGCGTTGCAACCTCATGTTTTGCGTGGTCTGGTCTCCCACGCCGGTCTGGCTGCGGTGGAGTAAGCTCAGGGCGTGGATGTACTCCAGCTCCGTGTACTTCACGCCTTGGTCCACCACCAGGTTCAGCAGCTCGTCCGCCGTGTTGTACAGCATCTCGTAATACTGCCTGCAAGGCAAAGACAGGATTTACGTCGTTCTCGCATTGCTAAACTTTGCTATGGTCTGTTTATGTTTTTACTTTTCTCCCCCTTTATGGTTTTCTGTAAGGGACTATTATGGAAGGAGGTCACTCTTTCGATGCCCCTCCCCTTGAGCAGGAGGTCTTCAGCCTAGAAAGGTTAAGGGTATGTTTTGGTTCTTGAAGTGGAGGAAAACGAAAGAGATAAGGCAGACAAGAAAGACAGCAAAGTCTTCTCCAAAAAGGGGGATGGGTTGGGTTGGGAGGCATTCGGAAGGGATGAGATGGGTTTGATTGGGATGGTTTAGGGTGGATTGGGATAGGATGCATTGGAATGGGATGAAATGGGTTGGGTTGGGTTAGGTTAGAATGGGTTGGGATGCGTTAAGTTGGGATGGTTTGGGTTGGGTTGTGATGCCTTGGGATGGGATGGATTGGGAAGAGATAGGATATGTTGGGATGGGTTGGGTTGGAATTAGAGGCATTGGGATGAGATGCGTTGAGTTCAGTTAGGATGGGCTGTCCTTGGATGGGTTAGTTTGGGATGGGTTAAGTTGGGATGGGTTGGGTTGTGATGTATTGGGATGGGATGAGTTAGGTTGGGATGGGATAGGATATATTGGGATGGGTTGGTCGGAATGAGATGCATTGAGATGAGATAGGCTGAGCTGGAATTAGATGCATTTGGATGGGATGCGTTGAGTTCAGTTCGGATGGGTTGGGATGGCTTAAGGTGGGATGGGATGAGTTAGGTTGGGATGGGATGGGATGGATGGGATGGGTTGGGATGGGATGGGATAGAATAGGATATGTTGGGATGGGTTGGTTGGGATGACATGCATTGAGATGAGATAGATTGGGGTTGGAAGTAGATACATTGGGATGGGATGCGTTGAGTTCAGTTAGGATGGGTTAAGTTGGGATGGGTTGGGATGGGATAGGATGATGAGCTGGTTGCAGGGGTGAAATCTAAAATTTGTTACTACCGGTTCTGTGGGCATGGCTTGGTAGGGGTGTTAATGTGACTGGGTGGGCGTGGCCTTTTTTTTTTTACTTTTAAAACCATTTTTTACATGTAAAACCATGTGAAAAAATGCTTCCAAAAGGCTCTGACGATCCCAGCCGAGTTGCCTGATCCGCAAGCAACTCAGCTGGGATCGTCAGAGCTTGGCTCGTAAGAGCCATTTAAAAGAAAAAAAAGGCTCTGATGATCGCGCGGCTCAGCTGGGCATGGGGGAGCGGGGGCAGGGATTTTTGCTACCGGTTCTCCGAACTGCCTGCCGCCATCGCTACCTACTCGCCTGAGCCGGTCCGAATCGGGAGCATTTCACCCTTGGCTGGTTGAGATGAGATGCATTGAGATGAGATAGGTTGGGGTTGGAATTAAATGCATTGGGATGGGATGAAATGAATCGGGATGGGATGATTTGAGTTGGGATGAGAGGGGATGGGATGGACGAGTAGCAGCCTTCTGTCCAAAACATTTCTGCAGCCAAGGCTGACCATGGAGGAGAAGAGGGTTTTCTGAAGTCTACAGATTGTCCTTGGTTGAAAGAATCTGAGGTCAGAAAGGATTGGCTCTCCCTGCTTTGGGTCAAGCTGCCTGGCCTTCTTCCTTGCCCAGAGGTCAAGCTCCCTTCCTTTCAGGATTTACAGTATCCATCAGTCCTGGGAAGATCAGATGAGTTTTAATTAAAATTAACCGCGACTATCCAAGGAAGGAAGCGGCGTCCCTTTTGAGCCGCCTGCAATTAAAAAACTCCCTCTTGCTTGGCTTGTTCTGTGCCTTTAGCGAGTCAGCCGATGTTTGGGAAATGATTTGTTTGATTAAGCGGTTCGGCTCGGTGTGTTTGCCTCCCTTGTCGGGGAAATGGATGAATAAATATTGATCAGGAGTGCTTCCTGTGTTCTTTTGCCAAAGCAATTCGATGTGGCTGGTACTCCCGATGTTATCAAATAATGAAATATGGACAAGTTAGTTAAATTCTCCCTCTAGTCTCACTTTCTTTCACAGGTTTTGCCTACAGCGGTCGAAAAATATTCCGTCTAGTTTTTCGGGAGAAGAGATATGCCTGGATATAATTTGGCAGGAAATGCAGCTCGATTCAATGCCGAGGGGAATTCTTACCAAGCGGGGCTCCGTTTCCTGCTGTCCGCGCTTCATTGAAAAGTGGCAAGGACGATACAGGTTAAGTCCCTCGGCTTACAACGGCTCATTGAGTGACCGTTCGAAGTTGGGAAAAAGTTGACTGACCAGCAGTCAATGGAGAAGCCAGATTCACTTAAGAACGGTGTTACTCATTTAACAACTGCAGTGATTCACTGAACAAGCGTGGCAAGAAAATTCGTAAAAGCGAGCGGCCCAACTCACTTAAGAAATTTCTCACTGAGCAACATAAACTTGGGGCTCAATTGTGGTCGTAAATCGAGGACTACCTGCATGTCATTCGGTCCTGGTTGTATCACAGTGGTTACCGCTACTGTTCACTAGGGGGCACCATAGTTCTGCCCCACAATTACCAATCCATAAAATTCTTGGGACTCCAACGCCGTAGTAAGGCCACACCTGGAGTCCTACATCCAGTTTTGGTCACCATATTAGAAAATGATGTTGAGACTTTGGAAAAAGTTCAGAGAAAAGCATCTAAGATGATCAAAGGCCTGGAGACTAAAACATATGAGGAACGGTTACGGGAATTGGGTATGGCTACTCTAGGCAAGGGAAGGACTAAGGGTGACATGATAGCAGTCTTCCAGTATTTGTTCTGCCCCAGCTACGGACCCCAAAGAACGCAGCACACACAAAGTCTGTACCAAACTTAAATTTACTAAAATAACTCAGTCTCTTCCAAACGAGGGCTGTTCATAAACTTCCTTAACAGCCTACAAGAAAACAAAGATAAAGGAATCACAATCTTACGAAGGTTGGCAGGAAGCCCAGAAGCAATTTGCAGAGAAGGAGAGTGAACTAAGGTTGTTCCCTGCAAATTGCTTCAATCAGTGTTCCTTCTTAAATAGGCTAAGGGAGTGGCCAATTAGCCCCAAGCCATACTCTCGAGGAGACCTCCTCCTGAGGAGCCACTCCTGCCTTTTGACAGCTCTGCATGCCCATGCATCGAGAAGAGGCTCCTCCTCTTCTTCCTCTTCACTTATGGGAGCTTCTGGAGGTTCTGAAGGCCCTGGCTGAATCCCCGCCTCTGGCACCACCTCTTCTCCAGCCTCCTCATTGTCTGACTCAGGTGCCAGCTGCACAGGTTGCTGGCGCAGCACCACACCAGCCTCCTCACTGTCGGAATCAGCTACAATCTGCACAGGCCGCTGACGGGCCACAACAGTATTTGAGGGGCTGCCACAAAGAAGAGGGGAGTCAACTTATTTCCCAAAGCACCAGAAGGCAGGATAAGAAACAACGGATGGAAACCAATCAAGGAGAGAAGCAACCTGGTTTAGCTAGTCTACAGAAAAGAAGGACTGGGGTGGGGTGGGGAGGACGATGACAGCATGATAGCAGTCTTCCAGGATTTGGGGGGCTGCCATAAAGAATTAATTAACAATTAACCAGTGGAACAACTTCCTCCATAAGTTATAGGTAACAGTAACAGTAGAGTTGAAAGGGACCTCGGAGGTCATTTAGTCCAACCCCTTGCTCCCACAGGAGACCTATACTGGGGATTCGAACCGCCGACCTTTCTGATCGACAAGCTCAGCGTCTTAGCCACTGAGCCACGTAGGGAGCCGCCTTGGTGCTCCATCAATGGAGGTTTTTAAGAAGAGACTGGACAGCCCTCTGTCTGAAATGGTATAGGGTCTTCTGTTTGAGCAAGGGGTTGGACTAGAAGATCTCCAAGGTCCCTTTCAGCTTTATTCTGAATGATTCTTTGAACATCAGCTTGTCATGGTGCCTTACGGTTTTGATTCTTGTTCACCACCCAGAATTCCTCCTGTGAGATGGGTGGCTATATAAGCTTGCTAAATAAACGCTTAACTCTGAAAGTAACAGCGATTTGGAAAACCTTGCCCAGAAATCTAGAAAATCATATTTTTTTTAAAGTGGAAAACAAATGAACAAATACGTGCAGTGCTTATTGGCATTTTTTTGGGGGGGAAGATGAGACGATCTTGAAAGATCAGGGTAAAAAAAAACGTATGATTTTAGCGGCAGATTTTAATGGAATAATCATAGACGGAAAGCGTGCCAAAAATAACATGACTAATCACTTCCAAATCTTTTTTTTTTCCCTTTTTCTTTTAAAAATGGTAGGATCATTTTCTGGCTGGCTTTCAGATAGCCCTGCATTCCTAATGAAAAGATGGTTTTCTTTTCAAATTATATTTATTTGAAAACGGATGTTTCTTCTATTTAAAAAAAAAAAGGAATCAGAAGTCCAGATTTACGCAGGTAGTTGCAAGGAAGAGACAGACGGACAGACGGAAGGCTACGCAGAAAACCGAAGCAATAAATAGGAGAGGAGAAAAACTGAGGCCATCGATGGTGAATTACTTACAGAGATGAATCCTATAAGGTTTGGAGATTAAGGAACTCTGTAAATTATCAAATCTCTTTTTTTTTCGCCCCTCCCTGGAGATGGAAGGCTGATCACGATTAAGTCGAGAAAATCACCTTGGGGGAGGCTTTGTTTTGTTTAGGGAGGTCCTGGGTTAGAGGTGAAAATTAGCATTTAAATGGAGACACGTCCTGATGGCACTCAAGGGAGAATTGTTTCATTGCGACCCGCCTCGCCAAATCAGGTTATTATTATTTTTATAATATCTCAGGGGGGTTTCTGGGAGGCCCCCGCTTGATCATTTCTCC
This sequence comes from Coluber constrictor foxii, assembly GCA_038048745.1. NCBI lineage: Eukaryota > Metazoa > Chordata > Lepidosauria > Squamata > Colubridae > Coluber > Coluber constrictor. Next base: position 91,064,166 of record CM075964.1, on the reverse strand, counting down.
CCACAAGAAGAAGGGAGGGGGATATCAACATTCACTGGGGTTTGCATTGAGTAAAATATAAGGCTGTGTGGTCCAAGATTTGTGGGTCTGTGTTGTGTAAAATGAGGAAAGTCGGTGTCCAGATGGTGTGGTGTCACCTCATAACACTTCTCAAAGAACAGGGCTAGAGAGAACGTACAGGTCAGAGAGCCAGAATCAATTTTTAGGACCTCGTGGTCCATCTCTGCTCGGATTTGATGCCTTCTGGAGAAGTTTGAATACAACTCAAGTAGGAATATTCTCAATCTTGGTAACTTTAAGAAGTCTGGACTTCAACTCCCAGAATTCCCCAGCCAGAATGAACAGGGCTAGAGAGAACTTTTTAGGTCAAAGAGCAAAAATCAATTTTTAGGACTTCATGGTCCATCTCTGCTTGGATTTGATGCCTTCTGGAGAAGTTTGAATACAACTCAACTTAAAACTTTCTCAATCTTGGTAACTTTAAGAAGTCTAGACTTCAACTCCCAGAATTCTCTAGCCAGAATGAACAGGGCTAGAGAGAACTTTTTAGGTCAAAGAACAAAAATCCATTTTTAGGACCTCATGGTCCATCTCTGCTTGGATTTGATGCCTTCTGGAGGAGTTTGAATACAATTCAACTTAGAACGTGACTCTTTTCTCAATCTTGGTAACTTTAAGAGGTCTGGCCTTCAACTCCCAGGATTCCCCATGCTGGCTGGGGAATTCTGGGTATTGAAATCCAGATTTTTTAAACTTGCTAAGATTGAGAAACACTGGATCGGGGAGTGCTGGGTTGGGAAGTTGGAGAAGATACATTGGACGCCATCAGGAATTCTGTGGTGATAATGGGACAAACAACAGGAACGATCACCAAGTAGTAACATTAAAGAGGGCCCTGAGTTTCGGTTGATGGTTTCCATATCATATTCCTGGCAGAATCAAGGAAGTGGCTTGTTTGGGTCTTTCCTGCACTTAGGCAGGAAAAAAACCCGGATGCACAGGTAGAGAATAGGTATTACCTGGCTCAACAGTAATAACTGTGAGAGGGATCTTGGAGTCCTAGTGGACAATCACTTAAATAGGAGCCAGCCGTGTTGCAGCAGCTGCCAAAAAAAGCCAACTCAGTTCTAGGCTGCATAAACAGAGGGATAGAATCAAGATCACGTGAAGTGTTATACGTGATACCCCTTTATAAGGCCTTGGGAAGGCCACACTTGGAATATGGCATCCAGTTTTGGTCGCCACGATGTAAAAAAGATGTTGAGACTCTGGAAAGAGTGCAGAGAAGAGCAACAAAGATGATTAGGGAACTGGAGGCTAAAACATAGGAAGAACGGTGGCAGGAACTGACTATGTCTAGTTTGATGAAAAGAAGGACTAGGAGTGATATGTGTCTTCCAATATTTGAGGGGCTGCCCCAAAGAAGAGGGAGTCAAGCTACCCTCCAAAGCATCTGAAGGCAGGACAAGAAACAACAGATGGAAAGCTGGTCAGAGGGAGACCCAGCCTGGAAATAAGAAGGAATTTCCTGACTATGACAACAATTAATCAACGGAACGGCTTTCCTCCTGGAACTGGAGGGTTTCAAGAAGAGATTGGACAATCATTTGCCTGAAATGGTATAGGGTCTATACCATTTCAGGGTTGAGCTAGAAGACCTCCAAGGTCCCTTTCAGGTCTATAATTTGACTTCCCAGTCCAAACCATCTGGGCAACATGTTGGTGTGGAACAGAAATGTAGCATACAGGTACTGGTAGTTCTGGATGTCCCAAAAATGCTTTTTCAAGAGGCAACTGGACTTTCTGAATTTACCACCATTCATTTAGTGACTATGCACCAAAGACAAATTCCTTGGGTGTCCACTCACACTTGGCCAATAAAGAATTCTATTCTATTCTATTCTATTCTATTCTATTCTATTCTATTCTATTCTATTCTATTCTATTCTATTCTATTCTATTCTATTCTATTCTATTCTATTCTATTCTACTCTACTCTACTCCTCTACTCTACTCTACTCTACTCTACTCTACTCTACTCTACTCTACTCTACTCTACTCTACTCTACTATTAATCTTCTCATCCCTCCCATCACCCATCTCCTTCCACTTATGGCTGTGTGACTGTAACTTTGTTGTTTGTATCCTTACGATTTATATTGATATTGTTTCCTGATTTGTTTATTTGTACCCTATGACTATCATTAAGTGTTGTACCTTATGATTCTTGATGGACGTATCTTTTCTTTTATGTACACTGAGAGCTTATGCACCAAAGATAAATTCCTTCTGTGTCCAATCACACTTGGCCAATAAAGAATTCTACTCTACTCTACTCTACTCTACTCTACTCTACTCTACTCTACTCTACTCTACTATTAATCTTCTCATCCCTCCCACCACCCATCTCCTTCCACTTATGGCTCTATGACTGTAACTTTGTTGTTTGTATCCTTATGATTTATATTGATATTGTTTCCTGATTTGCTTATTTGTACCCTATGACTATCATTAAGTGTTGTACCTTATGATTCTTGATGGACGTATCTTTTCTTTTATGTACACTAAGAGCCTATGCACCGTAGACAAATTCCTTGTGTGTCCAATCACACTTGGCCAGTAAAATTCTATTATTCTGTTCTGTTCTGTTCTGTTCTGTTCTGTTCTGTTCTGTTCTGTTCTGTTCTGTTCTGTTCTATTCTATTCTATTCTATTCTATTCTATTCTAATGTTACGACGGCACTGAAAAAATCCAACTTATGACCATTTTTCACACTTACGACCATTGCAGCATCCTCAGAGTCCCGGCATCAAAACTTGGATGCTTGGCAACTGGCTCATATTTATGTCGGTTATGTCCCGGGATCGTGGCGTTCCCCCCTGGTTGCGACCTTCTGACAAGCGACGTCCACGGGGAAAGCCAGAGTCACTTAACAACCATGTGGCTATCTTAACAAATGCTGCGATTTGCTTAACGACAGTGGCAAGGAAAGTCGTAAAATGGGGCGAAACTCACTTACTGTCTCACAAACTGAGCGACCGCGGAATTTCAGGTTAGGAAAAAAATCCCAAATGATGGAGGGATATATCCAAGTTTATTTTTGATTTTTTTTTTTTTTTTTGCATTGGACCGTTCTCTCTGAACATTTGCAACACACGGCAGGCATTTCCCGAGCCTCGGAAACAGTCCCCGATTAATATACTGGGGGTGATTTTAAGCTGAAAGAGCAGGGTAGGTTGTAATTAAATTTTTGTATGGGAACAGGGAGGGAAAAGAAAGATCTGGGGATATGGGGCTAATCTGACATTCCCGAATCCGGCCTCATCACATCCTGCCGAAGTCACCTAATCACAGCTCAGTTTAAGATAATCACGGAGAAATTCTGCTCGGGGCTGATTGAAGCTGCATTTGTATGCTAGAGGCTTTCCCTGGGCCAGGAAGAAGGAGGAGGAGGAGAAGAAAAAGGAGGGAAGAAAGGAAAAAGAGGAAGAGGAGGAAGGATCTTCTTCCTTCTGTTTGACTGACACTTTAAAAACAATTGCCCAAATCCAATGGGCGGTTTGGGAGAACTTGGTTTAATCTAATCGCAGAGAGAAGCAACCTAGGACTAAGGAGAAATTGCCTGAGAAGAATTAACCAGCGGAACTGCCTGCCTCCAGAAATTGTGGCTGCTGGAAGTTTCCAAGGAAAAAATTAGGCATTTGACCGAGACGATATAAGGACTAGAGGTGATATAAGGACTAGAGGATCTCCAAGGGTCCCTTTCAGCCCTAGGATTCTATGCCTGCCTGTATATCCCGCTGATGGAAACCAAGCCAAACAGTCACAAAATTGAGCCTTCAGTTCATTTTTAGCTGGGGAATCTGCATAACTGCATGTGTTACTGCATGGTGGCCTAGAGGTGGAGCTCTCGCCTCACAATCAGGAGGCTGTGAGTTCGATCCTCGGTAGAGGTTGATTTTTCTCTTTCTGGGCACAATGAGAATATATCTCCCGCAAAAACTCCGCATAGGCAACAGGAAGGGCATCCGGCCAGCAATCACTCAGCTCCATTCAGTTGCCCGCAAGGGATTATGGGGTCATTCAACAACAACAACCTGCATGACTAAGGAGCCCACCACGACAGGACCTCCGACGTTGGCAAAACTGTCGTATCCTGAGACACTAATCGTCCTACCCCGTCCGTCTCAGGAAAATAAACTTTTTCTACAATTTTGCCTACCAAAAGCACGCTACTAATGATGCTGTGTGTGGGGTGGGGGTGGGGGAGCGCTCCCGCGACGTTGCTTTCAAAATGTGGGTCCCGTACGGCCCCCCTCCCGTAAGTAATTCAGCAAGAAAACCTCGAAGCCCTGTTGTTTTTTTTCCTTTTCTTTTCTTTTTTCCCCCCGAGTGGAACTTTATTATTTGGCATTAAAAGGAGCCCCTTCCGCACTTATCTAAATCTTTAATTAGTTCTATAATATACCGATGATATCGGGCCTAATTAAATTTATACAGATAAAGGGCAATGAGATTCGAACCAACCGAGCTGGAAAGTACATATTAAACAGCAAATTTAATGGTTCACGCCGATAAGTGTAATTTCCCCCCCCCCCCCACACACACACACAAAAACCCAAATTCAATTTGGGGGCCTTGTGTTCAAATTGATTTCGCCATGTGCAAATCACTGCGGGGGAGGGACGATCTTGTTCCTAGATCAGGAAAAGTGCTAATCCACCCTATTTAAACACCCCTTATTAAGGCTCGACGCTGTGTCGGAATCGGGGAGTCCCCCCCATCCCTCCCGTCCCCCCCCTCCTGGAATTGGCTTTTTTTTTTTTAAACAGCAGAGTAAGGCAGAAATTGTCCAAGTCGGATGCCGGATTTATAAAGGGATATTAAGTGATTTTGCTCCTTGCCAAAAGGAAGGGAGGGAGGGAGAATGTTAACACCGGTCTGAAGGAAAGAGAAAAGTCAGCGCTTTTGTGGGCCAGTCAGCAGAAAAACACAACACAATTTTAGATTCCCCGCTGGGAACGAGGGACTTAGGCATCCGCGGAGAACGGGGATCGTTTTGGAGTTGCACCCAAGGGCCAGGATGCTGGAAGAAATTGTCTACGTCAGCTATAATCTGTTAAATACGGGCCACTTGCAGTGCCTAACGGTGTCCAACTCTCTCTTGATGACCGACAGAAGGGAATATTTGTAGTCCAGGGTGGAACTATAGCGTTCTTGGTGCTCCGTGGGCTTGGCGGTTTTCTTGCAGTTTCATCACCCATTGAGGTAGCATCATCAGTGCTAGAAGGGAGTGAGGTGTGTGGAGAGAAAGGGGAGGAGGAGGAGGCCTGTGGGGTCCTGGGTGCTCTCTGAACTCGGTTGCTTTCTTGCAGAAGTTCTGTGACTCAACTAGGGAACATCATCAGTGCTAGAAGGCAGTGGGGTTTATCGAGTAGAGGAGGAAGAGAAGGAGACAAGGAAGGAAGGAATGGAGGAGGAGGAGGAGGAAGAGAAGGAGAAAAGGAAGGAAGGAATGAATGGAGGAGGAGGAGGAGGAGGAGGAGGAGGAGGAAGAAGAAGAAGAAGAAGAAGAAGAAGAAGAAGAAGAAGAAGAAGAAGAAGAAGAAGAAGAAGAAGAAGAAGAAGAAGAAGAAGAAGAAGAAGAAGAAGAAGAAGAAGAAGAAGAAGAAGAAGAAGAAAAGGACTGTGGGGTCCCTGTTGCTCTCTGATCTTCGTGATTTTCTTACAGATGTTTCATGACCGGACTAGGTAACATCATCATTAATAGAAGACAGTGGGGTCTGCTCTCTTGTTTGCTTGTTCGTCTGAATTGGCACCGCTAGTTGCTCGATTGTTGCCTAGTGTTAATCTTGGGTGTTAAACTCTGCTTATTTGCCGTTGACAGCTGACAAGGTCGTCTTCGGATCCTTTCGCTTTTTGAGTCGCCTCTTTTGAATGGTATGTAGACGTTGTTGATCTCGGTGTGCCCGTTGATGGCTGATTGGTCTGAGCCAGGAATTCTCTAAGTAGTTTTGGGGACTTGGCTTGGTCCTATGCTCAAAAGCATCCCAAGGCAGGACAAAAAAAGCAATGGATGGAAACTAATCAAGGAGACGACCAACCTAGGAGAAATTGCCTGACAGCGACAACGGTCGATCAGTGGAACGGCTTGCCTCCAGAGATTGTGAGTGCTTCGACACTGGAGGTTTTGAAGAAGAATAAATGGACAGCCATTTTATCTGAAATGGTAGAGGGTTTCCTGTCTGAGCAGAGGGTCAGACTAGAAGCCCTCCAAGGTCTCTTCCAACCATGTTATTCTGTTCTGATCTAGAATGCTCAAAACTTTCCCTATTGAAACTATGACTGAGTCGTATTCTTCAATGAAGGAGTTTTCATCTTCTTTTCTGTCTGCTGGTTGGTGTTTATGGATGCGCTCAGCTAGACGACTTCCTGTTTTTTCGTGCATGGTGGCTGTTGCATTTCTCACGCCGTAAATTGTAGACGAGTGATCCTCTAATCAACACTGCAGGGACCACAAACTTCTAAACTCTGCCAGCCGGGCAGCCTGGCATCTGCAGCCCCAAAGCAGCTGAAGGGCTGCCAAATCTGGGGTCTGCTTGAAGCCCGAAGACTCGTCACGAAGACTTGCAGGAACCGACCCCAGGCTCCGTCCGATGGCTAATCCTGTTCCCACTAAATGGGATTGGAAGGACGGGAGAGGACCGACGGCTGAAATGTGAAACCGGGGAGCAAGCCAGCTACATGGACTGACTGCGAGCTGGGATTTATTTCATAAACGGTGGCTTAGCCGCAGATTTGCGTGAAACTCCGATGAGATTTAAGCTTGTGCCGTCGCCGTGCCACAAATGGTTTATCCGGTAGAGCAGTGTCTTCCAAACTTTTGAGGGATCGGTTCCGTGGAGAGAGGTTTTCCCGTGGAGCGGAGGGGGTGTGGTTTCGCCTGCCGCCTGCATCCCGCGGATGAGGCTTCATTTGTTTGTGCAGCCCGGTTTCTGGCATGCCGGTACCGGACCACGGACTGGGGGTTAGGGACCCCTGAGTTAGAGCGATGCAGGTGTATCGCTGGCTGTTGTGTAGAGCACAGGGCCCCAACCTCTGGGGCACCAGGGACCAGTGCTGTAGAGAAAGCTTTTTCAGGGGATTGGAGGCAGTGGTGAAATCCAATTTTTTTTACTATCGGTTCTGTGGTCGTGGCTTGGTGGGCGTGGCAGGGGAAGGATATTGCAAAATCCCCATTCCCTCCCCATTCGGGCCAGTCAGAGGTGGTTTTTGCTGGTTCTCCAAACTGCTCAAAATGTCCGCTACCGGTTCTCCAGAACCTGTCAGAACCTGCTAGATTTCACCCCTGATTGGAGGGGATGAGGTTTCATGTGCTGCCTGCATAATGTAGATGGGGCTTGGCTTGTTTGCGTAGCTCGGGTCGTGGCATGCCGTGGCCCAGTACTGGTTCACGGACCAGTAGATGGGAACCTCTGGTGTAGAGGGATCTTCCCGCATAGCCCATCCTGCTTGCCTGACCCACCACTCTCTTCTCTCTCTCTCTCTCTCTCTTCTTGCTTCTCTCCTCTCTCTCTTCTTTCTCCTCCCTCTCTTCTTTTTCATCTCTCTTCTTGCTCCTCTCTTCTTTCTCCTCTCTCTCTTCTTTCTCCTCCCTCTCTTCTTGCTCCTTTCTCTTCTTTCTTTCCTTCCTTCCTTCCTTCCTTCCTTCCTTCCTTCCTTCCTTCCTTCCTTCCTTCCTTCCTTCCTTCCTTCTTGTCTCTCTTCTTTCTCCTCTCTTGTTCCTCTCTCTTCTTTCTCCTTTCTGTTTTCTCCTGTCTCTCTTCTTGCTCTTCTCTTCTCCTCTCTTTCTTCTCTCTTCTTTCTCCTCTCTTGTTGTTCCTCTCCCCTGTCTTCTTTCTCGTCTCTCTTTTCTTTCTTTCTCCTCTCTCTCTTCTTTCTCCTTTCTCCTCTCTCTCCTCTTGCTCCTCTCTTCTTTCTCCTACCTCTCTCATCTCTCTTCTTTCTCCTCCCTCTTTTTGCTCCTTTCTCTCTTTTCTTTTTCTCGTCTCTCTTCTTTCTCCTTTCTTGTTGTTCCTTTCTTCTCTCTCTTCTTTCTCCTCTTTTCTCCTTGTCTCTCTTCTTGCTCTTTTCCTCTCTTCTTCTCTCTTCTTTATCCTTTCTGCTCTCTCTCTCTCTTTTTCTTGCCCTGTGCCAACGCTCAAGATGCCAGTCCTCCATTCTCTGTTAGCGGCAATTATTTATTCTCATATTATTTTGCAGGTTTGCAGCATCTGAGCAAAGGAGAAAGTGAGAAAGAGGAGGGTGCACGCACGTCGGGACCACACATCTGATGTGTGAAATTTCAGGGCGTTCCCATCAGGCGGCCTCCAGATGCCACTTGCAAGGTTCCTCCGACAGCCTCCATCTGGCAGATATGCTAATCCGGAGACAGGAATTAAGAGTCTGTCCTGCGCAGCGCCGGGATGAGGGGTTTGTAACGCTGCTTCTTCTAACAGGAGGTTTCGAAGGGAGAATACTCTTCTGCGGGGTCAAGATTTGCACCTTGCCGTTACAGGTAGTCCTCGATTTACAACAGTTTGCTTCATGGCCGTTCCAAATTTCCCGTTTTTCTCACTTTTACGACGGTTTGCAGGATCCCCTCGGTCAAATAATCGAAATTCAGGTGCTTGGCAGCCGGTTCATACTGATGACGGTTACCAGAGTCATGCGATCCAGAAGATTTGAGACCTTCCGGCAAGCAAAGTCGATGGAGAAGCCGGATTCACTTAACAACGCTGTTACTCGCTTCACAAAGGCAGTGATTTCCTTAACCACCGTGGCACGAAAGATCGTAAAATGGGGGCAGAACTCGCTTAGCGAATGTCTTGCTCAGCAGCAGAAATGTTGGGCTCCATTGTGGTCGTAAGTCGAGGACTATCTGGTTTGTTTGTTTGTTTGTTTACCCCTTGCTTTTATTATGTTTATAAATAACTCAGGGCGGTGCAAATATCTTTAATATTTCTTCTAATTTCTCTACTACAACCACCACATGAAATTGATTGGGTTGAGAGTCACCGAACCAGCTTTCATGCCTTAGGCAGGACTAGAACTCCCAGTCTCCTAGTGATTGGCTCAAAGTCACCCAGCTGGCTTTCAGGCCTAAGGCAGGACTAGAACTCCCAGTCTCCTAGTGATTGGCTCAAAGTCACCCAGCTGGCTTTCAGGCCTAAGGCAGGACTAGAACTCCCAGTCTCCTGGTGATTGGTTCAAAGTCACCCAGCTGGCTTTCATGCCTAAGGAAGGACTAGAACTCCCAGTCTCCTGGTGATTGGTTCAAAGTCACCCAGCTGGCTTTCATGCCTAAGGAAGGACTAGAACTCCCAGTCTCCTGGCGATTGGCTCAAAGTCACCCAGCCAGTTTTCACACTTAAGCAGAACTAGAATTAGAATTCTGATGTCTTCATCTCCACAACAAATTGTTTAGGTTGCTAAATGCCCCACCTACCCAAAATCTGATTAACCCCGCTTGGTTTTCTTAGCAAATATATCTGGAAGCAGTTTGCCATTTTCTCCTTCTTAGGTGATTATTTTTTAACCTTCCAGTGCCAGGTACAATCTTGTTAACTGGCTTCTCATTCAAGCATTAATTATGTCCAAACCCCATTTAATTTCTGACCCCAAACAAGGTTGGTATGTGGGACGTGAGCAAAAGCCGAGCTAAAATTTCCAGAACATGGACCCCTAAGGTCAGATGCTCTCTATTTAACCTACGTTGGGTGTAGGTGGGTATGGGTGTGTAGTTTGCACACAGCAGATGATCTGTGTGTGCACAGATATACTCTCTCACTGACTTATGACCACTTTCCACACTTAACGACTGCTGCAGCGTCCCCACGGTCCCGTGATCGAAATTCAGACGCTTGGCAACTGACTCGTATTTATGACGGTCGTAGCATCCCCGGGGGGAGGGGGATCGCGCGATCCCCTTTTTTTTGCGACCTTCCGACAGGCAAAATTAATTGGGAAGCCGGATTCACTTAACAACTTGTCTTACTAGCTTAACAACTGCAGTGATTCACTCAACAACGGCTGCGAGGAAAGCCGTTAAAGAGGAGGGGGGGGCAAAGCTCACGTAACAATTGTTTGCCTTGGGGAGTTGTGGGAGCTCCATCGCTGGAGGCTTTCAAGACGTGATTGGACTTCCATTTGTCAGAAGGGGGTTGGACTAGATGACGTACAAGGCCCCTTCCGACTTGTTAATCTGTTAAGCTTCTGGTCTCTGGGCTGTTAAGATGATGGACCTCCGATTCAGTCCCAGTTGGAAGAGCTACGACACAAGTCCCAAGGACTTTTCTTCTCCTGCCTTTCTTGGTCCAGCTGGACAATTGTTGGTCCACCCAAAACCTGGGATGACAATGATCCGTGGCTGGGAGCATCAAACAGAAAGCTTCGTGGATTTGCGCACCGAAAGAGATTTATGGAAATGAAGGATAAATTGCCCAGTGTATAATAAGCCTTCTTTGGCAGAGAGGGACATACCAGAAGATACGTTTTGTGAGCTCAGTCTTCACCGAACCTAATGAGACAAGAGATTTTCGCTCGTCCTTCACGCAGTTGTACAAGTTCTGGCTCAACCCCAAACTGGCTGGGTTCAAAAATCTCTTCCGTGTTTTCCATTCGGTTGGCACGTTCTCCAACGAGCGTCCCTTCGGTTTTTGGCTTCGACGTGATGCAACTTGCCAGCTGCGGGTTTGCCAACGGTCTGAAGTGCCTAATCTCGACGTGTGACAAGCCAGGATGGATTCTTGGACAAGCCCTGGGTTGCTACTTCAAATCCCCTGGTTGCTTCATTAGTGATCTAAGTAGTCCTAGATGGAGTCCTTGGGAAAGCCGGGAGCTCAGCTGCCAAAAGAGGTTAGCCCGCCCTTCTCCAAGCAGAGTCCAGGGAGAAGCCGGATTCACTTAACAACCGAGTTACTAACTTAAGGGCTGCGGTGATTCGCTTAACAGTGAATAGAATAGAATAGAAAATAGAATAGAATAGAAAATAGAAGAATAGAAAATAGAATAAAATAGAATAGAATAGAACAGAATAGAAGAATAGAATAGAAAATAGAATAGAATAAACAGAATATAGAATAAAAGAATGGAAGGGAAGGGAAGGGAAGGGAAGGGAAGGGAAGGGAAGGGAAGGGAAGGGAAGGGAAGGGAAGGGAAGGGAATATAGAAATATAGAAAAATAATAGAATGGAAAGAAGTGGAGTGGGAGTGGGAGTGGGAGTGGGAAAGGGAGTAGAGTAGAGTAGAGTATAGAATAGAATATAGAAAAATAATAGAACGGAGAGAAGTGGAGTGGGAGTAGGAGTAGGAGTAGGGTAGAGTAGGATAGAAAGAATAGTAGAATAGATAGAAAATAGAATAGAATAGAATAGAATAGAATAGAGTAGAGTAGAGTAGAGTAGAGTAGAGTAGAGTAGAGTAGAGTAGAGTAGAGTAGAGTAGAGTAGAGTAGAGTAGAATAGAATAGAATAGAATATAGAAAATGGAGTGGAGAATAGATGGAGTAATAGAATGGAGTGGAGTGGGCGTGGGCGTGGGCGTAGGAGTAGGAGTAGAGTAGAATAGGATAGAAAGAATAGACTAGAGTAGAGTAGAGTAGAGTAGACTAGAATAATAGAGGCGGAAGGGACCTTGGAGGTCTTCTAGTCCAACCCCCTGCTTAGACAGGAAACCCTACACCACTTCCGACAAAACGGTTGTCCAGTCTCTTCTTAAAAACTTCCAGTGTTGGAGCATTCACAACTTCTGGGGGCAAGTTGTTCCACTGGTTAATTGTTCTAACTGTCAGGAAATTTCTCCGTGGTTCTAGGCTGCTTCTCTCCTTGATGAGTTAATGGCGGCAAGAAAGCTCATAAAATGGGACAAAACTCACTTAGCAACCATTCAGATATGTTGGGCTCAGTTGTGGTCATAAGTCGAGGGCTACTGATAGTCGTTTGACGCCTTTGAAATCCTTTCTTGCAATGTTCCTTGTGGGTGATTCACAGATACGATGCAGGGCTTAATATGGGATGGAGAGAAACCCCTTCGGATTTGCTTCGACTTCTCCTTAGTCCGTCCTGTCCCAATAGGTCATCATGGCCGAAAAAAATGGGAAACGTGCCACTGTTTACTTTTAGAGGGAAGGCAAAGGTACGAATCAAATCAGAATAAATCAATAATCGTGCGTTAACTTTCAATAAGGGAAGTGACCGGAATAATAAAATGGAAGATTGCTTTAATGCTTCTAAATCTATTCTCCTCTATTAGAATTTTGGAGACAGAAACAGGATTTGACCGGACAGTCTCAAAGGGAAAGGTGATACATGACAAAAGAAATTGAATTCAGGTTCGCTTGATACGCCAGTTGTGCCCCTTTCTGGATCGGGACTCCTTATGCACGGTCACTCATGCTCTCGTCACTTCTCGCCTGGACTACTGTAACGCTCTCTACATGGGGCTCCCCTTGAGGAGCACCCGGAGGCTCCAACTGGTCCAGAATGCGGCCGCGCGGGTGATTACGGGAGCGACATGGCGCTCCCATATAACACCTCTCCTGCGCGAGCTGCACTGGCTCCCGGTGATCTTCCGGGTGCGCTTCAAGGTATTGGTTCTCATCTTTAAACCGCTCCATGGCGTAGGGCCTGGGTATTTACGGGACCACCTTCTGCCACCGATAACCTCTCACCGGCCAATTTGCTCTCACACAGAGGGTCTCCTCAGGGTGCTGTCGGTCAAGCAATGTCAGCTGGCGGCCCCCAGGGGGAGAGCCTTCTCTGTGGGGGCACCCGCCCTCTGGGATGAGCTACCTCCCGGAATACGACAAATCCCGGACCTCCGTACTTTCCGTAAGGCCCTGAAGACTTTTTTGGTTCCAGCAAGCCGGCCTAGCCTAAATGGGTTTTTTATGCGTTACTTTTTAATTTGTACAGATATGGGGTTTTTAAATTGGGGAGGCCAATTGATTTAATTGATTTTAGCTATCTTAACTTTTATATTGTATGTATTTTAATTTCGGCTGTTCACCGCCCTGAGTCCCCAGGGAGAAGGGCGGTATACAAATTCAATAAATGAAATGAAATGAAGGAGAGAGCTAAACTGAGAATAACAGTTATGGTTTAAGATGAGAAACAGGATAACAAAATTGGAAGGGACCTTGGAGGTCTTCTAGTCCAACCCCCTGTTTCAAGCAGAAGATCCTGGTATCAGACCCCTGCCACGGATGGGATTGCATTTGGCAACTTATCAACAGTCAATTGCTTAAAAGATTTTTACGATAACAGTAGTCCAGCTTTCTATGGAGGTTCTCCGTCATCCAAGTCCTTTTTCCTTTTTCTTTGAAGACCTTTAACTTCTCATCCAAGAAGCTTCTTCAGTTCTGACCGAATGGTGGAGGGTGGAAGGATTTATATTCCTTGCAGTCATCTGGTCGTTAGTACTCTTCCTGAGAGTCATTGAGGCCACTTGGAGGTTTATCTGTGCCTTCAGGGTTAGATAGTGCAAATGGATGTGGGAGCTTCTTGGAACTACTGAAAGGACTGGAGACAAGCAGTGTCGTATCCCTCCCCCTCTGTTGAAAGGGTTTTTTTCAATCTTAATGTAGATGGTTTCTTTGACCCCCACTTTCAAGACAACGGTCCTCTGTCCAGACTGTAGACTTTGCTGTCTTCAAAAGTATGAACTTTGTTTTTCAAATGCAGATGGCCCGCTGAATCTTATCCTGATGGGTTTGTTCTCCTATCTTGTGCCATGCGTTTGTGAAATGGCTGTTTTGTTTCTCCAGTGTACAGATCTGCACGTCTCACTGCATTGTACTGCATATGTTAGATTGCTCGGTTTGCGCCTGGGTTCATTCCACATAATTTTAAGCTGAGATTCTCACCAGCATTCAGAAATGTAGAACTGTCGATGATCTAGATCAACTCGTACCTAGCATAGTTAAGCAACTGTCGATGATCTAGATCAGTGGTTCCCAACGTGCGGCCCACGCCCCACGGGGGGGAGCAATTTGATTTTTAATGGGGGCAACTGGAACCTTGTTTAAACCAAGTTCATGGCCTTTCGGGCTTCCTCTGCGTGAGTAGGAGTTCACTTTTTGAATAGTAAGAATTGTATGTCATGGAGTGGGGGGGGGGCATCAGGATTTTAGAGATGCTTAGGTGGGGCATGGCCAACAACAGGTTGGGAACCACTGATCTAGACCAACTCACACCTAGCATAGTTAAACAATTGTCAATGATCTAGATCAGCATACCGAGCATAGTTAAGCAATTGTTCATGATCTACTCACACCTAGTGCAGTTAAGCAATTATCTATTATCTAGATCAGAGGTGTCAAACTGAAGGCTCACGGGCTGGATCCAGCAGCCTCCGGGGTGCTTAAATCTGACCACAGAAGTGCAGCCTCCTCATGCCCCATTTTGCGGCCTAGATGCCCTCCTGCAGCACTCTGCTGGCTAGCCCGCGGAGAACTATAATGCTGATCCGGCTCTCGAAGAAATCCAGTTTGACACCCCTGATCTAGAGTAATTTACACGTAGCATAGTGAAGCCAAGAGTCTCTTTCAGTCGCTCCACCCACCCAACCTCTCCTCGGACTCCAGAATCTCTTCTGGAATAATGCTATTTTCTCTCTTAGCCAAGGTTCATTAGACCAGGGGTCCCCAACCTTTCGGACCTTAGGGACCACTAAATTCATCATTTTAAATCCCACAGACCACTAATATGATCTGCCTAATGACCGGATGGGTGAGCATGGCTAGGTGATCATGTGACTGGGTGGGCATGGCCAACTTGATGGCCAACTTGGTGTCACTCACATCGAGGAGCACCTCGCCGGACTATACTCGCCCCTCCCTTCCCAGCCACTCCTCGCCTCCCCGCCCAGGCTCCTTAGGGCCCCAACAGGAAGCAGTTGTTGGAGCTAAGCAGCCAGCACAAGAAAGAGTTAGCAAAACAGCTCAATTCAAATTGGATCTGGCCTGAGAAAGAGGCTCAGCAGAAGCACCTCACTGAGGACTAGGAGCATAGGCTTTCCAAGCAGAGGGAAGACCTGTGGAAGTGCAAGGCCAGGTACCGGCACCCAGAGGCTCAGCAGGCTGAGATGGTCAGCCAGTTCCAGGCCATGATGCAGTCCCAATGGAACAAGGCCCTCCGGCTCTTCGCCACCAGTGGCACTTCCCTCCCTCCAGCCTTCACCCAAAGCGCCCCACCAGGAGGCTGAAGCAGACCCCAAGTCAGACTTTCTGCCCTCCTCCGACCCACACAAGAAGACCCCGAAGGGGGAGACTCTCTGCAGCAACACAAGCGTTCATTGCACTTATCCGGCCCAGGGGCCATCGTTTGAGGACCCCTGATTTAGTGCAATATAAAAAAAAAGCAAATAATTTTTCTGCGGACCACCACCATTTTCTCGGGGACCACCAGTTGATGACCGCTGCATTAGACAATCCATCATACGTGGATTCAGTCTGACCCACTGGCCCAAAACCTAGAGAGAGAAGCCCACACCCTCCATGCTTCGGTCTCCCAATGGGAACAGTAAGACCCCAGGAAAAGAGAGGGTGGGGTGTGGGGTGTGAGTTTCAGGCTTAATCCATCAATATTGGGAACTCATTGGTGTTTTCTGTTTTTTTTAGCGTAGGATTCGTGCTAATTAACGCTGTGCTAAGATCAGAGCTCGGCAGAAACAGCGGGGAAGACCACAAACAAGGGAGTGGGAGGGAAAATTACATACGAGACTATTTAGGGAGCCAAGTTCTTAATTGCCAATGAAATAATACCGGTTTTTCTTTCTTTCTTTCTTTGTCGGGAACATAAAGCAGAATCCAAGCCGACCTCATTAAAACAAGGCTTAAGCTTGTCGGGCCTTTCGGTCTCCGATGGGCTTAGCATATTTCAACGATTGTTCTTTTTTTTTTTTTAATACGAAGCCAGCCTGAATATTGAGGTCCTCAACGGAGCCGGCAGTTCAGATCCTTCTGCGATCAAAAGGGATCACGGAATAACAGAGTTGGAAGGGAGCTTGGCGCTCAAGCAGGAGACCCTCTGTTCTGCCCCAGTTACGGACCCCAAAGAACGCAGCACACACAAAGTCCGTACAAACCTTAGTTTACTAATTAAAGACCACTGATGAGCTTTCTTAGTAGTTGTTCGAACACAAGTACAGTTTAAACCGGTCTTTTCTGAACCAGGGCTGTTAATTTAACTTCATTAACAGCCGACAAGAATCCAAAGAATAATAACTCAGTTCTGAGGCACAGTCTTTCAGATAACTGTAATCTTACTGTGGCTGGCAGAATAGAATGCCCAGAAGCAATTTGCAGGAAAACTGATGAGAGAAACAAGAGCCGAATCAAGACGTGAAGGAATGTGAATGAAGTTGTTCCCTGCAAATTGCTTCAGTCGGCGTTCCTCCTTAAATAGGCTAAGGGAATGGCCAATTAGCACTAAGCCTTACTCTCCAAGAGACCTCCTCCTGAGGAGCCACTCCTGCCTTTTGGCAGCTCCACGTGCCTGTGCATTGAAAAGTGGCTCCTCCTCTTCATCCTCTTCACTTATGGAAGCTTCTGGAGGTTCTGAAGGCCCTGGCTGAATCCCCGCCTCTGGCACCACCTCTTCTCCAGCCTCCTCACTGTCTCACTCGAGTGCCTGCTCCACAGGCTGCTGGCGCAGCACCACACCAGCCTCCTCGCTGTCAGAATCAGCTATTAGCTGCACAGGCCGCGTACGGGCCACAACACCCTCTACCATCCCGTATAATATTTTAGCCATGTTTTCTGAGATAACCGCCATTGTTGGGCCTGAGAGAAGCCAATTTTTCTCAGTAACATTATGATGGGTGGACTTCAACCCCCAGAATTCCCCAGCCAGCCTTGCTGGATGGGAATTGAAGTCCACCCATCTTAAAGTTACTCATGTTAGAAAATCTATACTAATCTATGAAAGTGATTTATACACCACAACATCGGGGTTTACAAAGCACCCTAAATTAGTACCAAATAAAGCTCATTACAGGCCTTTGTTTGGTCTCGTGTCAATTTTGTTAACGTTTGTACAGTTTTCGTGTTAGAAGATGGAGCCGAGCGTTGGCAAAATTTGGCAGAATGAAACATCTCCGTGTTCAAGATGAAAATAAGAACTTGCTCTTCCTGTCTTGCTCATCTTACATATTTGGGACTAACCGAAATACGCAATTTCACTGTGAACTACATGGAGGAAAAAACCCCACAATGAAATTAAGAAGTCTCTGGCTCTTGCTTGGCGTGGCCACTAGATGGCAGCCTTGCATTGCCAAAGCGCCACTGTCTGTTGTATTGTAGGTACCCTCAAGACAGCAAAACTGCTTCAGTTTTGTTAAAATTAGAGGATGGATAATTCTATCTATCCATCCATCCATCTCTATCTTCTTTCATTGTCAACTGTGCTTTAAAAAAATAAACAAAGTTCCCTCTGTCCCAAAATAAAGTAAAAAAAAAATAAAATTTTTTTTAAAAGCCACATTGGAAGTTTGCAGCGCATCAATCCATCATAAAATAAAACAATATATATATATATATTTTACTTTCGTTTATACTTTGCTTTTGCATTTGTTCTGTTCATCAGCTATGTGTGTGTTTTTTAAAGGGTCCAGTATTCCCCCATTAACCTTGTATTAAAATAAAAGTTTAAGTTGTTTTTTTAAAAAAAGATTAAAAAAATAAAACATTCGGACAATGGCCGAAGATCTCAAAAGACAGGGCATGAGGAAGCGGAGATGCCAACGTAAAGAGACAGCCAGCTTAGCCCATCTGGGTGCAGGGGTGCCCTAACCTTGCTTTTAAAAATGTTTTAATTCGCACCGTTTGGAAATGTGAACTGTTTTCCTCTTTATCTTTCTAGGATCCGTAAGCTGCCCGCCGTACTGGCTAGGTGGCTCAGTGGCTAAGACACTGAGCTTGTCGATCAGGAAGGTCGCCAGTTTGGCGGTTCAAATCCCTAGTACAGATTTCCTGCGTGAGCAGGTCCCTTCTAACTCTGTCACTATCTCTTTACTGGGGAGATGGGTGGCATATAAATTCAATAAATGAATTTAAATATAAATATATTTAATATATATTTAATATAATATACATAATATATATTTAATATATTTTATATATATATATATATATATATATATATATATATATATATATATATATATATATATATATATATATATATATATATATATATATATATATATTTAATATTTTTGCTGATAATTATAAATAAGGGAGGCTGTTATAGATCTATTTCGAGCTTATTGGCTCTCGTCAGACAGTCATACCCTTACTGGGATTTGAACCTGGGCCTTTCTGCTTGTAAGGCAGTTGATTTAACCCTCAGGCCACAGGCTCTTATCCAATTACCAGCTCATTTCCAGGTAGGTTTATTTGTGATATCTCCTCCATTAGTGGAGATCCAGGATGACTTACAAAAAAAAAAAAACATACATATACATATACATATACATATACATATACATATACATATACATATACATATACATATACATATATATATATATATATATATATATATATATATATATATATATATATATATATATATATATATATATATATATTCTGAGGTTTTTGCAGGTGTTTGTATGTAGGTCTTTGGTTATTCGGGTCTTCTCCCGCATAAAATTGGAGGTGTCTTGGCGACGTTTCGACGAAGTCTCATTCGTCATCTTCAGGCTGGTGTTCTCGGCTTTGTGCTTCCAGGAGCAATGTGAGATCGCAGCTGTCTCTTCCTTTTAACTGCTAGTGGGGGTGGGAGCTGATTGGGTGGGAGCCAAGCCCCTAACCAATCAGAACACACCTCCACCCAATCAGAACACAGCCAAGCTCCCACCCAATCAGCTCACAGAAACTTCGTGGAAGCACGAAGAAGAGAACACCAGCCTGAAGATGACGAATGAGACTTCGTCGAAACGTCGCCAAGACACTTCCAATTTTACGCGGGAGAAGACCCGAATAACCAAAGACCTACACACACACACACACACACACACACACACACACACACACACACACACATATATATAAACTTTGTCTGGTGGCTTCAGCGTTGCCAACCTCTCCTTCTGTTTCGAGCTGTGATCGGTGTGCCAGTTGCCATTGACACATCTCCAGTGTGTCGGTGGCTGCCAAAAAACCCTGGCCTAATTTAGTTAACAATTCAAAGGGGAGGGGTGGGTGGGAGAAGGCAACAAGGAGAAAAAAAAACAGGAAATGATCGAATTTGAGGACGCCATCCCGAGGAGACTTGGCCACGGAGGTCCCTGTGCTGCATTGTGGTTGCTGCCATTTCCCCGCGTTCTGGATGTGACTAGGCATGACTAGGCCTGAGTCGATAACAAGATTATTTATTCCCTGTACGGGGATCCCAATAATTGAAGTTGTGAGTGGGCTTTGTTCTTCAGCCATCTAATTTGGGGAGGGGGGGGAAGAAGGGAGAAGGGGGGGATGCAGGATTATGGGGGTATACGGGGCGTAGGAGGTGCAATGGAACACAAAAGCTTTTATTATTTTTCCGAGGTCCAGACGGATTTGGGTCCCTGACCGCACAGACACAAAAACCCTTCTTCAAATATCCTTATGAATATTTCATTCCTTCGGCTGTCCACTCCTGAAATAACTAATGTCAAGATTAAAGAGACCATCAGCCGGAAAGGAGAAAAGGCGCATCGTGTATCTGTTTGCAAAATCAATGCAAATCTTAACACCGGCTTCCATTAACTCCGCCGCCAATCCTTGCTCCGTACCAAATGACTCCGGAATTAGGTTGGGAGAAATTGTCTAAGCCGAGGATTGACCCCCAGCCCCACCGGGGTAGGATTTGCAACATTAAGCAACCCCCTGTTTTCTGGTTAGGGAAGGGGAGAGATGTCTCCTCAAATCAGCATCGGCCGGAGAAAAGAGCATCTTGATGGCATGCAAGCCGTCGCTTCCTGTTCGACCATGCAGATGGCTCAAGCAAGTGAGCCAAGTCGGCAGTTAAGGGAGCCAATCACCAGGAGACGGTGAGTTCTAGTCCTGCTTCAGATGAAAGCCAGCTGGGTGACTTTGGGCGAATCACCAGAAGGTGAGTTCTAGTTCCGCCTTAGGCATGAAAACTGGCTAGGTGACATTGGGCCAATCACCAGGAGATGGTGAGTTCTAGTTCCGCCTTAGGCATGAAAACTGGCTAAGTGACATTGGGCCAATCACCAGGAGATGGTGAGTTCTAGTTCCGCCTTAGGCATGAAAACTGGCTAGGTGACATTGGGCCAATCACCAGGAGATGGTGAGTTCTAGTTCCACCTTAGGCATGAAAGTTGGCTAGGTGACATTGGGCCAATCACCAGGAGATGGTGAGTTCTAGTTCCGCCTTAGGCATGAAAACTGGCTAGGTGACATTGGGCCAATCACCAGGAGATGGTGAGTTCTAGTTCCACCTTAGGCATGAAAGTTGGCTAGGTGACATTGGGCCAATCACCAGGAGATGGTGAGTTCTAGTTCCGCCTTAGGCATGAAAACTGGCTAGGTGACATTGGGCCAATCACCAGGAGATGGTGAGTTCTAGTTCCACCTTAGGCATGAAAACTGGCTAGGTGACATTGGATCAATCACCAGGAGATGAAGAGTTCTAGTTCCACCTTAGGCATGAAAACTGGCTAGGTGACATTGGGCCAATCACCAGGAGATGAAGAGTTCTAGTTCCACCTTAGGCATGAAAACTGGCTAGGTGACATTGGGCCAATCACCAGGAGATGATGAGTTCTAGTTCCACCTTAGGCATGAAAACTGGCTAGGTGACATTGGGCCAATCACCAGGAGATGGTGAGTTCTAGTCCCGTCTTAGACACAAAAGCAAGCTGGGTGACTTTGAGCCAATCACCAGGAGACGATGAGTTCTAGTCCCGCCTTAGACATGAAAGTCGTTTGGGTGACTTTGGGCCAATTACTAGGAGCCAGTGAGTTCTAGTCCTCCCTGGGAAATCCGGGCACTTGGCAAATGGCATGTATTTACAAGAGGTCATCTGATCTCCATTTGTAACCTTCCCTGTTGGTTCCTGACAAGCAAAGTCAATGGGGAAGCCAGATTCGCTTAACGATTCACTTAACAACGGCAGTGATTTGTTTAACAACGGTGGCCAAAACGGTCATAAAATGGGGCAAAACTCAACTGCCTCGCTTAGACATGGAGATTTGGGGGCTCAACTGAGATGGTACGTCTAGCACTATCCATACTCCACCCGGATGCCTGCCCCAAAGCCCCCAACCCCCCTCTCCCTTCCTTCCCACCTTGCAAAGTCCAGATCAGCCTCTCGGGACATGGTGATGTTGGTCAGGTTCTGCTGAAGGATAAAGATGTTCCGGCACATCTTCTTAATGCCGGACTCACTGATGCGCTTGAAGTACTGAGCCCCATTGATGAGAATGCAGGAAATCAAATGACCCAAACCTGGATGAGCGAGAGAGAAATTTCAAGTCAGGAGAAAGAAACGTTGCAATTCTCTCTTTGTCGTTTCATGACCCCGTTTATCCCTTGCGGGCTGGAGTCTGGGCGACTGAATGGAGCTAGCAGAGTGTTTTACTGGCCGGATGCCTTTCCTGTTGCCAATACGGAGTTTTTTTTCCAGCCAGATGTATTCTCATTGTGCCCCGAGAGAGAAACATCTGCTTCTACCTAGGATCGAACTGAGAGACTCCTGCTTGTGAGGCGAGAGCTCCACCTCTAGGCCATAAGAGTTCTATAAAACTCTTAAATTATGATACAGCTAGTCCTCGACTTACCACCATTCATTTAGTGACCGTTTGAAACTACAATGGCCCTGAAAACAGCATCTAATGGCCACTCCTCGCCCTTATGACCATCGCAGCATCCCCACGGCGATCAGTCATGAACGTAGGACCACAACAGATCCCAAAATTTGACGGCTGCAGCGTCCCAAGTTCGTGTGATTTGTGGCCTTCTGGCGGAGCCAAGCTGACGGGGGGAGCCAAACCCACTTAACAACTAGGTTACTAACTTAACCCCGGCAGCGATTCACTTAACAACTGTAGTAAGACAGGTCGTAAAACGGGACAAAACTCACTTAATTAAGGTCTCGCTTTTAGCAACAGAAATGTGGGGGCTCAATCGCGGTCATAAATCGAGGACTACCTGTAAACTCCAAAGGACAGAATTGATGTACCACTAAGCTCTTTTTCTATTGTCATTTTTCACCGTTCCCGTGAAGAGAAAGCCCAGGCTGGCGATGTTCTGACTTAATAAGCAGCAGGCAGGAATTACTGGCAAAACCTCTTTTATTTACACGACTGTGAATTACCTTCATTCACAGCTAACAAGGTTTGTCCAAACAGTTTTTCAAAGGAAGATTTATCAACACAGACCTTATCTCGCTTGGCAAGCTGCCACGGAACTTGTTTCCAACCGCAGTACAAGGCAAAACTTGGCACAGAGTCTCTCAGAGTCACGGAGTGAGCTAATTGTTTCCTGCAAAAGCCCCCTCTTCTGTTCGTTCCTCTTTTGTTTCCTATGGGAGGGGCCAATCACCTTCAAGGTGTGGCTTTACTCCCAAGTCGACCCTGCTTTCTTAATTGTTCTTGTCTTCTGGCAGCATGCGCACAGGCTCCAGCTGTTCCTCTTCCTCGCTGCTGTCTATCTCCCTCTCTGCCTCCGACGCGGAGCCTTCGTCTGAGCTTTCCCCAGCCCCCAAGATCCTCCCCAACCTCCTCACTATCCGACTACTGCCAGCTTTGCTGGCCGCCAGCAGGCCACACCAGGCGACTTTGCCCACTTCAGCTCCTTGGTAAGCAACCCACCTTCAAAGATGTACTGGAACTTGTGCTGCTGCAAGCTGGCATTCATGGCTTCTTCCACGGCGCTGATGTCCTTGTTGAGCTGTACCACCATGGGGTCGTAATCCATGCTCTCCACATTGGCCACGATGGCATAGTTGCCCTGCTTTGCCAAACGGATCAGGTAGTGGAAGCAATGGACCCTGTGAACGAGAAGACTCTTCAAACCAGGTTTGTCGTGAGAAGCCAGGATTACGAGAGCTCTAAGGCTGGGGGAGGGGGGAACTTAGGTTTCCTGGGTAGGTCTCGCTCCCCTTTCAGGCAGAAGGAAGCCGAAGCAACGTGGAAAGTCCACAAGGCTAAGGGAGTTTTGCGTGGCATTGAACGAGTGCCATGCTTGAACCAGAGGGATGGCATGAGACAACTTGACATGGCCAACTGGCCAACTTGTCACGGCCAACTCGCCACAGGACAAATCACCGCAGGCCAATTCAACAAATACAAACTTTAAATTTATTTCAACAGAACTAATGATAATAAAAGAAAGAAAGACAACCCAGAAATACAAGAGTTGCAATAATTGCGACAGAAACAGGCTCACCGATAATAAAAGGAACTGAACGAAACGATTAATACTGTGTTCAATTGAACCATGGTGAGGTATCCTGTAGCGAGTGGGCTGCGGTGAGTTGTCCTAGACCCCCCCGCCCAACTAGCAAACTGTGAGCATCCTAGACCAAGCCAAGTCTAAAAATGCCAGCAAATTCCTGGAATTGTGGCATTTGGACGAATCAGCCATCAACAGGCACATAGAGATCAATAACGTCTACACACCATTCAAAAGAGACAATCAAAAAGCCCAAAAGGTAACAAAAACACCTCCTTACCGGCAATCAACGCCCAGACAAGAGATTAACACCAAGATTAACACTAGATCAACAATAAAAAAAAAATAAACAATACCCCAATCAAGGAATTACCAACACAGATGCACAAACGGTAAACAACAGCCTAATCAAGGAGCTATCAAGAACACTCCCACCAATACCAATAGGGCAAGCCACCAGCATTAAAAAATAAGAGCTAACCTCACTCCCTTCTAGCACTGATAATATTTCCTCCTCCTCCTCCTCGTAAAATTAAGAGGTGCACTCAATTATTCTGTAAAAGATGTTATCCCTGGGAAAGAAAAGTACATCAAGACCTCTGGAACTGAAATTTTTCTGCTTCACACCAAGTTACTCCAACTGTCCAATTTGCTATAATACTGCTTACAGATAGTCCCCAACTTTTGACTGTAACTGAGACCTACATATACAGTTCAATGGTGGGTTGCTACCGGTTTTACTACTGGTTCGCTGATCGCGCACTTCGTGCACTTGCTGTGTACTTCGTGCACTCACGTGCCAAATGCACGCTCTGGGCACATGCGCATTTTGCAAAAACTTCCCACTTCCGTGTTTCTACTGGGGAGAAAAATCTACACCTAGTTACTGGTTACCAGTTCTTAGTCACATACTCCCCCCGCACTTATGACGACAAGAAGCTCTCCTTCGGGAGTATAAGTAAGATCCTGTTAAATTCCTCTCTACCCATACATGGATACATTCCTGATCTCTTAAGATGCCGATTAAAGTCAAGAAATCCACCAATCTTGATGTTGAGTTCTGATGATCTTAAGTTGATGGTCGATCATCAGAACACCACCCAAAAGTGGATGGAGGCGTGGAGTAGCTGTTCCCCCCAAGATGTCTCTGAGCATATCAGTCCTAGTAGTATACCTCCAGGATTTAGCCTACCCCGTCACATATGGGTGACATACAATAGAATTAGAACTCCTCATGGGGTGTGTGCTGACTCCTTGTATAAATGGGGACAGACCCCTTCAGCACAATGTGATTGCGGGGTCCCTCGACAGACTATCCAGCATATAGTGAGAGAATGCCCTAACAGAAGGTATCCAGGAGATTCTAGGGACTTCCTCTGCATAACAACGGCAGCTACTGACTGGATCGCCAAACTCGACATTAAACTTTGAAATGTTATTTCTGTTTTTCTTTTAGGTTTTCTTACTGCTTTTTAAAAATTGTTTTAATTGTTTTTAACCTGTAAAAATGAAGTGTTTTAATACTGTGTGTGACCAGCCATATGCTAAATAAATAAAAATATCTATCTATCTATCTATCTATCTATCTATCTATCTATCTATCTATCTATCCATCCATCCATTATCTATCTATCTATCTATCTATCTATCTATCTATCTATCTATCTATCTATCCATCTATCCATTATCTATCTATCTATCTACCTATCTATCTATCTATCTATCCATCCATCTATCCATTATCTATCTATCTATCTATCTATCTATCTATCTATCTATCTATCTATCTATCCATTATCTATCTATCTATCTATCTATCTATCTATCCATCTATCTATCTATCATCTATCTAGCTATCTAGCTATCCTTCCTTCCATCCATCCATCCATCCATCCAGCCAGCCATCCATCCAGCCATCCATTATCTTATCTTATCTTATCTTATCTTATCTTATCTTATCTTATCTTATCTTATCTTATCTTATCTTATCTATCTATCTATCTATCTATCTATCTATCTATCTATCTATCTATCCATTATCTATCTATCTATCTATCTATCTGTCTGTCTGTCTGTCTGTCTGTCTCTGTCTGTCTGTCTGTCTGTCTATCTATCTATCTATCTATCTATCTATCTATCTATCTATCTATCTATCTATCTATCTATCTATCTATCTCTGTCTGTCTGTCTGTCTGTCTGTCTCTGTCTGTCTGTCTGTCTGTCTGTCTGTCTATCTATCTATCTATCTATCTATCTATCTATCTATCTATCTATCTATCTATCTATCTATCTATCATCTATCTCTGTGTCTGTGTCTGTGTCTGTGTCTGTGTCTGTGTCTGTCTGTCTGTCTGTCTGTCTGTCTGTCTGTCTGTCTATCTATCTATCTATCTATCTTCTATCATATCTCTCTATCACTATCGATCTATCTATCGGAAATGTATAGATAGCTAGATAGTGTATAGATCTCTGAACATATCAATCCTAATGTAATAGTATACCTCCGGGATTTAACCTACCCCGACACATAGGTTTTCTTACTGTTTTTTAATTGTTTTAATTGTTTTTAATCTGTAAAAATGAAGTGTTTTAATACTGTGTGTGACCAGCCCTACGCTAAATAAATAAACTGGGCAGAGCTCAGCTGATTTGGGCAGCAATCCACTCTGCCGCACGAATCAGCAGAGAAGATAAAGGTAAAAAAAGGAGCCCAGGCGGGCGGGTGGGCCAATCTGAATGTCAGGAGGAACCGGTTCGCTACCAGGGGATCGTCGGTGCTACCAGTTCGCCAAAACGGGTTGCTACCTATACACAGTGGTTTTGGCGAACTGGTAGCACCGACAATCCCCTGGTAGTGAACCGGTTCCTCCTGACATGGCGGTCATAAAACAGATTGCCATGTGACCGGATCCCATTCTCAGATGGTTCGTGTTGTTGCCCCTTCTGAGTCTCTGCTCCTTCGCACCGAAACGTTTGTGTTGACCTTCACTCTACTCCGGCGTTAAGGTTTTCCAAAAAACTTTGCCGATTTCACAGCAGGAAGCCTGATTTTGCACAATGTGTCTTGGAAGCCGTTATATGTGAACGGTGCCCACTCTGAGGTCGTTCATTTAAGAAAACCGACCGATCAAGGGGACAGTCCAGAAACAGAAACGACAGCTTTATGATCTTCTGTTGGAAGTTCATATAGAATGACGGTAAAACCTGCAACGTAATGTCTCCGATAACTTCATAGGTTTCTAGATTTCTTGAGAGCAAGACAGATGCTCCCACTACATGGAACAAACAGACTGAAGACTAGCAGAGCGCATCAATGAACACCAATTAGCCGTCAGAAGACATGATGAAAACTGCTTAATTGCACAACACATGGACAGGTTTCGCCATAGTTTCAACTGGGAAACAGTGAGCATCCTAGATTAAGCCAAGTCTAAAAACGTTAGGGAATTTCTAGAAGCCTAGCGTCAATTGGCCATCAACAGGCACAACGAGATAAACAATGTCTACACGCCATTTAAAAGAGACTATCAAAAAGGCCAAAAAGGAAACAAAAAGACTAAACCTTCTTGCCAGCAATCAATAGCCATATGAGCATAGATCCGTGACGGCGAACCTATGGCATACATGCCACAGGTGGCATGCGGAACCATTTTGGTGGGCACAGGAGCACTGCCCTAGCTCAGCTCCACCATGTGTGCACATGCTGGCCAGCTGATTTTTCAGGCTGGAAGTCGGCAAATGGGCTGTTTCCGGCCTCTGAAGGGCCTCTGGGAGTGGTGGGGAAGGCTGTTTTCACCCTCCCCAGGCTCCTAGAAAGCCTCTGGAGCCTGGGGAGGGCGAAAAATGGGCCTACCGGGCCACCACATGCCAAAGCAGGGGGACCATGGGGGGGGGCGGTCATGCACGTATGCAGAGGGAGCAGGGCGCATAGAATTATGGGTGTGGGCATGCACGTGCGCGACCACCCCGTACTCCCCCCCCCCTTTTGGCACATGATGGCAAAAAGGTTAGCCATCACTGGCATAGATCAACATCAAGATTAACAGTAGATCGACCAACAAGCCATAATCAACACCCCAATCAAGGAATTACGAACTCAGGAAAACAATCCAACAATAAACAACAGCCTAATCAAGGAACCATCAAGATCACTCCCATCCAGCACATGTATATAAAATCAAAGCAAACCCCATTTCTCTTCCAGCACTGATGGTGTTACCTACTTGGGTCATGGAACGTCTGCAGGAAAAACACCAAGTTCAGAGAGCATCCAGGACCTCACAGGTCAAGCCTGAACTACAGAGATACTCTTTTATTGGCGGAAGAGAGTTGGGGGGGGGGGTCATCTAATCCAACGTTTCTTAACTTTGACAGCTTGAAGATGCGTGGACTACATCTCCCAGAATTCCCCAGCCAGGATACTGGTATAGGGAAATATTTTGAGTTAAAAGTCTTCACATCTTGCCAACATTGAGAAACACTGGTCCACAGTCTATCAAGGTGCTAAAGTGTGTGAATCAATACATTTATGCCACACACACAATCGGATTATAAGCAAACTAATGTTCTCGGTTCATACAACATACAGGCCCATCAACTGCCGGTTTTGTGCAAGTTGCAAAGCTCTCCTGCGCTTTCTAGGAAGTTGAAAGTTAGCTAAGACTCCCATCAACTTGGTTAAGACTCCGGTGTCTGTGTTTTTAATTGCATCTTGCAAATCTTAAATCAAGACGAGGAGTGATTAAAATCGCACGCAGCTGCCATCACCAGCTTGGAAAATCTCTGGCTCTTCCTCTCAGCCCTTCCTACTCTATCTGCACTACGGGGATAATTACACAGACCTACCTACCTGACAGGGGGAATAGAAATAATGTATACGGAATGTTTTTACATGCTAATTTTCTGCGTAATTGCTCTATATGCTGCTTTATAAATTCCAAAGGCTTTTTCTTCCTCCAGGATTCTGTGGATCTTGTGGGGTGTTCAGAAATACTTAGATTTAGACATACCTATCCAGCACAAAGCAAGAAACCCAGAGATGGTGAGTTCTAGTTCCATCTGAGGCATGAAAGCTATCTGGGTGACTTTGGCCCCATTACTGGGAGACGGTGAGTTCTAGTTCCACCGTAGGCATGAAAGCTGGCTGGGTGACTTTGGGCCAATTACCAGGTTATGGTGAGTTCTAGTTCCCCGTTAGGCATGAAAGCTGGCTGGGTGACTTTGGCCCCATTACTGGGAGACGGTGAGTTCTAGTTCCACCTTAGGCATGAAAGCTGGCTGGGTGACTTTGGGCCCATTACCAGGTTATGGTGAGTTCTAGTTCCACCTTAGGCATGAAAGCTGGCTGGGTGACTTTGGGCCAATCACCAGGTTATGGTGAGTTCTAGTTCCCCGTTAGGCATGAAAGCTGGCTGGGTGACTTTGGCCCCATTACTGGGAGACGGTGAGTTCTAGTTCCACCTTAGGCATGAAAGCTGGCTGGGTGACTTTGGGCCCATTACCAGGTTATGGTGAGTTCTAGTTCCACCTTAGGCATGAAAGCTGGCTGGGTGACTTTGGGCCAATCACCAGGTTATGGTGAGTTCTAGTTCCCCGTTAGGCATGAAAGCTGGCTGGGTGACTTTGGCCCCATTACTGGGAGACGGTGAGTTCTAGTTCCACCTTAGGCATGAAAGCTGGCTGGGTAACTTTGGGTCCATTATCAGGAGATGGTGAGTTCTAGTTCCCACTTTAGCCATGAAAGCTGGCTGGGTGACTTCGGACCAATTATCAGGAGACAGTGAATTCTAGTTCCACTTTAGGCATAAAAGCTGGATGGATGACTTTGGACCAATCACCACGAGACGGTGAGTCCCAGTCCTGCCTTAGGCACAAAAGTCGGCTGGGTGATTTTGGGCCAGTCCCTCCCTCTCAAGCCAATCCATCTCATGGGGCTGCTCGGAGGAAGGAGAATTAAGTATGTTTGCCACTTGGGCTGTTTATAAAAGAATGAACAAATAAACAAACAACCGAACAAAGGATATGCATGTCTCACCTGACTTCCAGGTGCAAAACCAGCAAGCAGGAGTCCGCCATCTCCTGGAAAGATCGAGCCAGATCTGTGAGGGTCTGCAGGATCTGTTCCGACACCGGGGGGAGATCGGTTTTGCCGTGAGCATCTTGGGCAGGAGAAGCTGGAGGCCAAGAGAAAAGAGAAATCAAGGGGCTGCTGCTTCCATTGACAAACTAGCCACAGTTCTCTGCTACTTCAGATCATCTCCGCTGTGAGGTCTTGGGTGCTGAGCTGGGTGGTTTTTCTTGTAGACGTTTCATGACCCGACTAGGTAACATCATCAGTGCTAGAAGGAATGGGGTTTATAGAGAGGAGGAGGAGTATTGTGAGGTCCTTGCTATTCTCGGAGGCTTCCCAATTGTTTTCTTGCTGACGTTTCATGATCCAACTAGGTAACACCATCAGTGCCTCCCACTAAGTAGTCAGCGCATCAAGGAGCCTGGATAGCTCAGCAGACTAATGCATTGTGATTAACTCCAGCTGTCTGCAATTACTGTAAGTTTGAATCTCACCAGGCTCCAGGTTGACTCAGCCTTCCATCCTTTCTAAGGTAGGTCAACTGAGGACCCAGTTTGTGGGAGCAATAAATTGACTTTGTATAAATATGCAAAAGTATGAAGGCTATTGCTTAACGCCTTGTAAGCCACCCTGAGTCTCCGGAGAAGGGCGGCATATAAATCAAATTTAAAAGAAAGAAAGAAAGGAAGGAAGGAAGGAAGGGCCTGGTGGTTTAGCAGACTAATAGCTGTTATTAACATTCAGCTGTCTGCAATTACTGTAAATTCGAATCTCCCCAGGCTCAAAGTCGACTCAACCTTCCATCCTTTCTAAGGCAAGTAAACTGAGGACTCAGTTTGTGGGGGCAATAAGCTGACTTTGTATAAATATACAAAAGTATGAAGGCTATTGCTTGGCGCATTGTAAGCTGCCCTGAGTCTCCGGAGAAGGGTGGCATATAAATCAAATTAAAAAAAGAAAGGAAGGAAGGAAGGAAGGAGGGAAGGAAGGAAGGAAGAAAGAAAGAAAGAGGAAGGAAGGAAGGAAGGAAGGAAAGAAAGAAAGAAAAAGAAAGAAAGAAAGAAAGAAAGAAAGAAAGAAAGAAAGAAAGAAAGAAAGAAAGAAAGAAAGAAAGAACATTCAGCTGTCTGCAATTACTGTAAGTTCGAATCTCATCAAGCTCCAGGTTGACTCACCCTTACATCCTTTCTAAGGTAGGTCAATTGAGGACCCAGTTTGTGGGGGCAATAAGTTGACTTTGTATAAATATATACAAAAGTATGAAGGCTATTGCTTAACACATTGTAAGCCGCCCTGAGTCTCCGGAGAAGGGCGGCATATAAATCACATTAAATAATAATAATAACAACAACAACAACAACAACAACAACAACAGTAGTACTAGTATTGGAAGACTGCTATCATGGTCCTTCCTTTCTCTAGACTAGGTATGCCCAGTTTCTGCAATCTTTGTGTTTTAGCTGCTTTGAGGAGAAAAAAAAAAGAGGGGGGAGAGAGAATAGAATAACAGAGTTGGAAGGGACCTTGGAGGTCTTCTAGTCCAACCCCCTGCTTAGGCAGGAAACCCTACACCACTTCGGACAAATGGTTATCCAGCCTCTTCTTAAAAACTTCCAGTGTTGGAGCAGCCACAACTTCTGGTGGCAAGCAGTTCCACTGGTTAATTGTCCTCACTGTCAGGGAATTTCTCCTTAGTTCTAGGCTGCTTCTCTCCTTGATGCGTTTCCACCCATTGCTTCTTGTCCTGCCTTCAGGGGCTTCGGAGAATAGGCTGACACCCCCCCCCCTCTTCTTTGGGGCAGCCCCTGAGATATGTGGGCTTCATGTAACAAAAGGCCTGGCCCCTTCCATATCAGTTTTCACACAACCCCAGCATGCAAACACCCATAACAGCAATCAGGTTTTCACAGATATTTCTTCCCCTTTTCAAAATCATATGCAAAAGCTTTTTTCTGTTTTACCCCAGGCTGTTTCGGCTATTGACATTTTCTTTCCTTTCCTTTCTTTTCTTTTTTCTTTTTTGAAAAGATTTGTTTGGTCCTTCCCTTCGCTGCTTTTAACTACCTGCTGAGCTCTGTTTCCTATTCAATTTATGGATTTTATTTCATTGTTAACCCACCCTAACAGGCCCAGCTGAACAGCCGCCTCCTTAAAATTGAAGATAAATGGGGACGACATCAGCAAAGCTTAAAATATGACTTTGTGGTTGTCGTTCCCAAGGTGAACTTAGAAATTCAAGGGGATTGCACCTGGCTTCATTCGCAGATGCATAAGCCATCTGGGTTTGCTCCTTATTACACGGGAAGGCTGTTTACTCTTAAGACATTATCTCCCCAAACCCATCTGGATTCGGACTCCGACTACAAGTTAACAGAATTACAAAGTTGGAAGGGAACCTTAGAGGTCTTCAAGTCCAACCCTCTGCCCAGGCAGGAAACCCTATACCATTTCAGACAAATGGCTGATATCTATCTATCATCTATCTATCTATCTATCTATCTATCTATCTATCTATCTATCTATCTATCTATCTATCTATCTATCTATCATCTATCTATCTATCTATCTATCTATCTATCTATCTATCTATCTATCTATCATCTATCTATCTATCTATCTATCTATCTATCTATCTATCTATCTATCTATCTTCTCTATCTATCTATCTATCTATCTATCTATCTTCTCTATCTATCTATCTATCTATCTATCTATCTTCTCTATCTATCATCTATCTATCTATCTATCTATCTATCTATCTATCTATCTATCTATCTATCTATCTATCTATCTATCTTCTCTATCTATCTATCTATCATCTATCTATCTATCTATCTATCTATCTATCTATCTATCTATCTATCTATCTATCTATCTACTATCTATCTATCTATCTATCTATCTATCTATCTATCTATCTATCATCTATCTATCTATCTATCTATCTATCTATCTATCTATCTATCTATCTATCTTCTCTATCTATCTATCTATCATCTATCTATCTATCTATCTATCTATCTATCTATCTACTATCTATCTATCTATCTATCTATCTATCTACTATCTATCATCTATATATCTATCTTCTCTATCTATCTATCTATCTATCTATCTACTATCTATCATCTATCTATCTATCTTCTCTATCTATCTATCTATCTATCTATCTATCATCTTCTCTATCTACTATCTAACATCTATCTATCTATCTATCTATCTATCTATCTATCTATCTATCTATCTATCTATCTATCTATCTATCTACTCTATCTATCTATCATCTATCTATCTTCTCTATCTATCTATCTACTATCTATCATCTATCTATCTATCTATCTATCTCTCTCTCTCTCTCTCTCTCTCTCTCTCTCTATCTTCTCTATCTATCTATCTATCTATCTATCTATCTATCTATCTATCTATCTACTATCTATCATCTATCTATCTATCTTCTCTATCTATCTATCTATCTATCTATCTATCTATCTATCTATCTATCATCTTCTCTATCTACTATCTAACATCTATCTATCTATCTATCTATCTATCTATCTATCTATCTATCTATCTATCTATCTACTATCTATCATCTATCTATCTATCTTCTCTATCTATCTATCTATCTATCTATCTATCTATCTATCTATCATCTACTATCTATCATCTATCTATCTATCTTCTCTATCTATCTATCTTCTCTAGCTATCTACTATATCTATCTATCTATCTATCTATCTATCATCTATCTCTATCTCTCTCTCTCTCTCTCTCTCTCTCTCTATCTTCTCTATCTATCTATCTATCTATCTATCTATCTATCTATCTATCTATCTATCTATCTATCTATCTACTATCTATCATCTATCTTCTCTATCTATCTATCTATCTATCTATCATCTTCTCTATCTACTATCTAACATCTATCTATCTATCTATCTATCTATCTATCTATCTATCTATCTATCTATCTATCTATCTATCTATCAATCTATCTACTCTATCTATCTATCATCTATCTATCTATCTTCTCTATCTATCTATCTACTATCTATCATCTATCTATCTATCTATCTATCTATCTATCTATCTCTCTCTCTCTCTCTCTCTCTCTCTATCTATCTATCTATCTATCTTCTCTATCTATCTATCTATCTATCTATCTATCTATCTATCTATCTATCTATCAATCTATCTACTCTATCTATCTATCATCTATCTATCTATCTTCTCTATCTATCTATCTACTATCTATCATCTATCTATCTATCTCTCTCTCTCTCTCTCTCTCTCTCTCTCTCTCTCTATCTATCTATCTATCTATCTATCTTCTCTATCTATCTATCTATCTATCTATCTATCTATCTATCTATCTATCTATCTATCTATCTTCTCTATCTACTATCTATCATCTATCTATCTATCTATCTTCTCTAGCTATCTACTATATCTATCTATCTATCTATCTATCTATCTATCTATCTATCTATCTATCTATCTATCATCTATCTATCTATCTATCTATCTATCTATCTATCTTTCTATCTGTCTGTCTGTCTGTCTACTATCTATCTATCTTCTATCTCTCATCTATCGTCTATCTATCTATCTATCTATCTATCTATCTATCTATCTATCTATCTATCTATCTATCTATCTATCTATCTATCTATCATCTATTCAAACACACTCCCACCCACCACAAATTCCCCACCCCTAAAACCACCCAAACATCCATACAACAGACCAAGTAATACTGTCCAACAGCTCACTGATGGAGGCCCTTTAGTTCATGGTTGAGTGCAATTATAGCTCTGGGATAAAAACTATTCAGAAGACGTGTGGTCCGAGTTTTAATGGTTCTGTCTCTTCTGCCAGAAGGCAACGGTCCAAAAAGATTGTGAGCAGGGTGGGAAGAGTCTCGGAGAATGTTATGCAACTTCCTCAAACAGCGAGATGCGAAGATGTCGTCCAGGGCTGATAGCTGGAGCCCGATGATATTCTGGGCAGTTTTAATGATTCTCTGTAGAGCTTTTTTGTCCGCTACAGAGCTGCCCCCATACCATGCAAGAATGCCGTATGTCAGGACACTCTCAATGGTGCTGCGATAGTAGGAGAGAAGTAGATGCTGAGATAGATTGATCTTCCTTAATGCTTAAGGTTAAGAAGAGGCTGTGCTCCCGGGAGCTGCAGGTGAGAATTCAGGCTGGGATGGGGGCCTTTGGTCCCTTCGGCAAACACGGATGATTGAGCCAGGACACCAACTGTCATCGGCGATAAAGAGCTGGATGAACACTCTATTAGGGCTTTTTAAATTATTTTTTTATTTTGTGCATTAATGTTCTTTACGGGGTGCGCGCAGGCCCTGGTTAATGAATTGTCTCATTAGAACTGCCTGGGGTGGGTGGTAGGGAAGGAGGGAGGGGGAGATTCTCGGCAGCATAAATTTCATTAGGAAATTAGTCTTTTTTTTAAAAAAAGAGGCAGGAATTCTGGGCTGGGGTGGAAGACGAAGTGTCTTGTTCTCAATTTGTTTCTGCTGTTGTGAAAGGGCAGTGAAAAAAAGGAGGATTGGTGGCCAGGAAGAGGAAGGGGAGAAAATGGGAGGGAGGGAGGGAGGGAGGGAGGGAGAGAGAAATGGACAGAAGAAAGGAAGGGAGGGAGGAAAGAATGGGAAGGAAGGAAGGAGGAAAGAATGGGAAGGAAGGAAGGAGAAAGAGAGGGAGGAAGGATAAAGGGAGGAAGAAAGGAAGGGAGGGAGGGAGGGAAGGAGGAAAGAATGGGAAGGAAGGAATAAGAGAAGGAGGGAGCGAGGATGAAGAGAGGAAGGGAGGGAGGGAGGAAGGAAGGGAAGGAGGAAAGAATGGGAAGGAAGGAAGGAGAAAGAGGGAGGAAGGATAAAGAGAGGAAGGAAGAAAGGAAGAAAGAAAGAAAGAAAGAGAGGGATGGATGGAGGAGAAGGGCAAGGTGGGAGGGAGGAAGGAGAAAGAAAGAGAGGGAGAGAGAAAGGGAGGAAGGAAAGAGAGAGAGAGGGAGGGAGGGAGGGAGGGAGGGAGAGAGAAATGGACAGAAGGAAGGAAGGGAGGAAAGAATGGGAAGAAAGGAAGGAAGGAAAGAGGAAAGAATGGGAAGGAAGGAGAAAGAGAGGGAGGGAGGATAAAGGGAGGAAGAAAGGAAAGAAGGAAGAGAGGGAAGGAGGAAAGAATGGGAAGGAAGGAATAAGAGAAGGAGGGAGCGAGGATAAAGAGAGGAAGGGAGGGAGGGAGGAAGGAAGGGCAGGAGGAAAGAATGGGAAGGAAGGAAGGAGAAAGAGGGAGGAAGGATAAAGAGACGAAGGAAGAAAGAAAGAAAGAAAGAAAGAAAGAAAGAAAGAAAGAAAGAAAGAAAGAAAGAAAGGAAGGGAGGGAGGGAGGGATGGATGGATGGAGGAGAAGGGCAAGGTGGGAGGGAGGGAGGAGAAAGAAACAGAGGGAGAGAGAAAGGGAGGAAGAAAGAGAGAGAAAGGGAGGGAGGGAGGGAGGGAGAGAGAAATGGACAGAAGGAAGGAAGGAAGGGAGGAAAGAATGGGAAGGAAGGAAGGAAGGGAAGGAGGAAAGAATGGGAAGGAAGGAATAAGAGAGGGAGGGAGCGAGGATAAAGAGAGGAAGGGAGGGAGGAAGGAAGGAAGAGAAGGAGAAAGAGAGGGAGGGAGGATAAAGAGGAAGGAAGGAAGGAAGAGAGGGAGGGAGGAGAAGGGCAAGGTGGGAGGCAGGGAGGGAGGGAGGAGAAAGAAAGAGGGGGAGAGAGAAAGGGAGGAAGGAAAGAGAGAGAAAGGGAGGGAGGGAGGGAGGAACTCAGGCCTCTGTTCCTCCCTGCCTCCAAGATCTTTTATTAAAGCGCAATTTGGTTTCGAGCCAGATTTTAAACCAATTTAGTGCCTGCCTGACCCTCAAACGGCCATAGCAACACTCAGCTAATGTTAGTGTTTCGTGGCAGCCATAAATGTGGAATTTAAGGGCAGTTTTTTATGTGTTCCCTCCACTCTCTCCTCCTCCACGTATTATAATTTTACACTCATAAATTCCACAGGCTTTGTCTTCTCCGGTGGGTTTTTGACACCATGGAGAGCCTGCTAGAACTAACCCAGAATTCTCATCTGCGGGTAATAAATCTTCCAAGCCGACATTCCATTCTTCTGCACTTTCTTAGTCAGCTAAAAATCATAAACCCAAGCCATTGGAACACCAGAGCCAGTTTGGGTCAGGGGGGAAGGTGCAGACCTAGAGATCAGGAGGTGGTGAGTTCTAGTCCTGCCTTAGGCATGAAAACTGGCTGCGATGACCTTGGTCCAATCACCAACAGATGATGGCATCTAATCTGGTTTTAGGTAGGAAAGCCAGCTGAGTGATTTTGGGCCAATCACCAGGAGACGGTGAGTTCTAGTCCTGCCTTAAATACGAAAGACGGCTGAGTGATTATCAGCCAATCACCAGGAGACGGTGAGTTCTAGTCCTGCCTTAAATATGAAAGATGGCTGAGTGATTATCAGCCAATCACCAGGAGATGGTGAGTTCTAGTCCTGCCTTAAATATGGAAGACACTGAGTGATTATCAGCCAATCACCAGGAGACGGTGAGTTCTAGTCCTGCCTTAAATATGGAAGACGCTAAGTGATTATCAGCCAATCACCAGGGGACGGTGAGTTCTAGTCCTGCCTTAAATATGGAAGACACTGAGTGATTATCAGCCAATCACCAGGAGACGGTGAGTTCTAGTCCTGCCTTAAATATGGAAGACACTGAGTGATTATCAGCCAATCACCAGGAGACGGTGAGTTCTAGTCCTGCCTTAAATATGGAAGACGCTAAGTGATTATCAGCCAATCACCAGGAGACGGTGAGTTCTAGTCCTGCCTTAAATATGGAAGACACTGAGTGATTATCAGCCAATCACCAGGAGACGGTGAGTTCTAGTCCTGCCTTAAATATGGAAGACGCTAAGTGATTATCAGCCAATCACCAGGGGACGGTGAATTCTAGTCCTGCCTTAAATATGGAAGACACTGAGTGATTATCAGCCAATCACCAGGAGACGGTGAGTTCTAGTCCTGCCTTAAATATGGAAGACACTGAGTGATTATCAGCCAATCACCAGGAGACGGTGAGTTCTAGTCCTGCCTTAAATATGGAAGACACTGAGTGATTATCAGCCAATCACCAGGAGACGGTGAGTTCTAGTCCTGCCTTAAATATGGAAGACGCTAAGTGATTATCAGCCAATCACCAGGGGACGGTGAATTCTAGTCCTGCCTTAAATATGGAAGACACTGAGTGATTATCAGCCAATCACCAGGAGATGGTGAGTTCTAGTCCTGCCTTAAATATGGAAGACACTGAGTGATTATCAGCCAATCACCAGGAGACGGTGAGTTCTAGTCCTGCCTTAAATATGGAAGACGCTAAGTGATTATCAGCCAATCACCAGGGGACGGTGAATTCTAGTCCTGCCTTAAATATGGAAGACACTGAGTGATTATCAGCCAATCACCAGGAGACGGTGAGTTCTAGTCCTGCCTTAAATATGGAAGACACTGAGTGATTATCAGCCAATCACCAGGAGACGGTGAGTTCTAGTCCTGCCTTAAATATGGAAGACACTGAGTGATTATCAGCCAATCACCAGGAGACGGTGAGTTCTAGTCCTGCCTTAAATATGGAAGACACTGAGTGATTATCAGCCAATCACCAGGAGACGGTGAGTTCTAGTCCTGCCTTAAATATGGAAGACGCTAAGTGATTATCAGCCAATCACCAGGGGACGGTGAATTCTAGTCCTGCCTTAAATATGGAAGACACTGAGTGATTATCAGCCAATCACCAGGAGACGGTGAGTTCTAGTCCTGCCTTAAATATGGAAGACACTGAGTGATTATCAGCCAATCACCAGGAGACGGTGAGTTCTAGTCCTGCCTTAAATATGGAAGACACTGAGTGATTATCAGCCAATCACCAGGAGACGGTGAGTGCGAACTGGTAGCATTTCATCCCTGGGCAGAGCTCCCATGACTTGTCCCAGCTTCTGCCAACCTAGCAGTTTGAAAGCAGGTAAAAAATGCAAGTAGAAAAATAGGGACCACCTTTGGTGGGAAGGGAACGGCGTTCCGTGTGCCTTTGAAGTTGAGTCATGCCAGCTGCATGACCACAGAGGCGTCTTTAGACAGCGCTGGCTCTTCGGCTTTGAAATGGAGATGAGCATCGCCCCCTAGAGTCGGGAACAACTAGCATACATGTGCTAGGGGAAATTACCTTTAGAAAAACCCAATTCCTGCAACCGTTCTTCCTATATTTTAGTCTCCACCCCCTTAATTCTCTTCGTTGCTTTCCTCTGCATTCTTTCTAGAATATATAGATATATTTTTGTATTCTGGTGACCAAACCTGGATGCAATACAGAAGTATAAGGGACCGAAGGATGGCTACACCGTGATCACTGAGAAACCTTCACGCATCATACCACTTGGTGCTCCCTCTGAGTTGCTAGCTGTGCCAACAATTGTCGCCTTTAATTGCTTGATAAAACAGCAGCTGCTGTTTTTCCCCCACCCGAAGGCAAAACCTGCCTCCTCCACTTATTGTACAAGGAAATCAGGCGCCCTTCGCCTTCCGCTTCAACAGGGCGCATTCACAGGTAATACAACCAAGAGATTTTTTTTGGGGGGGGGGCTGGCTCAATCAAGCCAGCCCTCGTTTTCGTTGGGTCTCCATATCCCATCAGACTGGGGGGGCCTTTTTAGAACCGGAGAGAAAAGTTCTCAATAGCAATCCACCCCCACCCCCCCAAAAAGCTATCTGCAGATAATAACACTGGTAGAGACCAATTCTCTGGATGGATGGATGGATGGATGGATGGATGGATGATAGATAGACAGATAGATAGAGTTAGTGATAGAGTTAGTTAGTTAGTTAGTAAGTAAGTAATAGATAGATAGATAGATAGAGATAGAGTTAGTTAGTTAGTTAGTGATAGATAGAGTTAGTGATAGAGTTAGTTAGTTAAGAGATAGATAGATAGATAGATAGATAGATAGATAGTGATAGAGTTAGTTAGTTAGTTAGTGATAGAGTTAGCGATAGAGTTAATTAGTTAGTAAGTGATAGATAGTTAGTGATAGTTAGTTGATGATACATAGAGTTAGTGATAGAGTTAGTTAGTTAAGCAATAGATAGATAGATAGATAGGTAGGTAGTGATAGAGTTAGTTAGTTAGTGGTAGATAGATAGTTAGTGATAGTTAGTGATAGATAGATAGAGTTAGTGATAGTTAGTTAGTTAATAAGTGATAGTTAGTGATAGAGTTAGTTAGTTAGTTAGTGATAGATAGATAGACAGACAGACAGAGATAGTTAATTAGTGATAGAGAGAAAGAGAGAGAGAGAGAAAGAGAGAGAGGGAGGGAGGGAGGGAGGGAGAGATGCAGGCAGGAAGGCAGGCAGACAGGGATGGGTGGATGGATATGGACGGAGATAGTTAGCTAGTTAGTTAGAGACAGATAGTTAGTTCCAGTAAAGGAGAATATTTGTAGCTCAGGGTTGACATGAGGGGTCCTTAGGGCTCTCTGGGCTTGCTTGTTTTCTTGCAGATTTTTCATTAACCTAACTACTGTAGGTAATCTCATCAGAGATGGATATATGGAGGGATGGATGGATGGACAGACTGATAACAAATTCTCCTGAGCAACTGAAGGCAGGACAAGAAGCAGTGGATGGAAACCAAACAAGGAGAGAAGCAACCTAGAACTAAGGAGAAATTTCCTGACAGTGAGAACAATTAACCAGTGGAACGAGTTGCCTCCAGAAGTTGCGAATGCTCCAACACTGGACGTTTTTAAGAAGATGTTGGACAACCATTTGTCTGAAATGGCGTAGGGTCTCCTGCCTGAGCAAGGGGTTGGACTAGAAGTCCTCTAAGGTCCCTTCCAGTTCTGTTATTAACTACAGGTAATCCTCGCCTTACGATCACAATTGGGCTCAAAATCGGTGCTGCGAAGCAGGACAGGTGTTAAATGAGTTTTTCCCCATTTCATGACCTTTCTTGTTAAGTGAATCCCTGCAGTCGTTAAGTTAGTAACACGGTTGTTAAGTGAATCTGGATCCCCCCCCCGCCCCCTGAATTTGCTCGTCAAAAGGTTGCCTTAGGGGATCACGTGACCCCGGGGATGCTGCACCCGTCATAAGTATGAGTCAGGCGCCAAGCCGCTGAATTTTGATTACATAACCCTGGGGAATGCTACAATGGTGGCGAGTGTGAAAAAGTCATGTCACTTTGTTCAGCGTCATAATTTCGAACGGTCACTAAATGAGTGGGTTTTTTAAGCGAGGATTGCCTTTATGTATGCAAAATTTGCTTTTGTTTCCTCCTCCTGGTCATTTGAGACCATGAGGCCTGCCGGATCCAAAACTTTATTTGAATGCTTGGAAACTCTTTTTAGAAATTGTGTAAAAGGCTAAAATTAAAAAAAAGGAATAAAAGTATTGCCTAACTCATATGAACCTTGGTGGCGCAGTGGACTAAAGTGCTGTTAAAGTAGCACTTAGCTGTCAGCTGCCTGCAATTACTGCGAGTTCAAATCTCACCAGGCTCAAGGTTGACTCAGCCTTCCATCCTTCCAAGGTAAATGGGGACCCGGATTGTGGGGGCAATAAGCTGACTTTGTATAAAAAAAAGAACACCGCTTAGAGGGGACTGAAAGTCCTACTAAGGTATATACAAAAGTATGAAGGCTATTGCTTAACGCATTGTAAGCCACCCTGAGTCTCCGGAAAAGGGTGGCATATAAATCGAACCAATAAATAAATAAATATTTTGCAGAAAGCCAGAAACCTGTTCCTTACTTAAGCCCTGGACTTCCGCGGGGATCTGAGCCCGTCATTAAGCTGTGAGCAGGTGTTACATGGAGTTTTCGGCATCGCCTTTTCGTCTTGCCTTCTCGACCTTCTGCCCTGCCCTTCCACCCGGGAAGCCCCCTGGCTTCACCTTGGCTGATACCTGCTGGAGTTTAGCAGTCCTGGGACCTCCGGGGAACTTTTTATAGCTGAAGGCCAGGTGGAACCAGAGGGAGGGCAGGAGAAGGAAACACAGGGTTTAAACCTCTGGGGTGGGGGGCATGTAAAGGAGAGAAGAGGAATCACTCTACGTCTAGCACACACCAATCCATGGGATGGGCCTCTTGATTGTCTGCTTTCTTTATAAATCATCCTTGCACCACTTCATCTACTTCTGCTTCCTGTGCTCTGCAAACCTCTCGCCTCTGTCCTTACGAGGTCCTGAACTAGTCCACCAGTCAGATCTTTCTTGGCTTCTCCCAAGCGGGGTCCAATTCTTGGTGCATTGCTTTTGTGATTCGTCCTTCCTTCCTTCCTTTCCATCCATCCATCCATCCAGTCACTCATCTACTATGTACCTCCCTCCCTCCTTCCCTCCCTCCCTCCATCCTTGTCTGTCTGTCTATCTAGTCACACATCTGTTATGTACCTACCTACCTCCATCCATCCATCCATATCTAGCCATCCATCCATTATGTACCTACGTCCGTCCATCCATCCATCCATCCATCCATCCATCCCTATCTATCTATCTATCTATCTATCTATCTATCTATCTATCTATCTATCTATCTATCTATCTATCTCTATCCATCCCTCTATCCTTGTCCGTCTATCTAGTCACACATCTATTATGTACCTACCTACCTCCATCCATATCTAGCCATCCATCCATTATGTACCTACGTCCATCCATCCATCCATCTTTATCTATCTATCTATCCATCCATTCATCCATCTTCATCTATCTATCTATCTATCTATCTATCTATCTATCTATCTATCTATCTATCTATCTATCTATCTCTATCCATCCCTCTATCCTTGTCCGTCTATCTAGTCACACATCTATTATGTACCTACCTACCTCCATCCATATCTAGCCATCCATCCATTATGTACCTACGTCCATCCATCCATCCATCTTTATCTATCTATCTATCCATCCATCCATCCATCTTCATCTATCTATCTATCTATCTATCTATCTATCTATCTATCTATCTATCTATCTATCTATCATCTATCTATCTATCTATCTATCTATCTATCTATCTATCTATCTATCTATCTATCTATCTATCTATCTCTATCCATCCCTCTATCCTTGTCCGTCTATCTAGTCACACATCTATTATGTACCTACCTACCTCCATCCATATCTAGCCATCCATCCATTATGTACCTACGTCCATCCATCCATCCATCCATCTTTATCTATCTATCTATCCATCCATCCATCCATCTTCATCTATCTATCTATCTATCTATCTATCTATCTATCTATCTATCTATCTATCTATCTATCTATCTATCTATCTATCTATCTCTATCCATCCCTCTATCCTTGTCCGTCTATCTAGTCACACATCTATTATGTACCTACCTACCTCCATCCATATCTAGCCATCCATCCATTATGTACCTACGTCCATCCATCCATCCATCTTTATCTATCTATCTATCCATCCATCCATCCATCTTCATCTATCTATCTATCTATCTATCTATCTATCTATCTATCTATCTATCTATCTATCTATCTATCTATCTATCTATCTATCTATCATCTATCTATGTCTATCCATCCATCCATCCATCCATCCATCCATCTATCCTTGTCTGTCTATCTATCTAGTCACACATCTGTTATGTGTTACTAGTCTGTTATGTGTTATCTAGTCACACATCTGTTACCTACCTCCATCCATCCATATCTAGTCATTCATCCATTATGTACCTACGTCCATCCATCCATCCATCCATCCATCCATCCATCCATCCATCCATCCATCCCTGTCTGTCTGTCTGTCTGTCGGTCTGCCTGCCTGCCTGCCTGCCTACCTATCTCTCTCTCTCTCTCTCTCTCTTTCTGTACCTATCTATCTTATCTATCTATCATCTATCTATCTATCTATCTATCATATATTCATTATGTACCTAACTATTCATCTATCCATCCCTGCATCCAGTGATTCACTTAACAACCTCTGCCAGAAAGTTTGTAAAAGGAGGCCAAACTCGCTTAACAACCATCTTGCTTAGCAATAGAAATGTTGGGCACAATTGTGGTCGTAACTCGAGGGCGACCAGTAATTGAAATCCCCACGGGTGTATTTCTGGGTCCCCAGGGGCCACTTACTCTGGGCTAATGGAAGGCTGGAGAAAGCGCTTTTCACCCGTCCCGAGA
Source organism: Coluber constrictor foxii (assembly GCA_038048745.1). Classification (NCBI taxonomy): domain Eukaryota; kingdom Metazoa; phylum Chordata; class Lepidosauria; order Squamata; family Colubridae; genus Coluber; species Coluber constrictor. Next base: position 91,020,382 of record CM075964.1, on the reverse strand, counting down.
GCCACTCCAGGCTTTCGTGCATATTGGCCAGGGCTTTCAGATCGCTGACGTCCCCGAGAATCTCTTGCTGGGGAATCAGTTTATCCCCCAGGTTCCCGATGAGGACTTCCGACTCTTTGCCGAAGGCAGTCCTAGAAGGAAAAAGAGAGCAAGGCGTGTGTCAATCACGCAAGAGTAGCATTATTTATTTATTTATTTTTATCCCACCTTTGTTATTTTTTATAAGTAACACAAAGTGGCTTTTTCCTCCTCCTATTTTCTTTACAACAACAATCCTGCGGAGGTGGGACGGGCTGAGACAGAACAGCCAACAGGCATTAAAGCCTGAGGCGGGACTAGAACTCACCATCTCCTAGCGATGTGGCCCAAACTCCTTCAGTTGGCTTTCATCCCTAAGGTGGGACTAAAATTCACCATCTCCTAGTGATGTGGCCCAGTCAACCAGCCAGTTTTAGCGCCTAAAGTGGGATTAGAATTCAGCGATCCCTTGTTGATTGGTCCATACTCACCTAGCTGGATTTCACGCCTAAGACAGGACTAGAACTCCCAATCTCCTGGGGATTGGCTCAGAGTCACCCAGTCGGTTTCCACGCTTAAGGTGGAACTAGGACTCATCGTTTCCTGGTGATTGGTCTAAAGTTAGCCAGCCAGCTTTGAGGCCTAAGGTGGGACTAGAACTCACAGTCTCCTGGTTTTTAGCCCGATGCCTTGAAAGCTACATTCCCCAACCTTTTGCAGAGAGCCAAGTTAAGATAATGGCCATGAAGGATAAAAGGATCTTCTTACTCAATGTTGCTGGGAGCCGAGTCCAGATGCGCCTTCATCTGAGCCTACTTTCGCCCACATTCAGGCCTGATCGGCAGATTACACAGGTAATCCTCGATTTATAACAGTTCGTTTAGTGATGGCTGAAAGTTACAACGTGCCTGAAAAATGTGACTTATGTCCGTTTTTCACAGTTAAGACCTTTGCCGCCTCTCCGTGATCGCGTGATCCAAATTCACGGTCACGTGATTTACATTCGGATGCTTGGCAGCTGACTCCCATTTATGACGGTCGCAGTGTCCCAAGGTCACATGATCCCTTTTTGTGACCTTGCGACGAGCAGAGTCAATGGGGAAGCCGGATTCACTTAACAACTCGGTTACTAACTTATCCGCGGAGGCGATTCATTGAACAACCTTGGCAAGAAAAGTAGTACAACGAAACTCACTTAACAAACGTTTGACTTAACCACATACATTTTTGGGCTCAGTTGTGGTCGTAAGGCGAGGACTACCTGTACCATATGCTGTTGCCACAATAAACCTAAGCCAATCACTTGTCTGCTCAATCACGTCTCCTTTCCAATGACTTTAGTGGCACCCAACTGCATTCAGCTGGGTCAATTTCCTTCAGGAAATATTTCCAATTTTATGAGTCTTTACACCTGGGAAAAAAATGATGAGCATTTGTGATATTATTTGGATGTTCCCATCCGTCAAAGCTCAGCTGTTGCAGTCAGTCAGTGTTTGGGAGGCATACACTGGTAGTCCTCGACTTACGACCCCAATATTTCCGTTGCTAAGTGAGACCGCCGTTAAGTGAGTTTCGCCCCATTTTGCGAACCTTTCTTGCCGCAATTGTTAAGTGAAGCACTGCGGTTGTTAAAGTTAGTCACCCGTTCTGCTCAGTGAACTTGGCTTCCCCGTCGACTCTGTTGGTCACAAAAGGGGATCGCGAGACCCCCGAGGGCACGGCGGCCGACATAAATACGAGCCGGTTGACGAGTTTCTGAACTTGGATCGTGTGACCACGGGGATGCCGCAATGGCCATGTGTGTGAAAATGGTCATGAGTCACTTTTTTCGGTGCCATTGTAACTTGAAGCGGTCATTAACTGAACTGTCGTAACTGGAGGACTATCCGCAGCCGGTTCGGCCTCTACAGATGTGAATCTAGTTGTCTGTGCCTGACACTTGGTGTGTTGTGCAAACCCAGCCAATTTGGGTTAATCCACCGTTTCAAGCTAGAAAATGCTTAACTCACTAACCAGGTTAAAGGTAGTGAAGGAACAGACACTAGATCGGGTTGAAAGCAACTCAGATTTTAATGCCGTTGAAATCTGCAGGATTTAACTTTGCCATCGCCGGCCGGGGACTGAGTGGCTCGCTAGCCTAGAGGTGGAGCTCTCGCCTCCCAATCAGGAGGCTGTGAGTTCGATCCTAGGTAGAGGCAGAATATTTCTCTCTCTGGGCACCATGAGAATATATCTGCTGCAAACTCCGGATTGGCGACAGGAAGGGCATCCGGCCAGTAAACACTCTGCTCCATTCAGGTTTTTTTTTTAATTTGATTTATATGCCACTCTTCTCCAGAGACTCAGGGCGGCTTACAATGCGTTAAGCAACAGCCTTCATACTTTTGTATATTTATACAAAGTCAGCTTATTGCCCCCACAAACTAGGTTCTCAATTTACCTACCTTAGAAAGGATGGAAGGCTGAGTCAACCTGGAGCCTGGCGAGATTCGAACACAGTAATTGCAGACAGCTTTCTTTCTTTCTTTCTTTCTTTCTTTCTTTCTTTCTTTCTTTCTTTCTTTCTTTCTTTCTTTCTTTCTTTCTTTCTTTCTTTCTTTCTTTTTTTAATTTGATTTATATGCTGCCCTTCTCCGGAGACTCAGGTCGGCTTACAATGCATTAAGCAATAGCCTTCATACTTTTGTATATTTACTTATTGCCCCCACAAACTGGGTCCTCAATTGACCTACCTTAGAAAGGATGGAAGGCTGAGTCAACCTTGAGCCTGGCGAGATTCGAACACAGTAATTGCAGACAGCTGGTGTTTAATTATCATGCTTTAGTCTGCTGAGCCACCAGAGCTCAGCAGAGACTGCCCCAACTCCACCCCAATGCAAGGGATTAGGGCAGGGGTGAAATCTACTTACCTTCCTTACCAGTTCGGAAGTGCACATGCTACATGCCTGCATCACACGTGCGCATAGACCCTCTGCCCATGCGCAAAAACTTCTGCGCATGTGCAGAGGGTAAAAAACACTTTACTTCCTGGGTAAAACCAAGAAGTAATGACACCTGGGTGGGTGGACGGAGCCTTGCGCCACCATCGCTACTGGTTCTCCGAACCATCTGCCACAATCACTACCGGATCGCCTGATCTGATCCGAACCGGGAACATTTCACCCCTGGATTAGGGGGTCATTAAAAGACAAAAAATATTAAAATAAATTAGAAAAAAAACCCCCCACCAGCCTGGGATTCTTCACGCCATATAAAAGCCTTGGTGGCATAGCAGACTAAAGTGCTGTTAAGTAACACCAGCTGCCTACAATTACTGCAAGTTCGAATCTCACCAGGCTCAAGGTTGACTCAGCCTTCCATCTTTTCAAAGTAGGTAAAATGAGGACCCAGATTGTGGGGGCAATAAGCTGGCTTTGTATAAAAAATTTTTTAAAAAAGAACACCGTTTAGGGGAGGCCGAAAGCCCTACTAAGCAGGTATATACAAAAATATGAAGGTTTTTGCTTAACGCATTGTAAGCTGCCCTGAGTCTCCGGAGAAGGACGGCATATAGATTGAACCAATATAATATATCTTTGTTTTAATTTAAATATTTTTAGCCTCCCCCCTCCTCTTTCTAGTTTTTAAAAGATTGCCCAACCATGGACTAGAATACCCGAGACAGACAGGGAGAAGGCTAACTGGGAGAAAGAGAACATGAATGAACGGTTAGACAAGGAGAGCCAAACTCATTGGTAGCCTCTCTTTGCAAGGACGTGCATTCAATTGCATACTACTACAATTGCTGGCCGAGCAGGGACAAAAACAGCCGAGAGAAATGATTGAAACAGGCCCTGTGCTGATTCGCCACCAGCTTATCAGGAGCCAAAGGTGCAGCGGCATGACGACCATCAACGGCTCAACAGCCAGACATCAACACCCTAATTGATAACAAAAAGCTACACACAACCGGGAACCATAAAAATACAAGGTGAAGAACAATCCACTGAGCATATTTTGGAGGGCGCGAAGTACGAGCCCGAAAGCTTGGAAGAATAAACCTTTGCTCCCATTGACTGACTCGGACTGGATCTTAGCTGTGTTTCAAAAACAAGCCATTATGTTTGTTGACTACTATTAGAAGACAACCTAGGAGCAAAACACAGCACACAGAGATTTAGACATATACCGTATTTTCTGGCGTATAAGACGACTGGGCGTATAAGACGACCCTCCTCAGAGCCATTTAAGGCTCGTCAGAGCCTTATGGGCTGGTCTGCCTGGTTACAGGAGAATGAGACCCGGCGTATAAGACGACCCCCGACTTTTGAGAAGATTTGTGTGTGTTAGAAAGTAGTCTTATATGCAGGAAAATACAGTAAGTCATATACAGAAATATTCGTGGTTGCAAATACCTTACTAGCAATCAAACTTCTTCTTAACTCTACACGGAGAACTCTGCCATGAATACCGGACACAAGGAGAGAGAATGCGCCCTCTCCTGGCTGAAATTTATAAACACTTCTTAAAAGGGTAAAAAAATTGTGTGGACCCCTTCAGAGTCTTAAACTGGCTATACCAGTGCTGATTCATTCTCATTGCATCAGCCTAACATTTCATCAGCTTTACAGTTGCATTAGCCTTACATGGGCTGGTCAGCTTTAAATCATCATTACCCTGGCAGTGTTCTTCTACAGGGGGAAGGAAAGTCCGATCAATTTACACCAGGTTGGCTCCAGATGATATGGAAAGGCTAGGAATTCCTTAACGTAATTTTCCTAATGGAGTCCGGTAAGCGGTAATAACCAGCCTCTCGCCCATCACCAGGGACTTCTAAAACAGCTTAGTAGCTTCCAAGAAGCTTTCCCAGGTATCCCCCGGGGGTGGGGATGGGGAGAGGTCAGCAGCTGGACCACGAAAGCGAAGAAAATTGATCCAGTGGTCAGACGGTCCCAATTGAGTCGTCTGCTAAAGTCAGGCCCGTTAGGAAGCAACCCTCAAAGAAAACGTTTAGCGGTTCAGCCCAATTTCACTGGTCTACAAGTGGAACTGATCGACCTCTACGATAAAAATGTGCTAATTTTACATGTTTTGATTAGATGGATTAGAAAGCAGGGGATAAAGGTGTGAGCCTCGGATAGCTCAACAGGCTAATAGCCTGTTATTAACATTCAGCTGTCTGCAATTATTGCAAGTTCGAGGCTCCAGGTTGACTCAGCCTTCCCTCCTTTCTAAGGTAGGTCAATTGAGGACCCAGTTTGTGGGGGCAATAAGCTGACTTTGTATAAATATATACAAAAGTATGAAGGTTATTGCTTAACGCCTTGTAAGCCGCCCTGAGTCTTCGGAGAAGGGCGGCATATAAATCTAATTAAAAAAAAAGTTTTCAAGCTATTTCACAATAAAGATTTATACACAGACTAGTAGATTTGCCTACAAGGGAGGGAGATGTCTAATGATTCACAATGCCTAACTTCTCGACAAAGTACAGTAGAACAATGAAAAGGGTACTATCTGGAAGTGGTTTGAGAACAGCAAAGTTATCATACCCTCATCAGAGCCTGAATCTGAGGTGGAGGACGAGCTGGAGTTGGAGCTGAAGGAGGCGGCTTCATTGGAATGTGAGAAGGAGCAGGCTGAGGCAGTCCAGGGCCCCTCAGGATTGGGACAGCTTGTTAGCAGGGAGGAACGGAGGCAGGATGACCAAGAGAGGGCTAGTAGTGGACATGAGGAATGACAGAGCTCAAGTGATGAGCAACGACTGCCTCCTCCTGATCCTCGAGCATGGAGAGCAGAGAGAAGGCGGGAACAGCGCAGGCCGACCTGACAACTTCGGAGGAGAGCACCCCACCCAGTGGTAAAATCCAATTTTTTTTAGTACTGGTTCTGTGGGCGTGGCTTGGTGGGCGTGACTTAGTGGGCGTGGCAGGGGAAGGATACTGCAAAATCCCCATTCCCACCCAACTCCAAGGGAAGGATACTGCAAAATCCCCATTCCCACTCCACTCTGGGGCCAGCCAGAAGTGGTATTTGCCGGTTCTCCGAACTACTCAAAATTTCCACTACCGGTTCTCCAGAACCTGTCAGAACCTGCTGGATTTCACTCCTGGTCCCGCCCCTTGTCACAAGGCACACCTGGGGACTGAGATTTAAGGAGACGCGGTGGGGAGGGGTGTTTGTCAGGAACAAATGCTGAATTGGTAGAGTTTCGTGTGCCGGTACAGACATTTTGGGTTTGCAGGACTGCTTGCTTCTTCCTGACTTCGTGGACTCAGTACCTTGTTCCTGACTTTGTGGGCTCATTGTTTGTTCCTTTTTTCGTGGTTCACCATTAAGAAGATGGAGTCCAAGTTATGTTGTGGCTCCATTGCCTGAGCCGGTGTCATCGTCAGGAGAGGACTCCGAGAGTGAAAGGGAGGAATTGGCAAGACCTCCCTCTCCAGGACCCTCCTTTCTGGCAATGCCCCTGAAGGACACCGAAGGGCAAGAGATAAGCCCAGAGCCAAGCACATCCCCGCAGCCACAGGTGGACAGCGACGAGGGAGATAAGTGCTGGCTGGATCCTCGCCAGCGACGCAGGGAGAAATGTGCCCAACAGAAGGCACGGCGTGCTCGTGATTAGCTGACTCACTGGACCACACCTCACAGCCTATAAAAGAGAGTGAGTCAGCCTGCACTTTTGTGACGAACAAAAACAAACATTCCTGCATCTCAGTTTTGGCTATTCTGGACACTTGTGGTGTGTATTTTTCTGTTACGTTAATAAAGGTTTTGGCACGCAGCTGCTGGGATTGCTGCCAAGCTCCTTATCAGACTACTTGGTTGCCTGCCAGCTTATTTTAACCTCCGACTGTCCGTTTGGGTGTATTCCTGGGGGCGGGGACAGAACAGGTTAAACCGTGATTTACATCCATGGATCTAAGGAAGGACCCACCTGATGAAGTCTTCTTCTTCCTCTCTTTTAGGTCTCAACTGCTTGGGCTGGGCCATGTTGCTCCAGTTGGGAAGGGACTTCAAGAGTCTGGTGATGTCATCGTCTTTGGCCCAAGATGCGCTGATCACCATCTTGTCGTCCGACTGGACGATGCTCCTAAAATAAAATAATAATAATAATAAAAAGAAAAGAACCAGAGGACAGTTTAGAAGCTGGTTTGGCCAAGTACTACAGGTAGTCCTCAACTTATGACCGCAATTGAGCCCCAAATTTACTGTTGCTAAACAAGACAGCTATTCAGCGACTTCCACCCCATTTGAGGACCATTTAGACAAAGCTGCAGATGTTAAGGGAATCGGGCAGTCATTAAGCGAACCTGGCTTCTCCCTTTGACTCTGCTTGTGGGAAGCCACTTGAAACGGTCGCAAAAGGGGATCACATGACCCAGAGACGTAAATAAATAAACTGTCATAAATACATGCCAGTTGCCAAGCACTTGGACGTTGATCATGTGATCAAGGGGACATGGCGATAGTCGAAAGGGGGAAAGCCAGTTGCAAATCACCATTTTTAGCGCTGTTGTAACACAGAGCAGTCACTAAACAAATGGCGGTAAGTCAAGGATAACCGGTAGTGGGTCTCTTATTTCCAGATCAGGCTTAAATAATATGGAAATTTCAGTGCAGGGTAATATTGTGGCCTGTCGGCCGCCGGCCCCTCCAGCAGCTGAATCAGACGAGAAGAAGGAGGTGTGGGAGTCAGGGTCAGCATCGAGGAAACCTGGGAGCTCCAAGGGGGAAGAGGGGATTGAGTTATTAGAGAGAGAGAGAGAGAGAGAGAGAGAGAGAGAGAGAGAGAGAGAGAGGTGGAGTCTGGATCATCCATCAGCCCTCAGGTGGAGAATCAATAGCCCCCGGGTCTGGAGGTGGCTGATGAGGAGGAGGAGGAACAGCTGGGCCCAGTGCCTGACGCATCGTTGCACAGAAGGCAGAGGAGAGGAGAGCAGTGGAAATCTGTGGGCTGGTCCTCGGGACGGAAGAGCCACTGCTGCTAGCGAAGCTCCACCCTAGCTCTGGGGATAAAAGGCAGGGGGCGGAGATGAATAGGTGGGACAGAAAACTATTCTTCTCCCTGCCAGACAGACTTGTTAGCCTGCGATGGGAGAGAAACTTTTTGCCGGGGCTGCTGGCACTCTTAATAAAGAAATCATTGCTTCAACTACAGAGGGTTTGTCGTGTTTGGGGAGGTGGCTCAGAACAGGCAGGCTATTTGTAGGAGAAGAGTAGGTAGAACCAGGGGTGGAATTAAGAGAGTCATCAGCCTAGAGTCATTACATTGCCATAAACAGTCTAAGTCCAATTTCATTGATTCTTATATTGTTGTTGTTATTGTTAGTTGCAAAGTCGTGTCCGACCCATCGCGACCCCATGGACAACGTTCCTCCAGGCCTTCCTGTCCTCTACCATCCTCTGGAGTCCACTGAAGCTCACGCCAACTGCTTCAGTGACTCCATCCAGCCACCTCGTTCTGTCGTTCCCTTCTTCTTGTACCAATTTAGTGTCCCACTTTAATCAACTAGATTATTGTGTACAGCTAGTCCCCGAGTTACAACAGTCCATTTAGTGACTGTCCAAAGTTACAATGGCACTGAAAAACAAGAGACTTATGACCGTTTTTCACACTTACGACCGTGTCACTTGATCAAAATTCATGAACAAATGTTTCACGTAGCACACCTAAATTTTGCACTCAACCGTGGTCATAACTCAAGCACTCCCTGTATCCACCTGAGCAATAAATTTTCTTAACTTGCAACTTTACATGTGGTCCCAATCCCAATTCTTTGCGCCTGACGCTACTCTCTTCATTCAAGATTATTCGAAACGGGTGAAGAAAAATTGCATTGTTTGGTTTTTCAAATGCCACTGATCTCCTCTGAGCCTGTTTCCGCCTTCGCCGCTCTCCGGCACAATCGGCAATGGGTCTCATGTTTTGTTACTACCTGCCCTCCGTGTATGCGCCCGGCCTTTCGTGCATGTGCTTTGCTCACAAGCCTTCCACGCATAGTCCAGCCTCAAAAATGTGCCTAAATAGGAGGGCATAGAGCCGGGGTGGGTAGGCAGCCCCATGCACGATTTCTGCTACCGGTTTGCCCGAACCGTTCCGACCCGTCTGAATAGCCACCTCTAAGCGCAATGTGTTTTCCCGTTTCCTAAACTATCAACTCCTGAGATACGCCGAGCGCCAAATGCAAAATTGAAAAGGATATGAAAGGAAAAGCTGTCTTGAACAACGAATCGTAGGGGGAGAAAGTCCAATTGTTTTCCCTTGTATTCAGATGATAATTAGGAAATCGTGTAAACTTTAAAACGCATAAAAAATGATAGCTTACTGAAGCCTAGAGCAATTTATTTCTCCAAAAAGGCTGATCAGAGAACTGGCACATTAATTTACCGTCGGCTTTTACACTTAAATGGGATTTGTTGGCATAGGCACGCCTGTTCAGGGTGATGTTAGAGGTTTAGTTCAATGTGTGTGCTGAGCTCTTTATTGGCTCAAAGAAAACAAAATTATGGCAACCGTGTCTCCTGTTTCACTCCTATTCTTCCTATAATTTTACAAGCAAGTGAAGAGGCCGTGCTTGATTCTTAGAAATCTTTCCAGTATTGTGTTTTATGTGTTCTTTTGAATGAAAGATCAAGCTGCATCCGCTCCTTTTATCTCGAGGGGCGAAAACTCCAAAACACAGATAAATCTGTTCCTTTGTGTCAGCCCACACAGGTAGACAAGAGAGAACACAAGGAGATGAGCTAATCTGTACCTCACTTTAAGGCTGCATTAACTTAATCTTGCAAGTCTGAAAGTACAATTCTCCCCCTGCCTCCTTTATAACCTGAGAAACTAGGGAGGGTCCCTTCTGAATCTTTTTCTCAATCCATTATGCAGCTCTGGGCTATGCCCTCTCTTATTGGACTGTTCTCTAAAGCTACATTAACAAAAATTTATAAGCCTGAAGATACAAATCTCCCCCCTGCCTCCTTTATAACCTGAGAAACTAGGGAGGGTCCCTTCTGAATCTTTTTCTCAATCCATTATGCAGCTCTGGGCTATGCCCTCTCTTATTGGACTGTTCTCTAAAGCTACATTAACAAAAATTTATAAGCCTGAAGATACAAATCTCCCCCCTGCCTCCTTTATAACCTGAGAAGCTAGGGAGGGTCCCTTCTGAATCTTTTTCTCAATCCATTGTGCAGCTCTGGGCTATGCCCTCTCTTATCGGACTGTTCTCTAAAGCTAAAGCTCTCTTATTTGGAAGAGGCTGCCCATTCACACCACAGTCCAGTACGTCATACTTGTTAAATCTCAAATGTGTTTTTCCCCCCCCAAAAGGCACCTGGACTTTCTTTGTTGTGCGTTGAAGACCTTTTGCTCCTCATCCAAGAAGCTTCATCGGTTCTGACTGAATGGTGAGGGAATGACATCACGCAGTCAGAACGGAAGAAGCTTCTTGGATAGAGGAGTGAAAGGACTTCCAAGGAAAAACAAAGAAACTCCAGGCCTTTTAAAGAAAAAAAAAAGCATCTTTGTAACCACCATGGCCGGGATGACCGAGAAGCTCTTTAGTCGTACCTGTAAGCCGCACTGCAGGTGTCCTTGTATTCCTGGAGTTTGACACATACCATGTTCAGGAACTGGTCTGAGTAGGCGCTTAAGTCATGCATCAAATTCATGAGGTCCTGGACCGTTTTTTCCACAATGACCGTGCTCTGAGGATAAGAAGAAAAATCCTGGAGTGAAGAAAAGCTGTTTTCAAGTCATTTCCAAGCAGAGTTGAAACATGCAAACAAGTGACACCGAGCCAATGCAGGCAGTCCTCGACTTAACGACCGCAATTGAGCCTGCAATTTCTGTCGTTAAGTGAGACATTTGTGAAGTGCGCTTCGCTCCATTTTACGACCTTTCTTGCCCCCCGTTATTAAATCGATCACTGCAGTTGTTAAGTGAAAAATGAGGTTATGAACTGAATCCAGATTCTCCCATTGACTTTGGTTTTTTTTGGAAGCGAGGTGAACCATCGCAAATACCGTATTTTTCAGACTATAAGACGCACCGGAGTATAAGACACACCAAGATTTCGAAGAGGAAAAGAAGAAAAAAAAGGGGTTTTTTTTGCCCTCCTTGGCCCCAGGAGCACTCTGCAGTTTCACTCTGTTTTTGTGAAAAACAGATGCGGGGGGGCGAGGTTTTAGAAGGCCAAAAATGGCTGTATTCGGGGTATAAGACGCACCAACATTTCCACCCTTTTAGGGGAGGGGAAAGTGCATCTTATAGTACGAAAAATACGGTACATGATAGTTGTTCATCTACCCTTTGATTGATTTCTATCATGTAACTGTGAGGTTGCTGCAATGGTCATTACGACTGGTCATAAAATCTCTTGTTTTTCAGTGTCGTGGTCGCTTTGAAGGATCGCCCAAGAAACAGTTGTCCTTTCCCTGAAGTTTTTGAATTTCTCTTTCTAGTTTATATTTGGATAAACCAATAAAAAAGTTTGAAAAAGGAAGAGGGGGGGGGGAGAAGGAAGGAAAGAAAGAAAAGAAAGAAAGAAGGAAATAAAAAGAAAGAAAGAAAGAAGGAAAGAAAGAGAGAGAAAGAAAGAAGGAAAAAAGGGAAAGAAAGAGAAAAAGAAGGAAAGAAAGAAAGAAAGAAAGAAGAAAAGAGAAAGAAAGAGAGAGAAAGAAAGAGAAATAAAGAAGGAAATAAAGCAAGAAAGAGAGAGAGAGAGAGTGAGAAAGGGGAGAAGGGAAAAAAGAGAAAGAAAGAAAGAAGGAAAGAAAGAAGGAAGGAAGGAAGGAAAGAAAGAGAGAAAGAAGGAAAAAAGGGAAAGAAAGAGAAAAAGAAGGAAAGAAAGAGAGAGAGAGAGAAGGAAGGAAGGAAAGAAAGAGAGAGAGAGAGAAAGAAGGAAAGAGAAAGAAAGAAAGAGAAAGAAAGAAATAAAGCAAGAAAGAGAGAGAGAAAGAGTGAGAGAGGGGAGAAGGAAGGAAAGAAAGAAAAGAAAGAAGGAAATAAGAAAAAAGAAGGAAAGAAAGAAAGAAAGCGAGAGAGAAAGAAGGAAGGAAGGAAGGAAAGAAAGAGAGAGAGAAAGAAGGAAAAAAGGGAAAGAAAGAGAAAAAGAAGGAAAGAAAGAAAGAGAGAAAGAAAGAAGGAAAGAGAAAGAAAAAGAGAGAGAGAAGGAAGGAAGGAAAGAGAGAGAGAGAAAGGAAGAAGGAAGGAAAGAGAAAGAAAGAGAAAGAAAGAAAAAGAAAGAAGGAAATAAAGCAAGAAAGAGAGAGAGAGAGAAAGAGAGTGAGAGAGGGGGGAAAGAAGGAAAAAGAAAGAAAGAAAAGAAAGAAGGAAGGAAAAAAGAAAAAGAGAAAGAAGGAAAGAGAGAGAGAAAGAAGGAAGGAAAGAAAAAGAGAGAAAGAAGGAAAGAAAGGGAAAGAAAGAGAAAGAAAGAGAGAAAGAAGGAAAGAAAGAAAGAGAAAGAAAGAAGGAAAGAGTAAGAGAGAGAGAAAGAAGGAAGGAAACAAAAAGAAAAAAGTAAAGAAAGAGAAAGAAGGAAAGAGAGAGAAAGAAAAAAAGAAGGAAATACAAAGAAAGGGAAAAAAAGAAAAAAGGAAAGAGAGTAAATAAGTAAGTAAGTTTTGGCAACTGGCTTTCTATAGAGTGGAAATTCTATCAGGTGTGACAGGTGAGTCGTCCTTCCCCCTCCGCCCCCTCCCCAATGGCAGAGACAATTACCTCAGACCCCCCCTCTGCATTTGAAGTTTTCAAAACCTCATCAAAGTGACGCCCGCTCGGTTACCTTTCCCTAAACCGGCCTCTGTCTCCGCATTGATTTTAAGATTAAAGTGCTGGCAAAAGGCCCCGGATCCATAATCCTGTTCCTGCAGATGGACTGGTGAGTGACAGGAATCGATTCTTCTCGCCCGCCTGTTAAAAGGCATCGGGGAGGGATCTCCGGGTGGTGTGCGCGGGTGTCATTACCAGGAGTTTTGCACGCGGATCACGACGCTCGGAGGGCGGTTTGACACTTGTCAAAGGCACTTTGGGGAGAGTATCCGAGTTGGGAAGACGCAGAGTAAGTCCTCGACTTACGAACGTTCGTTGAGTGGTCATTTGAAGTTACGATGGCACTGAAAAAAAGTGACTTACGACCCTTGCAGAATCCCCGTGGTCATGTGATCAAAATTGGCCTCTGACTCGTATTTATGACGGTTGCAGTGTCCCGGGGGTCAGGTGATCCATTTTTGCGACCTTCTGACGAGCAGTCAGTGGGGGAAACCGGATTTACTTCCCTATGTAGTCACACACAGTGTGACTAACTTCACCACTGCAGTGATTCACTTACCGACGGAGGGGGGAGAAAGGCCGTAAAACCGGGCAAAAATCACGGAGGACATTTCTCACTCAGCAACAGAACTTTTGGGGCTGAATTATTGGGTCCTTAAGTAAAGGACTAGGGATATCATGATTCAGGTATTGTACTGGCATCGGAAAGGCGTTACTTCACATTCTCCTGTGTTCTCAGTCACAAAGACTCTACAGGTGACCTTGGACTTGTTTTTGTTGTGGCCTCCCTTCGGCCGGCCCCTCCACCAGCCGAATCAGAGGAGGAAGAGGAGGAGGAGGAGGAGGTGTGGGAGTCGGGATCAGCATCAAGGCAACCTGGGAGCCTGGGCCGTCCATCATCCCTCAGACGGAGAGTCAATAGCCCCAGGTCTGGAGGTGGCTGATGAGGAAGAGGAGGAATAGCTGGGTCCAGTGCCTGACGCACAGATGCAAAGAAGGCAGAGGAGAGGAGAGCAGTGGGAATCTATGAGCCGGTCCTTGGGTTGAAAGAGCCACCGCTGCTAGCTAAGCCCCACCCTAGCACATACTTAATAGTATGTGGCAGACAACTATTCATCTTCTGGCTGGACAGACTTGTTAGCCTGCGGTGAGAGAGAAACTTTTTGCCAGGGCTTCTGGCGCTCCTAATTAAAGGAATCTTTGAGTTAACTTCAGAGGCTTTGTTGTGTTTTCAGAGCTGGATCAGAACATGTTTATAGTATTGTATATTATATATTGTATTTTTCTCTTCTCTTCTCTTCTCTTCTCTTCTCTTCTCTTCTCTTCTCTTCTCTTCTCTTCTCTTCTCTTCTCTTCCCCTCCCCTTTCATTCTCCTCTCCTCTCCTCCCTTCCCTTCCCTTCTCTTCCCCTCCTTTCATTCTCCTCTCCTCCCTTCCCTTCTCTTCTCCTCCCCTTTCATTCTTCTCTCCTCCCTTCCCATCCCTTCCCTTCCTTTCATTCTCCTCTCCTCTCCTCCCTTCCCTTCTCTTCCCCTCCCCTTCCCTTCTCCTCTCCCTTCCCTTCTCCTCCTCTTTCATTCTCCTCTCCTCCCTTCCCCTCCCCTTCCACTCTCCTCTCCTCTCCCTTCCCTTCTCTTCTCCTCCCTTCCTTTCATTCTCCTCTCCTTTCCACCCTTCCCTTCCCTTCTCTTCCCCTCCCCTTTCATTCTCCTTTCCTCTCCTGCCTTTCCTTCCCCCTCCTTTCATTCTTCTCTCCTCTCCTCCCTTCTCTTCTCTCTTCCCCTCCCCCTTCATTCTCTCCTCTCCTCCCTTCCCTTCCCTTCCTTTCATTTTCCTCTCCCCTCCTCCCTTCCCTTCCCTTCCCCTCCTTTCATTCTCCTCTCCTCTCCTCTCCTCCCTTCCCTTCCCTTCCCTTCTCTTCTCTTCTCTTCCCCTCCTTTCATCCTCCTCTCCTCTCCTCCCTTCCCTTCCTTTCTATTCTCAAGTTGAGTGCACCAGTTTTGTGGAAAGCTTGATCCTCTCCCTCCCTTGCGGTGGTGCAGAGTGGGGGCCCTCCTGGCAGGGGTCTCCCATGACCCGCTGATGGAAATGATTTCCTAGAGGAGGGGGTGCAGCAAATATATAAATCACTGTCAGAGGAGGGCACCCCAGTTTGACCCAGCAGGAAGGCGTGATGCATTCAGATTTGTTCCATTCCACGCCGTGTCGCTTGCCGACCAGCGGGTGAACTGCGCAGTAATCAATTAGGTTGACAAGATCCCCTACAGATCCCTGCCATCTACGATGGAGACGTCAGGGCGGGCGTGGAGGGGGAAGAGAGAAAAGGGGCCACAAGCACAGAAAGATGTCAGGATGGGAAATCGGCCCCTCTTCCGACAATAGCCCTTAGACTTATATACTGCTTCACAGCCCTCTCTAAGCGGTTTACAGAGTCAGCCTCTTGCCCCCAACCATCTGGGTCCTCATTTAACTCACTTCGGAAGGATGGAAGGCTGAGTCAACCTTGAGCCGGTCAGGATCGAACTCCTGGCAGTCGGCAGAGTTTGCCTGCAATACTGCATTCTAACCACTGCGCCACCAGATAGATGATAGACAGCCATAGCTATCTATCCATATACTGCTTCACGGTGCTTTACAGCCCTGTCTATAAAGCTTAGAGAATCAGCCTCTTGCCCCCCGACCATCTGGGTCCTCATTTTATCAACCTGGGAAGGATGGAAGGCTGAGTCAACCTTGAGCTGGTCAGGATCGAACTGCTGGCAGCGGGCAGTGAGTTACTCTGCAATACTGCATTCTAACCGCTGCGTCACCATGGCTCAATATAGTTTTGACGTTCAGAAGGAACGTATCTTTGAGGGACAGAAGTGTGGGGAAGGGCAAGCATCGGGCAAGACTCCTGCCCAGACACGTTGGGACTGAATAACAAGAGTTGGAAGGGATTTCGGAGGTCTTCTATTCCAATCCCTTGCTCCACCAGAAGACAATATACCATTTCAGAAATATGGTTGTCCAATCTCTTCTTGAAAACCTCCAGTGATGGCCCACCCACAGCGTCTGGAGGCAGATTGTTCCACTGGTTAATTATTCTCACTGTCAGGGAATTTCCCCTTATTTCTAGGTTGGATCTCTCTTTGATAGGTTTCCATCTGTTGCACCTTGTCCTGCCCTCGCGTACTTTGGTGACTAGGTTGACGCCCCCCTCTTCCAAAACTTGAGGGGCTTCCACAAAGAAGAAGGGGGTCAATTCTCTTCTCCAAAGCACCAGAAGGCAGGAGAAGAAGCAACGGATGGAAACTAAGCAAGGAGAGAAGCAACCTGGAATTAAGGAGAAACTTCCTATCAATGAGAACAATTTTTTTTAAAAAAATTAGATTTATATGCCGCCCTTCTCCAGAGACTCAGGGCGACTTACAAGGCGCTAAGCAAGAGCCTTCATACTTTTGTATATTTTTTATACCAAGTCAGCTTATTGCCCTCACAAACTGGGTCCTCAATTTATCTACCTTAGAAAGGATGGAAGGCTGAGTCAACCTGGAGCCTGGTGAGATTCAAACTTACAGTAATTGCAGGCAGCTGAATCTTCCTTCCTTCCTTCCTTCCTTCCTTCCTTCCTTCCTTCCTTCCTTCCTTCCTTCCTTCCTTCCTTCCTTCCTCTTTCTTTCTTTCTTTCTTTCTTTCTTTCTTTTTCTTTTTTTAATTAGATTTATATGCCGCCCTTCTCCGGAGACTCAGGGCGGCTTACAATGCATTAAGCAATAGCCTTCATACTTTTGTATATTTTTTATACCAAGTCAGCTTATTGCCCTCACAAACTGGGTCCTCAATTTATCTACCTTAGAAAGGATGGAAGGCTGAGTCAACCTTGAGCCTCGAACTGGTGTAATTGCAGACAGCTGGATGTTAATAACTGGCTATTCAGCCGGGTGAGCTATCTGAGGCTCTTCAATAGAATGGGTTGCCTTCAGAAATTCACTGGAGGTTTTCAAGAAGAGACTGGACAACTATAATGGTATAAGACAGTGTTTCTCAACCTTGGTAGCTTGAAGATGGGTGGACTTCAACTCCTAGCTGCTGGCTGGGGGATTCTAGGAGTTGAAGTCCACCCATCTTCAAGCTACCAAGGTTGAGAAACACTGGTGTAAGAACTCCAGGGGATCCCTTCTAACTCTTGTATTCTGCATTCTATCCCTGCCTGAAATAAAAAAAAGTCAAATCAGACTCGCCATAAATCCCTTTTGGAAACAGAAATCCGGATGGCCCTTTTTGGAGCGACCTGCAGCTTTCCGGTTGTGTCATGGAGAGGGCCACAGGTCTACACGGAACAACGCTGGCATCCTCCCGCAGGCCCCAAACGAGGGCTCCCTGCCCTCCCTCGTTCCTGCAGATGGCTGATCTTCTCCTACATCACTTCCAGGCAGAACTGGATCTTCTCCGAGTAAGCATTTAAATTCCGCCTTGCTCTTCATCGTCGTTTTTCCTCGCTGCTAATGACAGCCAAGTCACTGTTTTGTGAAAAGCAACCCATTAACATTCGCAAACGCAGGCTGCAAAGGCAGGGAAATGGAAGTCGCCGAGGGGAAAAAGCCTAGCCCGGAGCCCGGCACCCGGCGGAGGGCGGGCAGCGCCAGCGACAAATCTCTCATCCGTTACCCCCATCGGGCAGCGTTTCCAGGCCCAGCGGGGTTCGAATGGGATCCAACTGGGGAAGAGAAATTAACTCGGAATGGAGGTAATCCATCTTCAGACGCGGCTCTGCGGTTTCGGAAGAGCTTCTTGGCAATAAAAGGGGGAACGACCGAGCCTCGTTAAAGAGGACACGATGGAGAAGTTGGATGGCGCTCAGAATCGGTGGCCTTCATTGTTTCCACGCTCAGCTTGTTAACGCATTCAATCCATCAGAATAGAGCTGCAAGGGAACTTGGAGGTCATCTAGTCCAGCCCCCTGCTCCAGCCTGTTCCATTTTAGACAGTTGGCTGTCCAGTCTTTTCTGAAAAACCTCCAGTGACGGAGTAACTTCAACTCCTGAAGGCAAGCTGTTCCCCCTGATGAATTGTTCCACTGCCAGGACATTTCTCCTTAATTAGTAGGAGAATTAGTCTTAATTAATTAGTCTTAGTAGATACACCAAGTTGACTTAATTTATTATTTACTGTTTATAAAATATATTTATATGTATATGAAATCTTAATCTGTTCACCGCCCTGAGTCCTTTGGGAGAAGGGCGGTATAGAAATTCAATAAATAAATAAATAAATAAATAATTCCAGGTTGCTTCTTCTCCTTGTCTAGTTTTCATCCATAGTTTCTTGTCCTTCCTTCGGGTGCTTTGGGAAATAAGTTGACCCCCTCTTCTTCATAGCAGCCCCTCAGCTATCCCCTGAGAAGCCTGGATAGCTCAACAGGCTAAAAAAAGCAGACTAAAGCCTGTTATTAACATCCAGCTGTCTGCAATTACACCAGTTCGAATCTCCCCAGGCTCAAGGTTGACTCAGCCTTCCATCCTTTCTAAGGTAGGTCAATTGAGGACCCGGTTTGTGGGGGCAATAAGCTGACTTTGTATAAAAATATACAAAAGTATGAAGGCTATTGCTTAACGCATTGTAAGCCTCACTGAGTCTTTGGAGGAGGGTGGCATATAAATCAAATTTAAAACAGAAAGAAAGAAAGAAAGAAAGAAAGAAAGAAGGAAGGAAAATAAGAAAGAAAGAAAGAAAGGGCCTGATGGCTCAGCAGACTAAAGCATTGTGATTAACACCAGCTGTCTGCAATTACTGTAAGTTCAAATCTCCCCAGGCTCCAGGTTGACTCAGCCTTCCCTCCTTTCTAAGGTGGGTCAATTGAGGACCCAGTTTGTGGGGGCAATAAGCTGACTTTGTATAAAAATATACAAAAGTATGAAGGCTATTGCTTAACGCATTGTAAGCCGCACTGAGTCTTTGGAGGAGGGTGGCATATAAATCAAATTTAAAACAGAAAGAAAGAAAGAAAGAAGGAAAGAAAGAAAGAAAGAAGGAAGGAAAATAAGAAAGAAAGAAAGAAAGAAAGAAAGGGCCTGATGGCTCAGCAGACTAAAGCATTGTGATTAACACCAGCTGTCTGCAATTACTGGAAGTTCGAATCTCGCCAGGCTCCAGGTTGACTCAGCCTTCCCTCCTTTCTAAGGTAGGTCAATTGAGGACCCAGTTTGTGGAGGCAATAAGCTGACTTTGTATAAATATACAAAAGTATGAAGGCTATTGCTTAACGCATTGTAAGCCGCCCTGAGTCTCCGGAGAAAGGCGGCATATAAATCTAATAATAAAAAGAAAATACTGGAAGACTGCTATCATGTCACCCCTAGTCCTTCTCTTCATTAGACTAGCAATATCCAATTCCTACAACCGTTTTTCGTATGTTTTTGTCTCCAGGCCTTTCCTCCTCTTTGTTGTTCTTCTTTGCGCTTTTTCCAAAGTCTCAACATCTTTTTTGTAATGTGGTGACCAAAACTGGATGCAGTATGTGCAAGGCTTTATAAAGTGGTACTAAAACATATGAAGAACGGTTGCAGGAACTGGGTATGTCTAGTTTAATGAGAAGAAGGACTGAGGATGACATGATAGCAGTCTTCCAATATCTCAGGGGCTGCCCCAAAGAAGAGGGAGTCAAGCTATTCTCCAAAGCACCTGAAGGCAGGACAAGAAGCAACAAATGGAAACTCATCAAGGAGAGAACCAGTCTAGAACTAAAGAGAAATTTCCCGACATTGGAAACAATTAATCATTGCCTCCAGAACTGCTGGGTGCTCCATCCCTGGAAGTTTTTAAGAAGAGATTGGACAACCATTTTGTTGTCTGTGGAGCTGGAAGTGGAGTTGGGGAGTGAGGAGGCTGGGGAGGAACACGGGCCAGTCCTGGAATCTGGGGAAGGCCCGGAGGAGGACTTTGCGTCAGAGGCAAAGATGGGGCCAGGGCTATTTGGGAACGATGCACGGACTCCGGAGGTCTCCAGAGGCGGATAGCAGAGAGGCAGAGGAACAGGAGGAGCCTGTTCCTAGTGTACCCATGTGCAGAGCTGCCAGAAGGCAAGAGCAGCTAAAGCAAAAGGGACAACTCGGGAGTAAGGCCAGGAAATGATTGGCTCCTCCCATAAGGCTTAGAAAAGCAGCAAAGGCTCTGGGGCTCTTTGTAGGAAAGCAACGTTGCTACATCTGTTTCCAGTCGGCATCTCTTGTTTCTGAACTTCGTGGGGTTTTGCCAAGGAAAGCCTTTGGCAGGGTGCCAAAGAAGACAAAGGTTGGCGATAAAGCCGAAGGATTGTTTCTGAAGAATTTGTTTTGGAATTAATTTGGATGAAGCTGAGAATGAAGTAATTCTCAGCTGTTCTAATAAAATACTTTTGTTTAGGACGGATTATGTCTGGTGATAACTATTTGGGCCTACATTTGTCTGAAATGGTATAAAGCAGGGGGTTGGATCAGAAGAGCTAGCACTGATGATGTTACCTAGTTGGGCCATGAAACGTCGGCAAGCAAACAACCAAACTCAGAGAGCACCAAGGACCTCACAAAAAAAGGAATCTTATTCAAGACTTCTTCAATGAAAAAAGGCAAAGTTTCCAAACACACATATTTAAAGACTCCCATCTATCTACTTCAAGCCTCCTCAGTGGCTGCAACTCAGTCCATCTGGCTGACCTTTTCTGGACTTCTGTCTCCATCAGTTATTAAGGTCAGATGGTATTGGCCGGGTCTTATCTCACCCTCACCCCTTTCCCCAAATGTCACCCCCGCTTAGACAGCTGGCAGCGGGGTTAAGCTAGCTAAACAATTACTACTAGTCAAGGGGCCTGGGATCGTGTTGTTCTTTTCTTTTCTAAAGCAGACCAGTTGTTCCACAGCTAAAAATATTTTGTGGCCTTTTCAACACTATTGCATAAGACGGTATTTGGAGTGCAAACTGTTATGTTTGGAAATCTCTTAAGTTTCGTTTCTTAGAAGCCACCAAGATAGATATGGGACGATGGAACTGAGCCACACTGGAAATGCCGATGAGAAATTTCTCCAAAACTAAGAGGACTTTTCTTTTTTTTTAAAAAAAAGTTTTCTTGATTTTCTATTGTTTACATTTTGTTACTGCTTGATGTGTCAACTCGCAAAGCGTCCCTGGCCTGCTCTCGAGTTGCCATAGACAAGGGGGATGGGAGAATGGCGAAGCAGTACGGCAGCTAAACACAGGAACACATTCCAGACATCTCTTTCTCAAGGCTGTTTCCCAGGATTACCCATAGTGGCTGGAGGGGAGTGATCTCTACAACCTGCGAAATTGCTCCGTTGGTGAATGTGACTGATCATGTCCCTCCTAGTCCTTCTTTTCTTTAGACTAGCTAAACCCAAATCCTGCAACCGTTCTTCACACGTTTTAGTCTCCAGGCCGTTAATCATCTGAGTTGCTCTTCTTTGCACTTTTTCCAGTCCTTGACTTACGACCACAATTAAATCCAAAGTTTCCGTTGTGAGTTGTCAAGTAAGTTTTGGCCTATTTTACGACCTTTCTTCACACAGTTGTTAAGTGAACCACTGCAGTTGCCAAATGAGTCACATGGTTGTTAAGCGAATCTGGCTGCCCCATTGACTTTGCTTGTCAGAAGGTCGCAAACGTGACCCCAGGACACTGCAACCGTCAAAAATACGAGTCAGTGGCCAAGCGCACGAATTTTGATCAAGTGACGGCGGGGATGCTGCAACAGTCGTGAGAAAAATGGTCACAAGTCACTTTTTTTCAGGGCCATTTAACATCAAACCGTCACTAAATGAGCTGTTATAAGTCAAGGTTTACCTACATGTCTGAAGAATCTTATCACCCAAGTTTAAATTTGAGCAAGAACTCAAATTAACTTATGATGATTTAGACTTACTCTAAATTTAGCCTAATAATATTTGGAGTTTCTGTAATTTTGGAGATGACTGGAAGTCACCTGAAACTGCACTTAAAAAAATAAAACTTTAAAAAAATAAATTGCCATGTCAAACAGTCAAGTCCTTGGCAATTTGCTTACCAGAGCACTATCTAAGTGTAGGGTTTCTCTCTGTTATGGCTTGTATCCCATTTTTATTTAAATTTGCTTAATATTTTTAAATTGGCATATAGAGGCTGTGTTCAGAAGCAGGCACTTTGCCTGCATATTGATTCAGGCACTTTTCTAGATTTACAGAATCCACTGTATAATCTTAATACATTACGTTGTATATACAATGTATATTATTAATATACATTGATTTATTATATATATACAGTACTTAGGTATTAATATAACATATTAATACTAATAACCTAATAACCTAATAGATTTTATATATATATATATATATATATATATATATATATATATCAATGTAATACATATACTTCACGGTCACTCATGCCCTCGTCACCTCACGCCTGGACTACTGTAATGCTCTCTACATGGGGCTCCCCTTGAGGAGCACCCGGAGGCTCCAACTGATCCAGAATTTGGCCGCGCGGGTGGCGATGGGAGCGACGTGGCGCTCCCATGTGATTCCCCTCCTGTGCGAGCTGCACTGGCTCCCGGTGGTCTTCCGGGTGCGCTTCAAGGTTTTGGTTACCATCTTCAAAGCGCTCCATGGCTTAGGACCAGGGTATCTTCGGGACCGCCTTCTGCCACAAACAGCCTCTCACCGACCAGTCCGCTCCCATAGAGAGGGGCTCCTCAGGATGCCGTTGGTCAAACAGTGTCGACTGGCGGTCCCCAGGGGGAGAGCCTTCTCTGTGGGGGCACCTGCCATCTGGAACGAGCTCCCCCCGGAGATAAGGAGGTTACAGGACCTACGTACTTTCTGCCGCGCCTTAAAAACGTTCTTATTTGAACAAGCTGGTCTGGCTTAACCTCCTTTTATATTGGGTTTTACATATTTTATACAATTGGATTTTTAAATTGTTTTCTAGCCTAATTATTTAATCTGTTTTAAACGAATTTTAACTTTTGTATGCTATTGTATCTTATTTTGGCTGTTCACCGCCCTGAGTCCCGTCTGGGAGTAGGGCGGTATATAAATTTGAATAAATAATAAATAATAATAATAAAATACAATATATATACTTAATATGCTTAATATCTCAACTAAATCAAGGAGCTGAGATTGCACGACACACTAAGCCATCAAAAGCAATAAGAACCACAACCCAAAGCTAAAACAAACAATTGTTGTATCAATGCAGCCTTTGCGTGTTGTGCATTCCTGTAACACGGCCACAGTTAAATATGATGCAAGTTAATGCATTTTATCTCCTTTTGCCATTACGAATGTCTGGTGGGGGGAAGGAGAGGTAAATACAATTACATAACCGCATATTTTAGCTGGATTGCAGCCTAAGCTAATTAATCAACGGCAGCTATGGATAATTAATCTGCTCCTGAAATCCATTTAGCCTTCATGTGTGACTGCATGAGCTAAAAGCTAAAAGGGTCATCTCGAAGATGCTACCTTTAAGCAAGGTTATTTCTCATCCTCAGAAACAAGAAGTGAATCTAAGCATTGTTTTCTAACACTTTTTTTTTAAAAAAAACATTTTTTACAGTAGTCCTCGACTTACGACCACAGTTGATCCTAAAATTTTTGTTGTTAAGCGAGACATTTGTTTTGTGAGTTTTGGCCCGTTCTATGAACTTTCTTGCCACAGTTGTTCTACCTATTTATGGGCGGAAAATAGAAGAATAGAATAAGAAATAGAATAAAATTAGAATAGAATAGAATAAGAATAGAATTAGAATTAGAATTAGAATTAGAATTAGAATTAGAATTAGAATTAGAATAGAATAGAATAGAATAGAATAGAATAGAATAGAATAGAATAGAATAAGGAGAGGAGAGGAGAGGAGAGGAGAGGAGAGGAGAGGAGAGGAGAAGAGAAGAGAAGAGAAGAGAAGAGAAGAGAAGAGAGAATAGAATAGAATAGAATAGAATAGAATAGAATAGAATAGAATAGAATAGAATAGAATAAGGAGAGGAGAGGAGAGGAGAGGAGAGGAGAGGAGAAGAGAGAGAAGAGAAGAGAAGAGAAGAGAGAATGGAATAGAATAGAATAGAATAGAATAGAATAGAATAGAATAGAATTAGAATTAGAATTAGAATTAGAATTAGAATTAGAATTAGAATTAGAATTAGAATTAGAATTAGAATTAGAATTAGAATGGAATGGAATGGAATGGAATGGAATGGAATGGAATGGAATGGAATGGAATAGAATAGAATAGAATAGAATAGAATAGAATAGAATAGAATAGAATAGAATAGAATAGAATAGAATAGAATAGAAAGATTCCGCCTATATATGGGGAAATCTTGTTTTTCCAACCCTCACTGCCCTTTAAGGTTTCCTATGCCGAATGCTCCCTTGTTGTGTTATGACAGAAAAGACAACTTCTTATTTTCACCTTTTATTTTGAGAGGTAATTTATCTTGCCTTTGTCTCTACAGGAGCTGGCTGCCACATTTCACATGTTCGAGTTTTTTTTTAAAAAAAATTTAAATCTAGGTATAATTAAATGTGTTAAAAACAGCATCAAAAGTTAACCGGAGGCAGGCATTTTACACACTGAATTTATCAGAAGGCCTTTTACAGAAGTGCTTTTTGTGCTAGAGATTGGCATGGAGTTTTTAAAAATTTTTTTTTGATAGAAGCGCTGGGAGAAAAATGTTTTAAAAGAAACAAATATAGGAAGGTGGGAAACCATTTCAGCAGTCTCTGGTTCCTTGCAGAATTCTGATTTTTATCTTCTAGGTGTGATTTTTCAGAGGATTTCAGATTTGGAAAGGCCACGTTAGGTTATTAAGATCAACCATTGCCCAGAAATAGGAATCTAAAGAAAATCATCTCTGAAAAAATGGTACCGTGTTTCCCTGAAAATAAGATTCTGTTTTATATTTTTTTGAACCCTGAAATAAGCGCTTGGCCTTATTGCCATGCACTCAAAAGCCTGATTGGGTTTATTATCATGGGATTTCATTCATTCATTCATTCATTCATTCATTCATTCATTCATTCATTCATTCATTCATTCATTCATTTATTTAATGTACTGTATTTTCCTGCGTATAAGACTACTTTCTAACACACAAAAATCTTCTCAAAAGTCGGGGGTCATCTTATACGCCGGGTCTCATTCTCCTGTAACCAGGCAGACCAGCCCATAAGGCTCTGACGAGCCTTAAATGGCTCTGAGGAGGGTCGTCTTATACGCCCAGTCGTCTTATACGCCGGAAAATACGGTAATTTGTATGCCGCCCTATCTCCGTAGACTCAGGGCGGCTCACAACAAATAAAAACAAACCCAATAAAACTTAAAATACATACAAAAGTACATTAATGTATAAATATCTAATTTATACATTTACATATATTAAAACCCATTAAAATAATCCATTAAAATCATCAATTTTGGGGGGTGAAACAGGGTAGTACAACCCCCATTTAAATATGCACGATAAAGAATTCAGCTCTTTTTTCCAAAAAAATAAAATAAAAAATAGAAGTACAGATAATCCTTGACTTCCAACAGTTCATTGAGATAGAAGAGCACTCCTGTTCTATCACTGTCAGTAGAATAACACTGGGAAGGGATTTTGGAGGTCTTCTAGTCCAACCCCCTACTCAGGCAGGAAATACTATACCCATGATGGCGAACCTACGGCACATGTGCCACAGGTGGCACATAGAGCCATATCTGTGGGCACGCGAGCATTGCCCTAGATCAGCTCCAGCACGCATGCGCGCGCCGGCCAGCTGATTTTCTAGCCTTCCGGGGGCCCCAGAAGTCAGGAGACGGGCCGTTTCTGGCCTCCAGGGGAGTGGGGAAGGTTGTTTTTGCCCTCCCCAGGCTCCAAGAAAGCTTCTGGAGCCTGGGGAGGGCAAAAATGGGCCACTGCGTGCCGAAAGCAGGGGGAGCGCTGAGGGGGAGGGGTCACAGGTGCATGCATTGGGGGAGGGGCGCATTGAATTATGGGTGTGGGCACACGCATGCACGACCCCCTGCACTTCCCCCGCTTTTGGCATGCGATGGCAAAAAGGTTAGTCGGCCTCTGTTTTTAGGTTGGCTCCTTCCTTGATAGAATAGGTTTAACCTCCCCCTCTTCTCTAAGATGGTCCCTCAAGTAATTGAGCCCAGAATGACTTGAGGTGCCACGTAGGTCTTGAGGATGTACGTTGAGGCACCACATGACTGGACACAATTTTTTTCAACATTTTTGTGTGTGTGTGTGTGTGTGTATGGTGAAAAAATGGCAATCGCCTGACAGTGGGAGGTTGCAAACGACGGCCCAGGGGAGTCGATCACCAAGAATCCAAAATGTGTTTCTGGTAAGATGGGAGGCCAATGAAAATAGATAGATAGATGATAGATAGATAGATAGATAGATAGATAGATAGATAGATAGATAGATAGATAGATAGATAGATAGATAGATAGATAGATAGATAGATGTCACCACCACACATCCACACGGAAAGCAGACTCAAACCCACACCGATGATGAGGCACAACCACGGACCAAAAGCCAGACCGCAATTGCATCATTAGCCACTTTAAACCCCTCCAATCCAAACATGAAGCAGACTGACACTCACCATGAGGATGTGGCACGACCACGAAGCCAAACAACAGCAATACAGCTCACCAGCTCAAATCCCCCTGCAACTCAGACTACCCCGAGCACAACCAAGCCCCCACCCAATCAGAACACACCTCCACCCAATCAGAACACAGCCAAGCTCCCACCCAATCAGTTCACACCCCCGCTAGCAAAGGAAGAAACAGCTGCTATCACACATTGCTCCTAGAAGCACGAAGCCGAAAACACCAGCCTGAAGATGATGAATGAGACTTTGTCGAAATTTGAGCAGTCCTTAAGCGAACGTTCATAAGTGGAGGACTACCTGTAAAGATTTTTCCATGGTGTTCCCGCCACCTGCCTTACCTGCAAGAGAGGCCTTTGCACCCCGAGCATTTTCATGGTGTCTGCGTTGGCCAGAATCTTCAGGGGGTCGGTAATTTTGGTGACGCCCTCAATTTCCTTGTTGATTTCTCCCAGGACTTGGTTCAGAAAGATGTTCTTAATATACATGGTGAGGAATTCTCGGAGGGGGCATTGCTTAGCGGGACTGAACCCCAACGCGTGTTCGATCTCTTGAATAAACCTGAAATACAATAAAAAAACCAAAACAAAACAGAGGGAGATGCGTCATTACGCCAGCAGAACATGATTTAAGCCTGCAAATTTCGCCATTTTAACCCAAGGCAGGTAGTCCTCGACTTGCAACGGTTCATTTAGTGACCGTTCAGAGTTACAGAGGCACTGGAGAAAGTGACTTAAGACACTTTTTCACACAACCACTGCAGCTTCCCCAGGGTCAGGTGATCAAAATTCAGATGTTTGGCAACTGACTCATATTTATGACGGTTGCAGTGTCCCAGGGGGTGGGGGTCATCTGATCTCCTTTTGTGACCCTCTGAAGTTGATTGGTGAGTAACCCTGTTAAGTGAACCTGGCTTCCCCGTTTACTTCGCTGGTCAGGTCGCTAAAGGGGATCGTGTGACCACAGGGACAAAGCAGCGGTCGTAACTATGAAACCGTTTCCAAGCATCTGAATTTTGATCACATGATCGCGGGGGCGCTGCAAAAGTCGTAACTAGGAAAAATGATCATGTCCTGGTTTTCAATGTTGTCGTAAATTTGAATGGTCACTAAAGGAACGGTTGTAAGTCGAGGATTACCTGAACTTCGAACGTGGTTCATATCCAGCAGAAACCCATCTGAATCTGTCTGATCTCATGTACAGTTAAAACAAGTGTTGAGAAGGCTGAATCGGAGGAGGAGGCGGTGTGGGAGTTGGGGTCAGCATCAAGGCAACCTGGGAGCTCTGAAGCGAAAGAGGGAATGGAGTTGGCAGAGAGAGAGAGAGACAGAGGTGGAGCCTGGGCTGTCAATCAGCCCTCAGAGGGAGGGTCAACAACCCCCAGGTCTGGAGGTGGCTGATGAGGAAGAGGAGGAACAGCTGGGCCCAGTGCCTGACACGTGGATGCTCAGAAAGCAGAGGAAAGGAGAGCAGTGGAAATCTATGGGCCGGTTCTTGGGAAGGAAGAGCCACCACTGCTAGTGAAGTCCCACCCTAGCTTAGGGGATAAAAGGCAGGGGGCGGAAATGAATAGATGGGGCAGACAACTATTCATTTCCCTGTCAGTCCTCCGATGGGGAGTCAGCAGCTCCTAGGCCTGGAGGTGGCTGATGAGGAAGAAGGAGGAACAGCTGGGCCCAGTGCCTGACGCGTGGATGCTCAGAAGGAGAGGAGAGGAGAGCAGTGGAAATCTATGGGCTGGTCCTTGGGAAGGAAGAGCCACTGCTGCTAGTGAAGCCCCACACTGGCTGTGGGGATAAAAGGCAGGGGGCGGAGATGAATAGATGGGGCAGACAACTATTCATCTCCCTGTCAGTCCTCCGATGGGGAGTCAGCAGCCCCTAGGCCTGGAGGTGGCTGATGAGGAAGAGGAGGAACAGCTAGGCCCAGTGCCTGACGCGTGGATGCTCAGAAGGCAGAGGAGAGGAGAGCAGTGGAAATCTATGGGCCGGTCCTTGGGAAGGAAGAGCCACCGCTGCTAGCGAAGCCCCACCCTAGCTCAGGGGATAAAAGGCAGGGGGCAGAGATGAATAGATGGGGCAGACAACTATTCACCTCCCTGGCAGATGAAGTTGTTAACCTGTGTTGAGAGAGAAACTGCTGGCGCTCCTAATAAAAGAATCTTTTAAATTCACTTCAGAGGGTTGATCATGTTTAGGGAGCTGGCTCAGAATAAAGTCTTAACTGGCAATGGAGGAGTTGAAGGAGCCAGCGATTTTATGGAAACATTTTTCATAATTCAGAAGATTAAGAAAATCCAAACGGCTCCAGAAAATCCGAACGGCGTTTCCAGGAACTCTTTGAAAAAAATGCGGTAGGATTAATTTGGCGATCGTAGGATTATGTGTATCAAGGCAACAACTGTTGGGGGAAACCCGTTTATCTTTTTAGCTCAAATCTCTAACAAGAGTATTTTTCCCCACTTTTCACAATCTCATTATTAACAACAATAAAACATCACAGCCAGTAAAAATAAAACGGAGTCTGGGGAACAATGTGAAAACACCATTCTAGGTCCAGAGAATGGTGAGTAAAACTCAGCGGCACAAGAGTTTCTTCGGAATGCAAACTGCCCGTCATCTACAGGCGGTCCTCGACTTACAACAGTTCATTTAGTGACCAAAGTGAGAACGGCGCCGAAAAAAGTGACTTAGGACCGTTTTTCACACTTACGACCGTTGCAGCGTCCCCACGGTGAGGTGATCAAACTTCAGACGCTTGGCGACTGACTCGTATTTATGACGGTCGCAGTGCCCCGGGGACATGGGATCTCCTTTGGCGACCTTCTGACAAGCAAAATAAGTGGGGAAGCCAGATTCACTTCACAACAGGGTTACTAATTTATTAACTGTGGTGCTTTCTGAGCTTGGGGGTTTGGATGTGCACTGATGATGTTCCCTAGTTGGGTCAGGAGACGTCTGCCAGGAAACCACCAAGCTCAGAGAGCACCAAGGACCTCACAGTCCTCCTCTTCCTTCCTCTTCCTCCCTTTCATTCCTTCTTATTCTTACCCTCCTCTTCCTCCTCCTCTCCACAAACCGCCCATCCCTTCCAGCACTGATGATGTTCCCTAGTTGGGTCAGGAGACGTCCGCAAGGAAATCACCAAGCTCAGATAGCACCAAGGACCTCACGGTTCTCCTCTTCCTTCCTCTTCCTCCCTTTCATTCCTTCTTATTCTTACCCTCTTCTTCTTCCTCCTCTCCACAAACCGCCCATCCCTTCCAGCACTGATGATGTTCCCTAGTTGGGTCAGGAGACGTCTGCCAGGAAACCACCAAGCTCAGAGAGCACCAAGGACCTCACAGTCCTCCTCTTCCTTTCTCTTCCTCCCTTTCATTCCTTCTTATTCTTACCCTCCTCTTCCTCCTCCTCCTCTCCATAAACTGCCCATCCCTTCCAGCACTGATGATGTTACTTAGTTGGGTCATGAAACCACCAAGTTCAGGGTTGACCTCACAGTTCAACCCTGGCCTACCAATATTCTCTGGTGGGGTCCTTGGTGCACCCTGAGCTTCATTCTTGGCGGGCAAACCCTTCATGATCCAACTAGGTAACGTCATCAGTACGAGTGGCCAACCCTACCTTCCATCACACTGAGTGTTGCCTAGATGGATAATAAAACGTCTGAAGGGACCAACCAAACTTAGAGAGCACCAAGGACCCCCTCAGTTCATCCCCGAGCTACAAATATTCTCCTCTATCAATACAACCAGCATTATACTACAGAATATGATAAAAAAAATAGGATTTCAACTGAACACTTTGTCAAGAATGTGCTATTCTCACATATTACAAATTGGCATTTTATTTGAGGGAGAGACTTCACATCTGTCGATCCTAAGAATCTTCAGACTATAATTTAGGCATCAAGACACTTCCCCCCCCCAACCCATGATCAATATTGATCATTGATCAAAATATGTCCTTCCAGAGTAAGCAAATCTGTCTGGAAAACTCCATTTTAATGCATTAGATTTAACCACTCCCTCGTGGTCCCACTTCAACACAATCAACATTATATTGCAAATCCCTCAGCTGGGTTTCATCATGCCTAAAGTAGGACTAGAACTCACTGTCTCCTGGTAATTAGCCCAAAGTCACCCAGCCAGCTTTCCTGCCTGAGGGGAAACTAGAACTCACAATCGCCTGGTAATGGGCCCAAAGTCTCCCAGCTGGCGTTCATACCTAAGGGGAAACTAGAATTCACAGTCACCTGGTGATTGGCCCAAAGTCTCCCCCCGCCCTGACCTTTCATGCCCAAGGCAGGATTAGAATTCACCATCTCCTAGTGATTGACTCAAAGACACCCAGTCAGATGTTATGCCTAAGGCAGGACTAGAACTCCCCATCTCCTGGTAAATTGGGCCTGAAGTCTCCCAGCCAGGTTCCATGCCTAAGGTGGGACTAGAACTCACCGTCTCCTGGTGACTGGCCCAAAGTCACCCAGATGGCTTTCATGCCTAAGGTGGAACTAGAACTCACCGTCTCCTGGTGACTGACCCAAAGTCACCCACCTGAATTTCATGGCTAAGGCAGGACTATAACTCCCTGTCTCCTGGTGACTGGCCCAAAGTCACCCAGATGGCTTTCATGCCTAAAGTGGAACTAGAACTCACCCTCTCCTGGTGATTGGCCCAAAGTCACCTAGCTGGCATTCGTGCTTAAGGCAGGACTAGAACTCCTCATCTCCTAGTGATTGGTCCAAAGACACCCAGCCAGCTTTCATGCCTAAGGTGGCCCTGGAACTCACTGTCGCCTGGTGATTGGCTGAAAGTCACCCAGCTAACTTTTCATGCCTAACGTGGGACTAGAACTCCCCATCTCCTGCTGATTGACCTAATAATAATCCATGTGCTACTATATCTTCCCTGCTGCCTTCAAAAGAACAGCTGTCTCAGGAGCATCCAAAATGGTAAATATCTCCATGGTTGTCCGTGCAAAGCCTCCAATGTCAAACATGATAGGATCAACTCAATTAACACCTTCAACTCCCTTCCCTGCTGTTCCGCCAGCTCACCCCCCCCCCGCATCCCCCTCCTCTAATCAGTTAACAAACACTCTTACACTATGAGGGATGGCGCGCGTGTCTGTCAATCCAATTATTTCCTATCTGGGCTGTGAAGAGACTCCATTAAGTAGAGCAGACAGATGGCCCCAGTTCTTTCACCGATCAATCAACTGACAATTAGCTGATTAGGGATTCAATAATCGATGCAATCGGGTATCGGAAAAGCCCAGAGGGCAAAATTCAGAACCCTGCGGTCGCTCTGTCCAGCACAGCAACAGGGATAAGATTGGCATCTCACACCTGCCAGGCTCCCTGCTCAAACCAATGTGACACCACTCCGGATTGAACCTTGTAAGGGAAGTTGGTTGGAAAGAGAGATGCCCTTTCCTGCCTAAGGGGAGGACTAGAACTCACAATCTCCTGGTGACTGGCCCGAAGTCATCCAGCTGAATTTCATGGCTAAAGCAGGATTCGAACTCCCTGTCTCCTGATGACTGGCCCAAAGTCACCCAGATGGCTTTCATGCCTAAGGTGGAACTAGAACTCACTGTCTCCTGGTGACTGGCCCAAAGTCACCCACCTGAATTTCATGGCTAAGGCAGGACTAGAACTCCCTGTCTCCTGGTGACTGGCCCAAAGTCACCCAGATGGCTTTCATGCCTAAAGTGGAACTAGAACTCACCATCTCATGATTACTGGCCCAAAGTCACCCAGCCGGCTTTCATGCCTAAGGTGGAACTAGAACTCACCGTCTCCTGGTGATTGGCTCAAAGTCACCCACATGGCTTTGATGCCTAAGGCGGGACTAGAACTCACCGTCTCCTGGTGACTGGCCCAAAGTCACCAACCTGCTCTCCGACTTAAGGAGGGACTAGAACTCCCCATCTCCTGCTTTTCAGCCTGGTTGCCTTAACGACTAGACCAATCTGGCTTGCAACGCAGGGAGGCCTAACTCCGTTGTTCCAGAGCTGTGTCTAACCAGACGCCTGACAACCAAGAAATCTGTGTAACACATTTACAGACGCAGGGATCAGACTCCCAGGAGAGGAACTCAAGAAGTCACAACCGACATCGTTCCAAGGCCGTAAGAAACCACGTTACGCTCCAAGCGAGGTTGTATCAAAGCCAAGTCCCATTTGAACCTCCATCGAGCTCATTATTAAACTGGCAGGGAAAAGGCAACTCCGAAGGGGCAAACAATATTGCGTTTTCAAGAGGGAGGGTGAACCCCACTAAGGCGAACAGCTGAGCCCGCCAGAAAGCAAGGACGACACGAGCTATTTCTCGCGCAAAGTTGGACACAAAATCTCATCGTTAAATTTTATTGCAGTCTTGGGAGGCGTCACGTTGCTAAAACAAATTACGGCCACCGGAGAAGCTCAGGTATTTCTTCAAAACCAGATGATCGTACGGCAGGGAGTCCTCGACATACGGCCGCAGTTGAAGGCCGGAATTCCTGTCGCAAAGTGAGAAATTTGTGCGGCGAGTTTCGACCCGCATGACGAATTTTCTTGCCACGTTTGTTAAGTGAATCACTGCGGTTCTTAAAGGAGTAACCTGGTTGCTAAGTGAATCTGGCTTCCCCCCATTACTTTGCTTGTTAAGAGGTCGCCAAAGAGGAACACGTGATCCCTGGGACACTGCGACCGTCATAAATATGAGTCAATTTCTAAGCGTCCAGATTTTGAGCCTGTGACCATGGGGATTCTGCAACGGTCGTAAGTGTGAAAAATGGTCATTCAGTGCCGCTGTAACTTTGAACGGCCACTAAGCGAAGTGTTATAAGTCGAGGACTTTTCTTCTTTATTATTTTCTTCTTTATTATCTTATTATGAAGTCCAGGGATAAGTTGGTTTAAGGAATCAAAACTGGGGTCTGTTGTTGAGGGGGCGGTTTTAAAAAAGGCGGTTTTATTGTCATTTACACACAATTATAATTAGTCCTCGACATACAGCAGTTCATTTAATGACCGTTCGAAGTTACGACAGCCCTGGAAAAAGTGACTTTTACAACGGCACAGAAAGAAGTGACTTAGGACTGGTTTTCACACTTACGCCTGTTGCAGAATGCCCATGGTCACATGATCAAAATCTGGATGCTTCGCAACTGACTCATATTTATGACGGTCGCAGTGTCCCCGGGTCACGCGATCCCCTTTTGCGACCTTCGGACAAGCCAAGTGAATGGGATGCCAACTTCACTTAACAACCGTGTGACTAACTTAATGACTGCGATTCACTTAACAACCGTGGCACAAAATGGTTGTAAAACGGGGCAAAACTCAGTTAATAACATCTCATTTAACAACAGAAGTTTGAGCTTTTGCAACCTTCCCGGTCAGCTTCTGACACGTCAAAGGGGGTGGGTGGGAAAGCTGGATTTGCTTAACGACCGCATGATTCACTTAACAACGGCTGGGATTCACTTAAGAACCCTGACGAAAACCTTTGCGCGAAGAGGGTGTGGATTCCCTTAATGACTATCTTACTCAGAAACAAGGAACACCAATTATGGTCGTAAGTCGAGGACCACTGGAATGGGATTCATCTCTTCCCTTTCAGCGCATCCTTTTTCCGAAGGCATCTCAAAGTCCTCAGCTTCTTCGCAACCACAACCACAAACCACACCCACAATTCTTTTTTTTTGAAAAAAATTATTTATATCTTTTCTCTTTGTATACAATAAGCGCTTAGTGAACAACCTACTGTCTGAGTCAGTTTATTTACATAACAATATTAAACTCCTAATTTCTATTATCCAACCTCTGATAAAACGAGTCTCAAGTTCGAAAATACTGTGTCTTCTTTTTCTTTTATCGTCAGTGTTAGTCTATCCATTTCTGCCCAGTCTAATATTTTTTTAAAATTATCTTTTCTACAGTAGGTGTTTCCTCGTTTTTTCCAGGATTGCGCAAATACAATTCTTGCTGCTGTCAAAACATGTAATATTAAATATACATTCCCTTTATCATATTTTTCTGGTAGTACGCCTAACAAAAATAATTCTGGTTTGTAGTCTACAGTATATGCTGCCTTAACATTTTTTCTAAGCACGTATGTGTTTTCGTCCAGGACTTTTTTTCCATTTGAACATCTCCACCACATGTGATAATATGTGCCCGGAGTTCGATTACATTTCCAATATTTAGTGGACATGTTAAACACCCACCCACAATTCTTAATAATGTGTTAGAGCATCCTAACTTTTTACTATGGGCTCAGTTGAAGCACAAAGGATGTTGTGTTAATTACAGGCCGGAAAGCAAGAAAGCCGAACATATATTAAGAGAGCAGCCGGTGCTCCAGATGGAAAGCGCGAAGGGTGCCATGTAGTTCGGCCCTGATTCTGTAGGAAGAGGGGTAGGGGGCTGGGCTGGGGGGGAGGCATACCAGACAGATGAAATTTCTCTCTTTTCCCAGAAGCTATATTATTTCGATTGCTGTTTGTATAAGGGGGCGAGAGAGAAGTATCTTGACCCACATATTAAACGTATGGCCCAGTGGGAGGCCTGTATTAAAACAACATACCTCATGTGTTGGTCAGAATCTGAAAATGGCACTTAATACAGCACAATTTCTGACTAAAATGGTTGGCATATGTGGGCCTGATTGGGGTAGATTGTAGGGGGGGATAAAAGCAATATAACTGTATGTCATTTTATTCTGTTTTATATATATTTAGGCAGCCATTTATTGTATTTTACAATCTATAATGATTGCATTTTGCCCTGCTCTCATTTTAAATTGTTTAGAATTTTATTGATAATATGGATTTGAACCTGTACATTGATATGCCCTATAGGACACACACACACACACACACACACACACACACATGTTTTCTAAGGTTTTCGTGGGTGTTTGTATGTAGGTCTTTGGTTATTCAGGTTTTCTCCCGCGTAAAATTGGAAGTATCTTGGCGACGTTTCGACGAAGTCTCATTCGTCATCTTCAGGCTGGTGTTTTCGGCTTCGTGCTTCTAGGAGCAATGTGTGATAGCAGCTGTTTCTTCCTTTTAACTGCTAGTGGGGGTGTGAACTGATTGGGTGGGAGCTTGGCTATGTTCTGATTGGGTGGAGGTGTGTTCTGATTGGTTGGGGGCTTGGCTGTGCTCTGATTGGATGGGGGGATCGTCATCGGCAATCTGCACATGCACAGAAGGCGCGCGAGCAAAGCAAGTGCAAATGCGCAATCCCATTGTGAACCGGTAGTAAAGGTAAGTAGAACCCACCCCTGATCTATATATCTATCTATCGAGATATTAGGTGTCTGTTAAGTGAAGCACCGCAGTTGATACATTAGTAACCCAGTTGTTAAGTGAATTTGGCTTCCCCCATGGACAAAGGGGATTGCGTGACCTCTCCAGGACACTGTGACTGTTCCAAGTTAGAACGACACTGAAAAACTTGTGATACTTTTTCACAGTTATGACGGTTGCAGCACCCCCTAGTCAAAATTCAGACCCTTGGCAACTGATTCACATTTATGACGGTTGCAGTGTCCCGGGGTCCTGCGATATCCGTTTTGTGACCTCCTGACATGGAAAAATCAATGGGGAAAGAAAACAAGATTCGCTTAACGACCGTGGGACTAACTTAACGACGGCAGTGCTTCGCTTAACAGCGGCGCCAAGGAAGGTCCCTCAACAAATGTTTCGTTTAGCAATAGAAATTCTGGGCTCCACTGTGGTTGTAAATTGAGGGCTTCCTGTATCCCTTCTGCCCAACACACACACACACACACACACACACACACACACACACACACACACACACACACACACACACACCAGGAAGCACAAATAACTTGAAAATAACTCCCCGGATAATTTCCCCATTGACGAAGCCCAGTGATGCATGAACTCCATTGATAGAGACGGGCAGATAGAGCGTTGAGGTTTTTAAATCTAATTATTTCCCGCTCGCTTGAAAAGAGCAACAGACTTAGCGGGAGTTTGCCTACAAATTTCTCGGGTTTTTTTGAAGGTGGCGTCGGGGGAACTGAAAACCCCTCAGACCAAGATCCGAGGGGCTCTGTTCTTGCCATGAAATCCTAATTAAGGCCCTAACGAATCTACTGACCGGTCTCAAATGCAGCCCAGGCGGAGGATACACTTGGGAGCGGGAAAAAAACGGGCGAGCTTTTTATTTAAATGAAAAGCGAAGGGGCTTCGGCAGGACACAAATCGCTTCGACGGGCTAATAAAGGGATCCGAGGAAGGAACTGAAGTGTGAGGGGTCATTTGTGAGGCTTGGAGGCTGAGGCTGAAGGGCTCCTGCCAAGCTTAGGTGTAAAGAAACGGCCATTGTAAACCTACAGAGGATAAAAGGTGGGGCTCGGCTAGGCAGCCCTTAACAACTTAACAACCACAATGGGGAGCAGAATTAACAAAATAAATGGAAGGGACCTTGAAGGTCTTCTAGTCCAACCCCCTGCTAAAACAGGAGGCCCTATACTAGTGATGGCGAAGCTTTTCAGCACCGGGTGCCCAAACCGGAATGCACATTTGCGCGCATGCACATTTGTGCACACTGGAACCCTGGAAATACGAAGGCCAGCTGTCTGGTGCGCATGCGTGTGGTGGCCACCTGGCCTTCGTGTTTCTGGGGTTCTGGCACACGTGAAGATCAGCATGCCTGTGCCGAAAACCAGAATAGCAGCTGCTGACATAGGTTCACCATCACGGCCCTAGACCATTTCAGGCAAATGGCTGTCCAGTCTCTTCTTAAAAATCTCTATCTCTCTATCTCTCTATTTCAAGGTCTATCTATCTATCCATCCATCCATCCATCCATCCATCACCTATCCCTCATCATCTATCTACCCATCATCCATCCATCTATCTATCTATCCATCCATCCATCCATCCATCCATCCATCACCTATCCCTCATCATCTATCTACCCATCATCCATCTATCTATCTATCTATCTATCTATCTATCTATCTATCTATCTATCTATCTATCTATCTATCTATCATCTATCTATCTATCTATCTATCTATCTATCTATCTATCTATCTATCTATCTATCTATCTATCTATCCCTCATCATCTATCTACCCATCATCCATCTATCTATCTATCTATCTATCTATCTATCTATCTATCTATCTATCTATCTATCATCTATCTATCTATCAATCATCTATCTATCTATCCATCCATCCATCCATCCATCCATCCATCACCTATCCCTCATCATCTATCTACCCATCATCCATCTATCTATCTATCTATCTATCTATCTATCTATCTATCTATCTATCTATCTATCTATCTATCTATCTATCTATCTATCTATCTATCTATCTATCCCTCATCATCTATCTACCCATCATCCATCTATCTATCCATCCATCCATCCATCCATCCATCCATCCATCCATCCATCCATCCATCACCTATCCCTCATCATCTATCTACCCATCATCTATCTATCTATCTATCTATCTATCTATCTATCTATCTATCTATCTATCTATCTATCTATCTATCTATCTATCTATCTATCCCTCATCATCTATCTACCCATCATCCATCCATCTATCCATCCATCCATCCATCCATCCATCCATCCATCCATCCATCCATCCATCCATCACCTATCCCTCATCATCTATCTACCCATCATCCATCTATCTATCTATCTATCTATCTATCTATCTATCTATCTATCTATCTATCTATCTATCTATCTATCATCTATCTATCTATCCCTCATCATCTATCTACCCATCATCCATCTATCTACCCATCATCCATCCATCATCATCTATCTACCCATCATCCATCCATCTATCCATCCATCCATCCATCCATCCATCCATCCATCCATCACCTATCCCTCATCATCTATCTACCCATCATCTATCTATCTATCTATCTATCTATCTATCTATCTATCTATCTATCTATCTATCTATCTATCTATCTATCTATCTATCATCTATCTATCTATCTATCTATCTATCTATCAATCATCTATCTATCTATCTATCTATCCATCCATCCATCCATCCATCACCTATCCCTCATCATCTATCTACCCATCATCTATCTATCTATCTATCTATCTATCTATCTATCTATCTATCTATCTATCTATCTATCTATCTATCATCTATCTATCTATCTATCCATCCATCACCTATCCCTCATCATCTATCTACCCATCATCTATCTATCTATCTATCTATCTATCTATCTATCTATCTATCTATCTATCTATCTATCTATCTATCTATCTATCTATCCATCCATCCATCCATCCATCCATCCATCACCTATCCCTCATCATCTATCTACCCATCATCCATCCATCCATCCATCCATCCATCACCTATCCCTCATCTATCTATCTATCTATCTATCTATCTATCTATCTATCTATCTATCTATCTATCTATCTATCTATCTATCTATCTATCATCTATCATCTATCTATCTATCTATCTATCTATCTATTGTATCTGTCATCTATCATATGTAAGTTATCTGTCTCACTGAATCATAGTGATCTAGGGCTGGAAGGGACCTTGGAGGTCTTCTAGTCCAACCCCTTGCTTAGGAAAGAAATCCTACACCACTTCAGACAAATGGTTATCCAACCTCTTCTTAAAAACTTCCAGTGTTGGAGCAGCCACAACTTCTGGAGGCAAGTCGTTCCACTGATTAATTGTTCTCACAGACAGGAAATTCCTTCTCTCCTTGATGAGTTTCCACCCATTGCTTCTTGTTCTACATTCAGATGCTTTGACTCCCTCTTCAAAATCCTGAATTATGAAGTCACTCTGTATTTGACACGACTTGGACAGCCTGTTGCAAATCTGAAGCATTGATGATGTTATCTAGCCTGGTAATTAAACGTCTGCAGGAAAACCATCAAGCTGAGAGCAGTGAGGACCTTACAGTTGTCGTCATCCTCCTCCTCCACTCCATAAACCCCTCTCCCTTCTAACACTGATGATGTTGCCTAATTGGATCATGAAACGTCTGAAGGAAAACCACCAAGCTCAGAGCACCAAGGACCTCATGGTTCAATCCTGAACTAGAGATATTTCTCTCCTATTGATCCTGGTTGTGCTATCGATACAGGTTTGCAGCATGTGAAGGGCCCCTTATGAAGGCCAGAAAGAAGGGGTCTTATGACCCACCCATCCCCCATTACAGCTTACAGGCCGCCCCAGAGGCATCAGGCTGGACAAGATGTGAGCAGGACGAGATGAGTCGGTTGGTCTGATCCGACATGGCTCTGCTCTTCCACGCCTGGCAGTCGCTGGGGACTGGCATATGCTGCGCTATTGAACAGGTTCCCAAGGCTTCTGGGTGCTATATGGATGGGCTTCGTGATGCCAGCCTCTTTATGCCTATTGTCTTTGTGAGTCTGCCAGGAAAGGAGGAGGAGGAGGAGGAGGAGGAGGAGAAGAAGAGGGGGAGGAAGAGAAGGAGGAGGAGAAGCAGGGGAGGAGAAGAAAAGAAGGAAGAAAAAGGAAGAGGAGGAGAAGAGGGGGAGGAAGAAGAGGCAGAGGAAGAGGAGAAGAAGGAGAAGGAGGAGAAGGAGAAGGACAAGAAGAAGAAGAAAAGGAGGAAGAAGAAGGAAGAGGAGGAGAAGAGGGGGAGGAAGAGGAAGAGGAAGAGGAAGAAGCAGGGGAGGAAGAAGTGGGGGAGGAAGAAGAGGAGGAGAAAAGGAGGAGGAAGAAAGAAAAGGAGGAGGAGAAGAGGGGGAGGAAGAAGAGGCAGAGGAGGAGGAAGAGAGGAAAGGAGGAAGAAAAAGGAAGAGGAGGAGAAGAAGGGGAGGAAGAAGAGGCAGAGAAAGAGGAGAAGGAGAAGGAGGAGAAGAAGAAGCTTCAAGCTTCCAAGGTTGAGAAACACTACTTTAGAGACTGTGCTCCAGTGGTGAAAACTGAACTGGTTTACTACCAGTTTGCTGGCTGAGCATGCCAAATGGCACATGGCAAATGGCTGGATGCGGGTGCGCAGGCCAAATGTGTCCTGCGTATGCGCAGTGTGCATCACACACCAAATGCGAGGTTTGCGCACACTGCACACCAAAAGGCACATGGGGTAAGTAGAACAGAGTGTGTGGGGGGGTGGGGGAGTGTGCAATCAGCGATTGGTCAAATAGGTTGTAAAAAAAATGCTTGAAAAAAGTAAAACTAAATAAAAAGGCTCTGACCATCGCGCGGCACAGCTGTGAACGCCGGAGCCTTTAAAAAAAACTTTTTAAAAGCATTTTTAACTACCAGCTTTGGAGAACCAGTAGTAAAAAAAATGCTAAAAAAGTAAAAGCAGAAAAGTTCCAACAATCGCACGTTGCTCAGCTGATCGTGGGAACGGGTTTTTTTTTTGCATTTTTTACTACCAGTTCGGGTGAACCGGACCGAACCGGTAGCATTTCAGAATTAAGTAAATTCCTTCTTTCTGAGGAAGGAATTTCTACAATAGTCCTCGACTTAGGAACATGACTGCACCCCAAAACGTCCGTTTGCTAAGTGAGGCATTTGTTGAATGAGCTCTGCCCATTTTATGCCCTTTCTGGCCACATTTGTTAGCAACTTCTCTGTGCTTTTACAGCCCTCTCTAAGCCGTATACAGAACCTTGCAGCATCCCCATGCTCAAAATTTGTACGTTTTGGCAACTGACTCGTACTTATGACGGTTTGCGGTGTCCCGGGGTCCCTTTTGGGAGACTTTTGGACAAGCAAAGTCGAAGGGGAAGCCAAGTTCACTTTACAATGTGGTGACTAACTTAACCGCTGTGATTCGCTTAACGGCCGCGGCAAGAAAGGTCGTTAAACGGGGCAAGACTGACTTCACAACGGAAACGTACATCGAGGACCGTCTGTCCTGATTTCTGCTGCACAATTCATTCTCCGCACCTCGCAGGGCAGCGGAATTCATTCAACATGGAAATAATTTTTAAAGCTCCGGACTCACACTGGGAGAATAAATCCCCGCCGAAGGTTTGAATAGGCAGGGAGGGGGGTGACCCCGTTCTTGTTAACGTTGCGGTGTCTTTTGTTGGCCTGGGAGCGAATAAAAGGCTGATTAAAAGGTCTCCCACTGGTTGGCATGCAAAGACGAGTCGCCATTATTTGTCAGAGTTAACACTTCACATGTTCCTTGCTAATTATGCCAAATATTCCGTTTGGAGGGGCGGGTGTGGGTGGGGGGGTGGGGGGGTTAAGAAATCAGTGGGAGGGGGACCAGAGACTCTCCCATCCTTCAAATTTCTCCACGCGTATTAGAAATGACAGCCTATGATTGCTGTAGACAACATCTAATTAACTGTCAGTATAAAACACATGTCAATGCCGGGGGCCGATGCTGGATCGGCTGTCTAATTTCGCTGCGGAATATTAAAGAGGCCTCCTTTGCTTGTGCCAAGCTGGTGAATGAATCTTGTCGTCTTATTTAAACAACTTCCTCCCTTACTTCCTTCTCCTGTTCCCCCTCTTTCCCCAAGCCTTTCCCTCCCCCCTTTCCACTGGTGAGGTAAGGAGGGAGGACGGACGGACTGAAGGAAGGAAAGAGAGAGAGATGAAAGGGAGGGAGGAAGAAAGGAAGGAAAGAGAGAGAGATGAAAGGGAGGGAGGAAGGATGGAAGGAAGGAAGAGGAAGGGGGGATGGAGAAAGGGAGGAAGGGAAGAAAGAGAGATGAAAAGAAGGAAGGAAGGAAGGAAGAGGAAAGGATGGAGAAAGGAAGGAAAGAGAGAGATGAAAGGGAGGGAAGGAGGATGGAAGGAAGGAAGAGGAAGGGGGGATGGAGAAAGGGAGGAAGGGAAGAAAGAGAGATGAAAGGGAGGGAGGAAGGAAGGAAGGAAGAGGAAAGGATGGAGAAAGGAAGGAAAGAGAGAGATGAAAGGGAGGGAAGGAGGATGGAAGGAAAGAAGGAAGAGGGAGGAAGGGAGGAAGGAAAGAAAGAGATGAAAGGGAGGGAGGATGGAAGGAAGGAAGGAAGAGGGAGGAAGGGAGGAAGGAAAGAAAGAGATGAAAGGGAGGGAGGATGGAAGGAAGGAAGGAAGAGGGAGGGAGAGAGGGAGGGAGGAGAAAGGGAGAGATGAAAGGGAAGGGAAATAAATCAGAGAGACAGGGAGGGAAGGAAGGAAGGAGAGAGGGAAGGAGGAGGAAGATGAAACAGGGAAGGGAAGTAAGTCAGAGAGGGAGGGAGGGGAGGGGAAGGAAGGAGGGAAGGAAGGAAGGAAAGAGAGAGAGATGAAAGGGAGAGAGGGAGGATGGAAGGAAGGGAGGAAAAACAGTTGTAAGTCACTTTTTTCAATGCTGTTGTAGCTTTGAACAGTCACTAAATAAACCGTCGTAAATTGAGGACTAATTCACTTAACAACTTTGGCAAGAAAGATCGTAAAAAAGGGGCAAAAGTCCCTTAACAACTGTGTCACTTAGCAATGGATATTTTGGGTTCAGTTGTGGTTGATAAGTTGAGGTCTGTCTGTACAGTCTAGCCAGCTTTCATGGCTAAGGTGGGACTAGAACTCACTGTCTCCTGGTGTTTGGCCCAAACTCATGTGACTGGCCATCATGCCTAAGGCGTGACCAGAACTCACCATCTGGTGACCAGCTTAAAATCACCCAGCTGCCTTTCACTCCCCGGAGACAAGATTAGAACTCACAATTCCTGGTGATTTCATGCCTAAAGTCACCCAGCTGGCAGGGGGTTGGACTAGATGACCTCCAAAGTCCCTTCCAGCCCTAGGATTCTATGGACCCGACACTTTCCACGTCTTCCCGAGAACAGACTCCATTAAATTCAGTTGCTACGCCAAAGCCTCCTCCAGCGGGATCACCCTCCAAGTCACAAGCCATGCAAATTATTATGGGATGTCTACCTATATTGCCTGCGGTTGGGAAGGTAACTAGTATTTTGGGAGGAAAAAAATTAGCGTGTTGTTATTGTGGGGGCACTTGTTTACTTCTGACACTCGCAAAGAGCCAGAGAGGGAGCTTGGGAGGGAGGGAACGGGAAAGAAAAAAAAAACGAACGCCCCAAGGAATATTTCAAGTGATGTCTGGGCGCTGTGCAGATTAATTTAATTAGCCGTCAAAAGACTTATGGTGGCAAAATCATCAAAACAAATTAGCTCAACGGAGCTGTAGGCAACTCCGACTTCCTTTTCCCCCTTTCTGGAGAACGACCTGTGCATTGCAAGGCAGAAAGTACAGGTAGACTGCATGATAGGTGGAAGCTCCATTTCAAGGGTCCAACATGAAGCCTCGTTGGCCTCTTCTCTTCTCTTCTCTTCTCTTCTCTTCTCTTCTCTTCTCTTCTCTTCTCTTCTCTTCTCTTCTCTTCCCTTCCCTTCCCTTCCCTTCCCTTCCCTTCCCTTCCCTTCCCTTCTTCTTCCTTCCATTTTTCTCTCCTTCTTTCCGCTCCTTTCCTCTCCCTTCCATTCTTCCCCCAATTCTCCTCCTCTCCTCTTCTTTCCCCTCCCCTTCCGTTCTCTCTCCTCCCGTCCTCTCACCCCCCTAGGAGCCAATCACCAGGAGATGGTGAGTTCTAGTCTCACATTAGCTGCAAAAGGCAGCTAGCTGACTTTGGACCACTCATAAGGAAGCCGTGAGTTCTAGTCCCACCTCAGGCATGAAAACCGGCTGGGTGACTTTGGGCCAATCACCAGGTGATGGTGAATTCTAATCCCGCCTTAGATGTGAAAGTCGGCTGGGTGATTTTGGGCCAATCACCAGGAGATGCTGAGTTCTAGTCCTGCCGTAGGCATCAAAGCCAGCTGAGTGACTTGGGGTCAAGTCCCTCTCTCTCAGCCTATCTATTGTCTGCCTGCCTGCCTGCCTGCCTGCCTATATCTATCTATCTGTCTGTCTGTCTGTCTGTCTGTCTGTCTATCCATCCATCCATCCATCCATCTTCTTTCTTTCTTTCTTTCTTTCTTTCTTTCTTTCTTTCTTTCTTTCTTTCTTTCTTTTTCTTTCTTTCCATCTCTATCATCTATCTCTATCTATCTATCTATCTATCTATCTATCTTGTATACACACACACACATACATATACAGTATATAAATATATACTATATCTCCCCCCACAGCTTCCAACTGGGCTTTGGTGTGAAGTCCACCTGCTTCTCTGAATTCCGGCTAATTTCATTTTCACTTCTGTCGCTTTTAAAATTAGCGATTCCTCGCTTCGAGGGAGTGACCCCCGGAATGTGTGGGAGGGGGCTAAGGGGAAACCAACACATGCTCATTTCATTACTGCCTTTTCATATTCGGATTCAGTAATCTTCGTGGTCTAAACAGCCAGTTTTGGGAGGGGGGGGGGTTTGCCGCAGGGGCTGTTTTATG
The DNA here is from genome assembly GCA_038048745.1 of Coluber constrictor foxii. NCBI lineage: Eukaryota > Metazoa > Chordata > Lepidosauria > Squamata > Colubridae > Coluber > Coluber constrictor. The sequence continues at coordinate 90,975,624 of CM075964.1, read as the reverse complement.
GAATTCCTGAGAAATTCCATCTCTTTCCTAATTTTTTTTGGAAGAGTTGCAAGGCTTTGCTCCTTCGGAAGACCCCCCACTTCGAATATTGCAACCGGTTTTGGTCCCCGCACTATAAAAAGGATGTTGAGACCAGTGGTGAATTCTATAAATTTCTTTCCTACCGGTTCTGTGGGCGTGGCTTGGTGGGGATCATGTGACTGGGTGGGCATGGCTATGTAATCATGTGACTCGGTGATCAAAAGACAGAAACTCACTAACTGGAGCAGGGTTGGACTAGATGACCTCCAGGTCCCTCCCAGCCCTGGATTATCCCCTGAAGCTGCATGTAGTGCCAGGTTTGTAGTCTTTCCTTCCTCTCCCTTTTCCTTCCCTCCCTCCCTCCTTCCTTCCTTCCTTCCTTCCTCTCTCTCTCTCTCTCTCTTTCAAAAACGGACCCCCACCCCAGTAAAAGTTAAAAAAAAAAGACTCCAATGATCGCACGGCACAGCTGTGATTGTCAGAGACTTTTTTTTTACTTTTTAAAAGCATTTTTTACTACCTATTTGCCTGAGCCGGTAGTAAAAAAATGCTTAAAACGTAAAAAAATATATATATATTCTGATGATCGTGGGTCGCTCAGCTGATCGTCGGAACTTTTTAAAAACATTTTTTACTACCAATTCGGGAGAACCGGGCCGAACCGGTAGCATTTCACCCCTGGTTGAGACTCTGGAAAGGGTGCAGAGAAGAGCCACAAAGGAGATTAGTGGGACTGGAGGCTAAACTGTATAATGAACGTTGCAAGAAGTAGGTATGTCTAGTTAAAGAAAAGAAGGATTTTTTTAAAAATTAGATTTATATGTCGCCCTTCTCCGGAGACTCAGGGCGGCTTACAATGCGTTAAGCAATAGCCTTCATACTTTTGTATATTTTTTATACAAAGTCAGCTTATTGCCCCCACAAACTGGGTCCTCAATTGACCTACTTTAGAAAGGATGGCAGGCTGAGTCAACCTGGAGCCTGGGGAGATTCGAACTTACACTAATTGCAGACAGCTGGTGTTAATCACAATGCTTTAGTCTGCTGAGCCATCAGGCCCTTCCTTCCTTCCTTTTTTCTTCCTTCCTTCCTTCCCTCCTTCCTCTTTCTCTCTCCCGCCCTGCCTCCTTCCTTCCTTCCTTGTTCCTTCCTTCCTTCCTTCCTTCCTTTCTTGTTCCTTGTACCTCCCTCCCTCCCTCCCTCCCTCCCTCCCTCTTTCTTTCTTTCTTTCTTTCTTTCTTTCTTTCTTTCTTTCTTTCTTTCTTTCTTTCTTTCTTTCTTTCTTTCTTTCCTTTCTTTTTAAAATTTGATTTATATGCCGCCCTTCTCAGGAGATTCAGGGCAGCTTACAGTGCGTTAAGCAATAGCCTTCATACTTTTGTATATTTATACAAAGTCAGCTTATTGCCCCCACAAACTGGGTCCTCAATTTACCCACCTTAGAAAGGATGGAAGGCTGAGTCAACCTTGAGCCTCGACCTTGCAATAATTGCAGACAGCTGAATGTTAATAACAGGCTACTTAGCCTGTTGAGCTATCTGAGGCTCTGAGGATTAGGGGTGAGTAGTCTTCCAAAATTTGAGGGGCCGCCACAGAGAAGAAGAAGGGGGACACCATACTCTCCAAAACACCTGAAGACATCTCTCTCTCTCTCTCTCTCTCTCTCTCTCTTTTGATCACTACATTACAAAAACGGTGTTGAGCAATTCAGATGATCAAAGGCCTGGAGACTCTAACATAGGAAGAACAAATTTGGGTTTCGCTAATCTAGAGAAAAGAAGGACGGGGTGGGGGGTGGGGGCAAAAAGCCTTGGTGGCGCAGCAGACTAAAGTGCTCTTAAGTAGCACCAGCTGCCTGCAATTACTGCAAGTTCAAATCTCACCAGGCTCAAGGTTGACTCAGCCTTCCATCCTTTCTAAGGTAGGTCAATTGAGGACCCGGATTGTGGGGGCAATAAGCTGACTTTGTATAAAAAAGAACACCGCTTGGGGGGTGGGGGGACGAAAGCCCTACTAAGCAGGTATATACAAAAGTATGAAGGCTATTGCTTAACGCTTTGTAAGATGCCCTGAGTCTCTGGAGAAGGGCGGCATATATAAATCAAACCAATAAATGAATGAATGAATGAATGAATGAGAACCTCAGATAGCTCAACAGGCTAGATAGCCTGTTATTAACATTCAGCTGTCTGCAATTATTGCAAGGTCGAGGCTCAAGGTTGACTCAGCCTTCCATCCTTTCTAAGGTAGGTAAATTGAGGACCCAGTTTGTGGGGGCAATAAGCTGACTTTGTATAAATATACAAAAGTATGAAGGCTATTGCTTAACGCATTGTAAGCTGCCCTGAGTCTTCGGAGAAGGGCGGCATATAAATCAAATTTAAAAAAGAAAGAAAGAAAGAAAGAAAGAAAGAAAGAAAGAAAGAAAGAAAGAAAGAAAGAAAGAAAGAAAGAAAGAAAGAAAGAAAGAACATTCAGCTGTCTGCAATTACTGCAAGTTCGAATCTCACCAGGCTCAAGGTTGACTCAGCCTTCCATCCTTCCGAGGTAGGTAAAATGAGGACCTGGATTGTGGGGGCAATAAGTTGACTTTGTATAAAAAAGAACACCGCTTCGGGGGGGGGGGGCCCAAAAAGCACTACTAAGCAGGTATATACAAAAGTAGGAAGGCTATTGCTTAACGCATTGTAAGCCGCCCTGAGTCTCCGGAGAAGGGCAGCATAGAAATTGAACTAATAAATCAATAAACGATAGCGGTATCCCTGCATTTGAGGACTAAAGCATATGAAGAAAGATTGAGTACATCTAGTTTAATGAAAAGAGGACTAGGGGTGACAAGATAGCAGTCTTCCAGTATTTGAGGTGCTGCCACGAAGAGGAGGGGGTCAACTTATTTCCCAAAGCAACTGAAAGAAGGACAAGAAACAACAGACGGAGAGAAGCAACCTTGGAATTAAGGAGAAACTTCCTAACAGTGAGGACAATTAACCAGCGGAACAGCTGGCCACCAGAAGTTGTGCTCCATCACTGGAGGTTTTTCAGCTTTTAGCCAGTGGTGGGATTCAAGTAATTAAACAACCGGTTCTCCGTCCTCATGATTTCTTCCAACAATCAGTTTGCCCAACTGTTCAGAAAGTTAACAACCGGTTCTCCCGAAGTGGGGCAAACTGGCTGAAAATCCCACCATTGGTTTCAGGAGGTTTTTGAGAAGAGACTGGACAGTCACTTGTCTGAAATGGCATAGGGCAGTGATGGCTAACCTTTTTGCCATTGTGTGCCAAAAGCGGGGTAGTGGGGGAGGATTGTGTGCAGGTGTGCCCACACTGATAATTCAATGCATGAGCGTGTGACCCCACCCACTCTCCTCCCGCTTTTGGCAGGCGATGGCACGGTGGGCCCAGCAGGCCCATTTTTCCCCCCCTCCCCAGGCTCCAGAGCCTTTCTAGGAGCCTGGGGAGGGCAAACCGGGAGGATTTTTCATCAGGTTCGCCTGATTCGCCAGTTGCGTCCCTTTCTAGATCGGGACTCTTTACACACAGTCACTCCGCCCTCGTCACCTCCCATCTGGACTATTGTAACGCTCTCTACATGGGGCTCCCCTTGAGGAGCATCCAGAGGCTCCAACTGGCACAGAATGCGGCCGCGCGGGTGGTTATGGGAGCGACGTGGCGCTCCCATGTAACACCTCTTCTGCCTGAGCTGCACTGGCTCCCGGTGGTCTTCTGAGTGCGCTTCAAGGTTTTGGTTATCACCTTTAAAGCACTCCATGGCTTAGGACCTGGTTATTTACGGGACCGCCTACTACCACCAATAGCCTCCCACCGGCCAGTACGCTCCCAGAGAGAGGGGCTCCTCCGGGTGCCGTCGGCCAAACAATGTCGGCTGGCGGCCCCCAGGGGGAGAGCCTTCTCTGTGGGGGCACCTACTATCTGGAACGAGCTCCCCCCGGAGATACGGAGGATCCTGGACCTGCGCACCTTCCGTCGCTCGCTCAAGACTTTCTTATTTCATCAAGCTGGCCTGGCCTAAATCTTTTCCCCTTTTTAAACGAAAATTTTAATTTGTTTTTAAATTACTGGGCGTTTTAAATTTGTCTCAGCCAAATTATTTAATTCATTTTTATTCTACATTAAATTTTTGTATTGATATGTTTTATTTTATGGCTGTACACCGCCCTGAGTCCTTCGGGAGTAGGGCGGTATATAAATTCAATAAAATCTAAATCTAATCTAAATCTAAAAACAGCCTCTCCCACTCCTGCAGAGGCCCTCCGGAAGCACAGAAACAGCCCGTTTCCCGACTTCTGGTGGGCCCGGAAGGCCCGAAAATCATCTGGCCAGCGCACACATGCGTGCTGGACTCAGGTAGGGCAACGCTCGCGTGCCCACAGATATGGCTCCGTGTTCCACCTGTGGCACCTGTGCCATAGATTCACCATCATGGGCATAGGGTCTCCTGTCTCAACGGGGGGGGGGGGGGTGGACTAGAAGACCTCCAAGGTCCCTTCCAGCTCGATTCTGATTCTGATCTAGCCGTTTGGGTAATGAAAAGTCTGGAAGAACAGAGAGAAGTTCAGAGAGCACCAAGGTCCCCTCCTTTCAATCCTGAGCTACAAATATTCTCCTTTATTAAAGAGAGTCTTCTGAATATACATGGAAGCTGCAAAATGCTTCTCTTATTTATTTCTTTTTAAGCAGGCAAAGTTTGTGGGTTGTTTTTTTCTTTAAAAAAAAAAAACAGGGCCAAAGGGTTAATATACGATTTAAGAGGTTCTGTCTTTTTTCTGAGGAATGGATCAACTGAAGGGCTTTTAAACTGCAAAATAAAAATATAAAAAAACCCCAAGAACACCGCTGGATGAATTAAGGAGGATTTCAAAAGCGGGCACGATGGGGGGGGATGACCCAGTGAGTTCAATTTTTTAATGCGGAAAGCCTTGTGTGGCTCTGACAGATAATTCTCACAAACTTCACTGCGGGTTTTTTTTTCGCCAACCGACTTCTCCGCTGGGACGAAGCCATCAGCCAGCCAGAGGTCAAAATTATAAACAACTGGGCAAGCCCGGTCTTAATTTCTTCGTTTTGAAGTCTTCTCGGGGCTACTTTGGGAGAGATAAGCGTCCCGATGTAAGAGAAGAGAAAGGGAGGGGAGAAGAAAGACAAGATGCAAAAAAAAATTAAAAATAAAAATAAAAGGCAATTGCTTGAATTATTTTCTGAAGCGATTCCGCTGGCGGGAGCTACGGGCATCGATCAAGGGTGACCTCAGGAAGAAAATATTCATGGCTCGATATGCATACTTGATGAGCTCTGGGGGTCTAGGAGTCTGACCCGAATTACTGGGTGGGAATTGGAGGCTGGATCGCAGAGCTAAAAGGGGGTGCTAGGAAGCAGTTGGCGATCGGCAACTGCCAGGTGGAAATTGTCCCGTAAGAGGGAGACGTTTTACTTATAGGAGAGAATATTTGTAGCTCGGGGTTCAACTGGAGGGGTGGGGGGGGGTCCTTGGTGCTCTCTGAGGTCGGTGGTTTCATTGCAGATGTTTCATGAACAACTAAGTAATGTCATCAGTGCTGTAAGAGAGAGGGGTTTGCAGAAAGGAAGAGGAGGAGGAGGAGGAAAGGGAGAAGGACTATGGGGTCTCTCTGAACTTGGTGTTTTTCTTTGCAGATGTTTTGTGACTCAACTAGGAAACTTCATCATGCTAGGAAGGAGTGGGGTTTATAGAAAGGAGGAGGAGGAGGAGGAGGAGGAAGAGGAGGAAGAGGAAGAGGAAGAGGAGGAAGAAGACAACAACCGTGGGGTCCTTGGTGGTCTCTAAACTTGGTCGTTTTCTTCCAGACGTTTCATTACCAAACTAGATAACATGATCAGTGTTTTGATGACGTTACCTAGTTTGGCAATGAAAGGCCTGCGAGAAAATCAAACTCAAGAGAGTAACAAGGGCTCAAAGATTTACAGGTAGTCCTTGACTTACAACCATTCAATACCACCTCTGGCTGGCCCCAGTGTGGGGAGGGAATGGGGATTTTGCAGCATCCTTCCTCTGGAGTGGGGAGGGAATGGGGATTTTGCAGTATCCTTCCCTTGGAGTGGGGAGGGAATGGGGATTCTGCAGTATCCTTCCTCTGGAGTGGGGAGGGAATGGGGATTTTGCAGTATCCTTCCTCTGGAGTGGGGAGGGAATGGGGATTTTACAGCATCCTTCCTCTGGAGTGGGGAGGGAATGGAGGTTCTGCAGTATCCTTCCCCTGCCCTGCCCACCAAGGCCACCAAGCCACACCATGCCCACAGAACCGGTAGTAAATAAACGTGGATTCCACCACTGGTTTAGGGACCATTTAGTGACCAAGTTACAAGAGGACTGAAAAAAAGTGACTTCCAGGAATGGGTTTCACGCTTACAACTGTTGCAGCATCCCCATGGACACACGGTCAAAATTTGGAGCCTTGGCAACCGATGATTGCAAATCCCACTTTGCGACCTCGTCACGAGGGAAGTCAATGAGGAAGCAGGATTAATTGATACACCCCTGTTACTAACTTAACAACTGTAGCAAGAAAAGTTGTAAAAGAGGACAAAAACTCACTAATCCCGTCACGGAAATTGCTCAGCACTTTCTCCATATTCAAATAGTTTTACTAATTTATAATCCGACATGCGTACAAAGGGAATGCAAAATACGAAATATTAGGGGAATTAGGAAAGGAAAAAGGGAAGTGGATCATGGGGGGGAAAGCAAATAAAGGCACTGACTTCCAACTCCTTTGGTGCAGTAAAATAAGGGGTGGAAATTGCTAATCGCTTTCCAAGGAAAGGATGGTGCCTGCCTCCAATGGGTGGGCGAAGCTAAATTTGTAATAAGCAGAAAGCCCCCCTCCTTTATAGAGCCATCAAACCTGACAATTCAAGGATTCTGATTTTGCTGAGCTAGGAGGAAGACCAGATCTCAAAACTCAACCGTTTTTAAAAAAGAGAATTCTTTTTAGAGGGAAAAGGGAGAGCCTATTATTGGGCCCTTGTTTTATTTTGGTGCTTCCTCTCCAATCTCACTCTCCCCCCCCCCCCCACCCTGAGAGGGAAAAAAAAATCACTCTCGAGCCCAGATATTTAGCTAATTGGAACGGCATATTTCTAGCAGAAGTCTTTGGCTGTAATTTGGTGCAGCTGTTTAAAGGCTGTAACTAGGAATCTGAAATGATTTAATTATAATGTGCAAGCGCCGGGAACGGCAAGGCAATTACAAACAACAACCAGAGAAAAGCTAATGGAAGGAGCTTTGTTAGGCAAAAGAGACAGAGACAGAGACATACAGAGAGAGAGCGAGAGAGAGATACAGAGAGAGAAAGAGAGAAAGACAGACAGACAGAGAGACAAAGAGAGATAGAGAGAGAGAGAAAGAGACAGAGAGAGAGAGACAAAGAGAGAGAGAAAGAGACAGACACAGAGAGAGAGAGAGAGAGAGACATGGGGAGAGAGTGTGTGTGAGAGAGAGAGACAGACAGAGAGAGACAGAGACATACAGAGAGAGAGAGAGACAAAGAGAGAGATACAGAGAGACAAAGAGAGAGAGAGAGAAAGACAGACAGACAGAGACAGAGAGAGACAGAGACAGAGACACACAGAGAGAGAGAGACAAAGAGAGAGATAGAGACAGAGAGAGAGAGAGAAAGAGAAAGACAGACAGACAGAGACAGAGAGACAGAGAGAGAAAGAGACAGAGAGAGAGAGAGAGAGAAAGAGAGAGAGAAAGAGACAGACACAGAGAGAGAGAGAGACACGGGGAGAGAGTGAGAGAGACAGAGAGACAGAGAGAGAGATACAGAGAGACAGAGAGAGAGAGAGAAAGAGAAAGACAGACAGACAGAGACAGAGAGACAGAGATATAGAGAGAGAAAGAGACAGAGAGAGAGAGAGAGAGAGAGAGAGAGAGAGAGAAAGAGACAGACACAGAGAGAGAGAGACACGGGGAGAGAGAGAGACACGGGGAGAGAGTGAGAGAGAGAGACAGAGAGACAGAGAGAGAGAGACAGAGACATACAGAGAGAGAGAGACAAAGAGAGAGACAGAGAGACAGAAAGAGAGAGAGAGAGAAAGAGAAAGACAGAGAGAGAGACGGACAGAGAGAGAGAGAGAAAGAGAAAGAGAGAGAGGGAGAGAAAGAGACAGACAAACACAGACACAGAGAGACAGAGAGAGAGAAAGAGACAGACACAGAGAGAGAGAAAGAGAGAGAGAGAGAGACATGGGGGGGGGAGAGAGAGAGAAACAGAAAGAGAGAGACAGAGAGAGAAGTGAGAGATTGTCATGTTGTGAGCAATTACAGGCAGCAACCATGTCCCAGAAACTGATCTGCCCTTCAAAACATTTTGACGGTTTCGTTCGGGGAATACAACGAAAAGGTCCCTGAGAAGGGGGCTTCTTGCTAAACTGAGGGAGGGGAGATGCTCAGGTTGTGACAAGCAGACTAACAGGCCGCAGAGGTGAGTGTTGTTGTGCTACTGGCACAGGAATTGCCGTGCCGTGCCCTGCCTGGCATGCTTAACGTCATCTATTAGAGGCAGTCTCCAACTTACAACGGTTTGGTGAGCGTTTGAAGTTACAACGAGAAAAGAGACTTGAGGGCCGTTTTTCACACTGATGACCCGTGGTTGCAGCGTCCCCGTGGTCATGTGATCAAAAACTCAGACCCTGAGCAACTGGCATGTCTTGATGACAACTGTGAGGGTTATGTGATCCCCTTTTGCAACCTTCTGAGAAGCAAAGTCAAGGAAGAAGGCAGCCCAACGAAATCTCTCTTCTCGCCATGGACATGCCTACATCTGGACTAGACTGTGTTGTTTCTCTGTGTCATAGAATATACGTGGCATATGCATTATTTTGTATTTATTTATTATTTTGTCATGTTTATGTAGTATATATTAGAGGTGGTGACCCTTTGAGAGGTGCATGCAATGAAATTTCATTTTAATGTATGCCGATTAGTGTATATTCAAAGAGACAATAAAGTTATTCTATTCTGTTCCAATCCGTGTTCTGTTCTGTTCTGTTCTGCATCAATTCTATTCCTATTTTCTTCTCCTCTCTTCCTCGTCTCTTATTTTCTCTTGTTCTCCTCTCTTCCTCTCGTCTCGTCTCTTCCTCTCTTCACTTCCTCTCGTCTCTTCTCTTCCTCTTCTCTTCTTCTCTCCTTTTCTCTTCCTCTTTTCTTCTCTCCTCTTTTCTCCCTCTCTCCTCTCCTCTTCCTCTCACTTCTCTTTTCTTCCTCTCTTCTCTCTTCTTTTCCTCTTCTCTTTTCTTCCTCTCTTCTCTTCTTCTTCCATAGTTCTTCCTTCCATCTCTCTCTCTCCTTCTTTTCTCTCTCCTCTCTCCTTCCATTTTTTCTTCCTTCCATCTCTCTCTCCTTCTCTTCTCCTCTTCTCTCTCCTTCCATTCTTCTTCCTTCCATCTCTCTCCTCTTCTCGTCTTCTCTCTCCTCTCCTTCCATTCTTCTTCTTTCCATCTCTCTTCTTCTCTTCTTTCTCCTCTCTCCTTCCATTCTCCTCTCCTCTCCTCTCCTCTCCTCTCCTCTCCTCTCCTCTCCTCTCCTCTCCTGACAGCTAACTAAACTTTACTAACAGCACTGTCCAGGCCTCGTGGTTCTGAAATCTCAAACGGAAGTGTACACGAAAGCCTGAGCTTCAAATATTCTCTTCTATATTTGTATATAGGCCCCTGAGGCCTTGATTCTGCTGGAGCGAGTCTCTTTTCCACCATACTTCCTACTCACTTTGAAATGAGTTGCCACGCTTCCCACGCAGAAGCAGAAGTGCTTGGACAGAGGAGGAGGGGGGGGAAAGAGAGGGGCATTTGAGGGCTCAGTTGTGGCCCTCAGTCAAGGAGGGTTTGGTTCAGTTCATCCGCTGGTGAGCTTCTGCTCAGCTGACTCCAACCGGCGAATGTTAGATTAAATGATAAATTCTCTCCTTATTGGAATAAAATTGTCCACTGAACTGAAAGCAGCCGCATACAGAACACGCAGACAAGAGAAATGAAGGCATGTGCTAGCAACTATCCTCAAACAGGGCGAAGGAGCCATTATTTTCTGCTGTCGGATCATTATCCATCATTAAAAACTTCGGAGGGTGCCCACGTGGCGAAGAACAGCTGCTTTTCTTTGAAAGAAAGATTCGTTTCTGGTTCTGCCCCAACCCGAAGTGGGATGTGAGGCACAGGATGCATCAAAGACAGACTGCGAGCAAAAGGGAGAGCGGTTCTAATTGTGAAATCAATCAATCAATCAATCAATCAGAACAGAGCTGGAAGGGACCTTCAGAGTCTTTTAGTCCAATCCCTTGCTCAAGCAGGAGACCCTTTACCATTTCAGACAGGTGACTGTCCAGTTTCTTCTTAAAAACCTCCAGTGATGGACCACCCACAACTTCTGGAGGCCAGAAGTTCCACTGGTTAATTGTCCTCACTTTTAGGAAGTTCCTCCTTAATTCCAGGTTCCTTCTTTCCTTGATGAGTTTTCATCCGTTGTCCTGCCTTCAGGGGCTTTGGAGAATAGCTTGACTCCCTGCCCCTCAAATACTGGAAGACTGCTATCATGTCTCTCCTAGTCCTTCTTTACGAAGGGCTTTATTAAAAGACGAGGTGGCGCAGTGGTTAGAGGGCAGTACTGCAGGCTACTTCGGCTGACTGCTAGCTGCAATTCAGCAGTTCGAATCTCACCAGGCTCAAGGTTGACTCAGCCTTCCATCCTTCCAAGGCGGGTAAAATGAGGACCCGGATTGTTGGGGGGCAAGAGGCTGACTCAGTCAAACCGCTTAGAGAAGGCTGTAAAGCACTACAATACAAGTCTTGGTGGTGTAGCAGCTTAAAGTGGTGTTAAGTGACACCAGCTGCCTGCAATTACTGCAAGTTCGAACCTCACCAGGCTCAAGGTTGACTCAGCCTTCCATCCTTCCGAGGTAGGTAAAATGAGGACCCGGATTGTGGGGGCAATAAGCTGACTTTGTATAAAAAAGAACACTGCTTAGGGGGGGCCAAAAAGCCGTACTAAGCGGGTATATACAAAAATATGAAGGATATTGCTTAACGCATTGTAAGCCACCCTGAGTCTCCGGAGAAGGGCGGCTTATAAATTAAATTAAAAAAAAAAAGTCTAAGGGCTTTTGCTCTTGGTATTTACTCTAGACCTGCCCATATCCAATTCCTGCAACCTTTCTTCATATGTTTTTATCTCCAGGCCTTTAATTGTCTTGGTTGTTGATTTAGTCAATGAACCCCAGGACAAAAATCCTAATTTCACCCACAAACAGTAACAGGATCCTCTCTGACAGTGACTGGCTAAGAACAAGAAGATTTGTTGATTAATCTGTTGGCTTGATGACTGGTGGAAGAGGCAAATGCTGTTGTGGTTATGGTCCACCAGCTGCCAGTCTTGGACGATGAGAAGTTTGGGGAGGAACTTGGGCCACTTCTGGAGTCTGGGGAAGGCTCTGAAGGACGCTCTGCGTTGGACGCAGAGATAGAGCCAGGGCCGTCCAACATTTCCCAGCCACCGGAGAGGCAGCTGCCTTTGGAGGCTGATATGAGTGAGGAGGAGGAAGAACAGCTGGGGCCTGTTCCAGATGCACATATGCGCAGAGCAGTTAGGAGAGGAGAACAACGGAGGACAAGGAGTTGACTCAGGAAGCAAAGCACACATGGACGCTGAATGGCCCCTGAATGGCTGGGGAATAAATAGAAGGAAAGGGGAGTGGTGGTCGTAGGAGACAACCGTTCGTATTTCTGAAGATTTTGCTCATTGTGTTTTGTGTCACAAAGCCTGCTTGCCAGAACTTAATTTGCAGCCTTTCGGCTGGGAGCTCATAACTTGGCAATTATCAAAAGTTCTGTTACTGCAGTTAACCCCTTGCCTGGACGGTTTGATATTTAAATCACAAAAAAGGCGCAAGCAATAAGCTTGGAGCTATCTCATACAGAAGAAAAAAAACCTGACAAGGTTTGTGTATTTTCAAGATGTTTTTCTCCCCTTTTCTTGTATCACTAGAATCCGAGGCTCTTCCATTGAACCTGGAGGAGGTCTCGAATAAATAACAGGAATTCTTCACTCAGGACAGGGATAAATGAGAGTCCCCTTCTGCCGATGTGTGGACAATTCCTCATTTGCTGTACACGTCTTTAAAAGGAGACGATAACAATCTTACATCCTCCAGGATCTCTGCTTTTGTAGAAACCGGGAGACGGTGAGTTCTAGTCCCGCATTCAGCACAAAAGCCAACTGGATGAATTTGGGTCAATCAGTGGGAGACCATGAGTTCTAGTCCCACCTTTAAGTAGAAAAGTCAACTGGGCAACTTTGGGTAAATAACGAGAAGGCAGTGAGCTCTAGTCCTGCCTTAACCATTTGTCTGAAGTGGTGTAGGGTTTCCTGCCTAAGCAGGGGGTTGGACTAGAAGACCTCCAAGGCCCCTTCCTACTCTGTTATCCTATCCTATCCTATCCTATCCTATCCTATCCTATCCTATCCTATCCTATCCTATCCTATCCTATCCTATCCTATCCTATCCTATCCTATCTCCTATTCAATCCTATCCTATTCTATTTCCTGTTCTATTCTATTTCCTATTCTATCTATCCTATTTCCTATTCTATTTCCTATCCTATCCTATCCTATTTCCTATTCAATCCTATCCTAGTCTATTTCCTATTCTATTCTATTCTATTTCCTATCCTATCCTATCCTATTTCCTATCCTATTCTATTTCCTATCCTATCCTATCCTATCCTATCCTATCCTATCCTATCCTATCCTATCCTATCCTATCCTATCCTATCCTATCCCATCCCATCCCATCCCATCCCATCCCATCCTATTTCGTATCTTATTTCCTATCCTATCCTATCCTATCCTATCCTATCCTATCCTATCCTATCCTATCCTATCCTATCCTATCCTATCCTATCCTATCCTATTTCCTATTTCCTATTCTATTCTATTCTATTCTATTCTATTCTATTCTATTCTATTCTATTCTATTCTATTCTATTCTATTCCCACCTTAAGTACAACAATCAACTGGGCAGCTCTGAGCGAATGACCAGAAGACAGTGAGTTCTAGTCCTGCCATATCCAAGAAAGTCTGCTGAGTGACTGAGGGCTGATCAATAAGTGACTGTGAGTTCTAGTCTTGCCTTAAGACATGAAAACTGCTGGTTGACTAAGGGCCAATCACCAGGTGACAGTGAGTTCTAGTCCCACCTTATGCACAAAAGCTGGCTTGGTGACTGTTGGGCCAATCGCTAGGCGACAGTGAGTTCTAGTACACCTTAGCCGTGAAAGCTGGCTGAATGACTGTGGGCTAGTTCCTCTCTCTCAGCCCCACCTACCTCACAGGATTGTTGTTGATGTGAGTAAAATAGGAGAAGGAAAGACTTTTATGCACATCTGCTGCTTGGATTCCTTATAAAGTAATAAAGATAGGATTTTTAAAAAAAAAATCTAAAGGAAACCCCAAGATGCAGAAAACAACATGCCCACCCAGGGCTCTACCAACTTCTGCCACCTTCAGAGGTCTTCAGGAGGCAGAGATGGAAAATATTAACCTCTTGCGGGAGATCGGACAGGTAACCGACCCGTGTCCCGCAGCTGCCGGAGCGTGCAAATCAAGCCGATTGTTTCCGCTGCCCATTTTTTTTTATTTTTTGCAAGCCCCCGTGACGTGTTCGAGAACACAAAAGGCCCTAATTAGACTTCCTGCTTCCCTTTGTGGCAATTGCGCGACATGTCCTCAGTCCCAACATTATCCCCCTCCTTCAATCAGCCCCCCCCCTCTTTTTTTTTTCCTCAAGGCGTGGGGAGAAAGGGAAAAGGGGGAGAAAGGAAGTCGAAGTAATTACTGAAAACTCATAAGCCGCGGCTTTAGCCTAATTACCCCGGGTTTCCTTTTTAATTTTTGCATTGATTTCCTCCGGCGAGTGTAAAATTATTGACTCTGACCACCGCAGTGGAGTGATAAGAGCTGGGGACCGCGAGAAGCATCAATGCAATTAAAGTCGCCCATAAATCTGTATTTTGGGATAGTCAGAAAGGCAGCACGGAAAATATCATCAGAAAACTGGGTTTTGGGGTTGTTGTTTTTTTTAAAGAAGGGGTGGCTTTGTTGAGTGGCGTATGGCCTAGAGGTGGAGCTCTGGCCTCACAATCAGGAGGCAGTGAGTTCGATCCTAGGTAGAGGCAGATATTTCTTTCTCTGGGCACAATGAGGATATATCTACTGAACAAAACTCCGCACTGGCGACAGTTAGGGCATCCGGCCAGTAAATACTCAGCTCCATTCAGTTGGCCAGACTCCACCCCGATGCAAGGGATTATGGGGTCATTAAAAGGAGATGAAAGGGCGTCTTTCTTCTGGATGGGATTGTGCATAGGTATTCCTTGATTTTGGGCCATTCATTTAGTGACTTAGAGCCCTGAAAAAAAGTGACTTATGACCATTCGCCACACTTACGATTGTTGCAGCATCTATCGAAATTCAGATGCTTGGTTGCTGACTCGTATTTATGACGGTCGCAGTGTCCCTGGGGTCACCTGATCCCCTTTTGCGACCTTCTGACAAGGAAAGTCAACAGGGAAGCCTAACTTAACAACTGCCAGGATTCACGTAACAATTGTGGCCAGAAAAGTCGTAAAATGGGGGCAAAAGTCACTTAACAACCGTCTCACTTAGCAATTGTCTCGCTTAGCAATGTTGGGCTCAATTGTGTTCATAAGTCGAGGACTGTCAGTATTTCCCAAAGACCTTCTGTGGTTGTGAATGTTTTTTGCACAATGGCAAAGCTTTCCAGGAAGCAGGAAGAGTCAAGAAAAAGCTCCAATTATTTGGACATCCTATTGTTTAAGGGGCAGGTGGTAAGTGGAAATTCACCCTTTGTATATTGACGTTTTATTTTTATTCATTTTTGTATTAGATTTTCTTTTAAAGCCATCTTTATTATTTTTATATATAGCTTCAGGCGGCAAACATAGGTAATAGTCCCCCATCCTCCTGTTTTCCCCACAACAACAATCCTGTGATGTAGTTGGGCTGAGAGAGAGAGAGAGAGGGACTGGCCCAAAGTCACCCAGATGGTTTTCACGCCTAAGCTGGAACTCACCATCTCCTGGTGATTGGCCAAAGGTCACCCAGCTGGTTTCCATACTTAAGACGGCACTAGAACTCACCGTCTCCTGGTGATTGGCCAAAAGACACCCAGCTGGTTTCCATATTTCAGACGGCACTAGAACTCACCGTCTCCTGGTGATTGGTCAAAGATCACCCAGCTGGTTTCCATACTTAAGATGGCACTAGAACTCACCGTCTCCTGGTGATTGGCCAAAGGTCACCCAGCTGGTTTCCATACTTAAGATGGCACTAGAACTCACCGTCTCCTGGTGATTGGCCAAAGGTCACCCAGCTGGTTTCCATATTTAAGACGGCACTAGAACTCATCGTCTCCTGGTGATTGGCCAAAGGTCACCTAGCTGGTTTCCATACTTAAGACTGCACTAGAACTCACAATAAGCTGACTTTGTATAAAATATACAAAAGTATGAAGGCTGTTGCTTAACGCATTGTAAGCCGCCCTGAGTCTCCGGAGAAGGGCGGCATATAAATCTAATTTAAAAAAAAAAATATCCTACTTATTTGCCCAGAGTCAACCAGGTGCAATGTCATCTGTATGCTGATGACACTCAGCTGTACATCTCCACCACAAACCACCCCAATGATGCCCTTGAAGTGATGTCCCGGTGCCTTGAGGCCGTACGGGTCTGGATGGGGAGAAACAGGCTCCGACTCAACCCTTCCAAGACTGAGTGGCTGTGGCTACCGGCGTCCCGGTACAGCCAGTTAGTCCCATCACTAACTATTGGGGATGAGTCATTGACCCCCACAGAGAAAGCTCGCAATTTAGGCATCCTCCTGGATGCACGACTGTCTTTAGAAGATCATATAACAGCCGTGGCCAGAGGAGCTTTCTATCAGGTTCACCTGATTCGCCAATTGCGTCCCTTTCTAGACCGAGACTCATTACGCACAGTCACTCAAGCCCTCGTCATTTCCCGACTTGACTACTGCAATGCTCTCTACATGGGGCTCCCCTTGAAGTGCACCCGGAAGCTCCAACTGGTCCAGAATGCAGCTGCACGAGTAATTATGGGAGCAACATGGTGCTCGCATGTAACACCTCTTCTACGCGAGCTGCACTGGCTTCCGGTGGCCTTCCGAGTGCGCTTCAAGGTGTTGGTTCTTACCTTTAAAGTGCTCCATGGCTTAGGACCTGAGTACTTACGAGACCACCTGCTGCAACTGATAACCTCCCACCAACCAATACGCTCTCACAGAGTAGGCCTACTCATGGTACCATCATTAAAACAATGTCGTCTGGTGGTTCCAAGGGAGAGGGCCTTCTCTGTGGGGGCACCTACGCTTTGGAACAAAATACCACCTGGAATACGAATAATCCCAGATCTTCGCACTTTCCGACGTGCCCTGAAGACCTTTCTATTTAACAAGCAGGGCTAGCATAAACATCAAAATTCTATGCCAAGGTCTTAGTAGATACACCAAGTTGACTTAATTTATTATTTACTGTTTATGAAATATATTTACATGTATCTTAATCTGTTCACCGCCCTGAGTCCTTTGGGAGAAGGGCGGTATAGAAATCCAATAAATAATAATAATAATAATAACCAGATGGTTTTTATGCCTAAAGCGGGACTAGAACTCACTGTCTCCTGCTGATAAGCCGCCCAGTTGTGTTTCGTGCCTAAGACAGCACTAGAACTCCCCAACTCCTGCTGTTCGGCCTAAAGTCACCTGATCACCTTTCCTACTTAAGGCAGCACTAGAACTCACTGTCTCCAAGGGATTGGCTCAAAGTCACCCAGCTGGTTTCCGTGCCTAAGACAGCACTAGAATTCACCGTCTCCCAGTTTCTAGCCTGGAGCCTTAACCACGGGATCTTCTTTGCTCTATCTTTCCTAGCGCGTCGGCTGTATCCCAGCCACCTTCCCAGATAATGTCTTATTTGTCATATCAAAGCGGGGTTGACCCTTGCTGTCAACAGACAAGAAAAAAAAAATGAAATTATCTTCAGGTAAGAGGGGCACCAAAAGACCCTATTTCAATTCTGCCACTTCCGATTTAAGCAAAATGAAAACGTCATTTTCTGAAATGCTCTCTTCGCCTCTCCTTTAGTGCGTTAATGATTGCAGACGATGGAAGCTCATTTCGGAGGCTTCCACACCTGGAAAAGCGCAAGGAAGTCTTTCTTTCCTCAACTAAGGCGACCTGGGAAAACGGATACGGAGAAAAACCTAACCCTCCGTCCCCAATTTATAAGGTCAAAGGAACAGAATTTGGCATTTTCCTCCACTTAATTTGTCAAGAGTTATTTTATGTTCTGCGGCCTGCAAAATGGCTTGGGTAAGGATCCATAGAGTGGACCCCAAAGAAGTGAAAATAAATGATAAAGCACAATAGTGGCCAAAATTGTGGAAACCTTTTGGGGAAAAGCGTATTTTCCAAAACTAGCTAATAGCACCACTTTTTCCCCCCGAGTAATACCATAAAATTATATATCAATGGAAAGATAATTGAATCAAGAATGTAACGCAATACTTTTTATGAAGGATTTGCTATTAGAATAGCAGTTACAGGATAAAGAAGAAAAGTGAAGCACGTAGAAAAAAGGAGATATACAAAAATGATCACCATAGAAAAAAGGAGATATACAAAAATGATCCCCATGTCAGTGAATCCTTAGTTGGGTAACCTTTAGCACGAATGACGGTCTTACAACGTCTTCCCATGGAGTGAACCAAGTCTTTGAGTTCTGCAGCTGTTCTAATGTGAAACCAAGATTGAATGATGGCTTCTATTAACTGGGTTTTATTGCTGGATGGCTTCTGACTAACCAGTTTCTTTAGTCGGAAAATCCATAGATTTTCAACTGGGTGAAGGTCTGGGCTTTTCCCAGGCCATTCCAGCAGTGGAATAGGATTATCTTGAAACTCCACCCCCAAAAACGTGGTATTAGCCATCAAACCTCCAAAATATACTTTTCCCAAAAAGTTTCCACAATTTTGGCTACAACTGTACATTGATAGCTGAGGTCTCTGCAGAGCACCAAGGAGTTAAAGATGGAGAGGGAAGGAAAATCAGCTAACCAGGACAGGTAGTCCTCGACTTTATGTCACTAAGTGAGACGTCCGTTAAGCGAGGGCTGCTGCATTTGACGACTTTCCTTGCCACAGTTGTTAAGTGAAGCACTGCAGTTGTTGACTTAGTCACGCACCTCTTAAGGGAATCTGGCTTCCCCACTGACGTTGCTTGTCGGAAAGTATCAACGGGGGGGAATCACGTGACCCCGGGACGTGACGACCGTCATAAATATGAATCAGTCGCCAGGTGGCTGAATTTTGATCACGTGACCGTGGGGATGCTGCGAAGATCGTAATGTGGAAAAAGGTCAGAAGCGACCGTAACTTCCAATGGTCCCTAAATGGACTGTCGTAAGTCGAGGGTTCTCTGTAATTCATTCCTGTTATAAAGCAAAGCAATCCACAATTTTGCAATCGGTGTTTCGGCTGTAATATTTGATACAGTCTCTTTCAGACCGTGAATTTCAGGATAACAAAACAACAGAGTTGGAAGGGGTCCTCGGAGGTCTTCTAGTCCAACCCCTTGCTTGAGAAGGTATAATTTCATGCAGATTCCTCCTGCCAATAATAACTTCCAACTTGAAAATCTTCCAACTGGAGATCTATAGATGTTAAGATGATGAGATACTGTACTAATATAGAGCTTCATAGCTCCATATATTCACAGCTATTTCCTGCGTAGGTTCTGTCGTAAGAGAACGCAGAAGGAAAAAGAAATCTTTTAAAATTTTGGTATTTTTTATTCGGCTGTATAAAGTGTTTTTTAACTGGCGATTTTGAGAGGCACTTCGGAGGTTTAATGAGATGTGCCTATAATTGATCTGGGAAAGCCAGTTATACCAAAGTCAGGAATGGACTTAAAATACAGATATTTTTTTTTCCCCTCTTACATTTCATTGCAATTTAGAAGCTTCCTGCTTCTCTCATTGGAAGAGGTCACTATTCCAATGTTTTAATATACGTATAAGTTTTAATATACGTGCACGATGCTGTCCCAAAAGCTGTTTTATTTTTTCGCCGCAGCTTGGTGGAAAAGCATTTGCTTTGCATTCTGAAGTCCCTGATAAATATCCAGAACCATCGATATCCAGGTTATCACGTGAGAAAAATGGATTTTTTTAAAAAAATGAGCACTGCCAGAAAAACACTAAAGCCAGCTGAAGCAATAGTCAAACTGGTTTCTGGTGTTTTAAACGGCATTCTTTCTCTTTTCTGATATGAGGCCGATTGGAATCCAGGGTTCCATGCAAAAGTTTTGCAAAAGTTTCCATATTCAGTGTACATCCTGTGGGAGTTGCATCAAAGGGACCCCCTTTCCTAGGACTGGCCTAGTAAAAAAAAGTCTTCTTTTTTTCTGAAGTTTAAGGTGAGAGGGATAACTAACTGGAAACAATACAGGTAGTTCTCGTCTTATGAAATCCAAAATTTCCACTGCTAAACAAGACAGCTGTCGGGTGAGTTTTGCATCCTTATGCAACTTTTCTTGCCACAATTGTTAAGGGAATCACTGCTTCACTCAGATGGACAATCAATGGGGGAAATGTATGTGAGAGAGAGACAGAGAGAGAAACAAACAAACAAACAAACAGAGAATGAAGGAGAGAGCAAGAGAAACAAAAAGAAAGACAGAAAGAGAGAGGGAGACAGAAAAAGAAAAAAGCAAGAAAGAAGCTGAGAAACAGAAGGAGAATGAACAAGAGAAAGAGAGAGAGGAAGAGGAAAAAGAGAGAGAAAGAGGGGGGGACAGAGAAAGAGAATGAGCAAGAAAGCAAAAGAGAGAAATAATAATGAGAGAGAATGAGTGAGAGAGCAAGAGAGAGAGAAAGAGAGAAGGGAAACAGAGCAAAAGAATGAGGAAAAAAGAGAGAGAGAGGGGAAGAGAGAGAGAATGGGAGAACAGAGAAACAAAAAGAAAGAGAATAAACGAGAGAGAGAGAGAGTGACAGAGAAAGAAAGAAAGAAAAAGAGGAACAAAAAGAATGAAGGAGAGAGCAAGAGAAAGAGAAAGAAAGAGAGAAAGAGGGAGGGGACAGAGAAAGAAAAAAGGCAAGAAAGAAACTGAGAAACAGAAGGAGAATGAACAAGAGAACGAGAGAGAGAAAGAGGAAAGAGAGAGAGAAAGAGAGAGGGAACAGGGAAAGAGAACGAGCAAAAGAGAGAGAAAGAGAGAAAAATGAGAGAGAACGAGTGAGAGAGCAAGAGAGAGGGGAAACAGAGCAAAAGAATGAGGAAAAAAGAGAAAGAGAGGGGGGGAAGAGAGAAATGGGAGAAACAGAGAAACAGAAAGAGAGAGAGAGAACAAGAAAGAGAGAAAGAGAAAAGGCAGAGAAAGAGAGAGAAAATGAGGAAAACGGGATTTTAATATTCTTCCCTCTCAGGCTTTCTGCCAACGGGGCAAACAACAGACTCCAAACATGGGATGCCAAGCCCAATCAGTCGTTTTCTCTCGTGTCAACACAACATCTTTAAAGTGGCAAAAGCTTTCCACGCAAGAGGAGCGGTGTGAAGGACCCGCTGTCAGCTTGGCAGGCAGCCTTACCCTCCTCTGCCATCTGCACCCTGGCTGGGAGAGGCGTCAGGAAAAGGAGGCCCAGACTTTTTCCCCTTTAAACAGGAGGCTGAAATACGGCTGCTTTACGGCTCTGAGATGCTAAATATATATATCGATTTACCCCTGTGGGTAAAAAAGAGCTTTTGCAAAAATGTGGGGGTTCACTTTTATTCCTTTTGATTTTAATTTTTTTTAAAATTTGATTTATATGCCGCCCTTCTCCGGAGACTCAGGGTGGCTTACAATGTGTTAAGCAATAGCCTTCATACTTTTGTATATGTATACAAAGTCAGCTTATTGCCCCCAACAAACTGGGTCCTCAATTTACCCACCTTAGAAAGGATGGAAGGCTGAGTCGACCTTGAGCCTGGCTAGGATTGAACTCGCAGAAATTGCAGGCAGCTGGATGTTAATTGCTGCCTTTAGTAGGAGGCATTAGCCCCCTACGCTACACAGGCTCCTAATTCCTCAGTCCCCTCTAACCTTTGACTTTAGGAGGGTTATTAAAATAAAACAAAATAAAATAACTGCAAGGATTTGTGTTCCAGGTAGTCCTCAACTCGCAATTTTCATTTGCTTAACGACCGAAATTACAATGGCATGGGGAAAAGCGACTTGTTTTTCACCCTTATTTATTTTATTTCTTTATTAATTACATGTATTTATATGCCGCCCTTCTCCCGAAGGACTCGGGGCGGCGAACACAAGTTAAGAAACATGTACAATAAAATTGCACTTTAAATCAAATAACTAATTAATGATAAATAATAAAACCCAGAATCAGAGTCAGCCTATTTGCTTGAACAGCCAAGTCTTCAGCTCCCGACGGAAGGAGCGGAGATCAGGAGCCGTCCGGAGCTCGGTAGGTAATTCATTCCAGAGGGTGGGAGCACCCACAGAGAACGCCCTACCCCTGGGCACCGTTAGACGACATTGGCTCACCGTCGGGACCCTGAGGAGAGCGGCCCTATGTGAGCGAACAGGACGGTGGGAAGCAGGCAGGAGAAGGTCCTGCAAATATCCTGGACCTAAATCATGTAGGGCCTTATAGGTGAGAACTAGTACCTTGAAGCGGACGGTTATGACGGTTGCAGCCATCCCCACAGTCACATGATCAAAATCCGGATGTTTGGCAATTGACCAGAGGTGGGTTTTTGCCACCAGTTCGCCGCACACCGTAAATGTGAGCATGCACGCTTTCCGTGCAGGCATGTGGCCTTCCATGCATGCACTCTGCTCGCACGCGTGGCCTGCATCCATGCACGTGACTTAGAAAACATGGCTAAATAGGACGGCATAGCACCGCAAGTCGCCATTACAGGTTCAAACCTGCTGAAGGCCCCCTCTGCAATGGACTCGTATTTGCGACGTTCCAATAAGCAGATTCAATGCGAAGCCAGCTTCGTTTAACAACCGTGTGAGTAACTGCGCAACTGCCGTGGTTCACTTAACAACTGCGGCCAGAAAGCTCCTAAAATGGGCAACACTCAACTGTCTCTCTCTTAGTGATGGAAATTTTGAGCTCAATTGCAGTCGTAAGTCGAGGAACTTACCCGTATGCTAAAAAAATCACTTCCCCTTCACGAATTACCTGGCCTGCATTTGGGTTAGTTTTGACAGCGTCAAGTGAAAATTCCTCAGTGTTATCAATAATGCATTGGAATTAAACATAAATGCTAAAGCAACATTTGGCTCATAAATAATATCCATAAAGAAAAAAGATCTCCTTCCCTCAAAGGAATAAGAATAAAAGCCTTCGGAAAGCAGGCGAGGGGTCGACCCGGGGAAGAGCTTTTCAAACGCTCTTCAATAATATATGTAAACCTGTAATTCACCCTGATGTGCAGTCATTTTTCTTGCGATGACACCGGAGTCGAAATAATGCAATCGACAAGATCGAGTGTACTTTGCAAAGCCATTACTCAAACAAAGACAGTTCGGGCTTCTCGTTCTCTCAAAAACAAGAAAAGAGGCAGCAATTTGGGACAATTGAGAGGTGTGTGATATTGTCTGCCACTTTGCACTGTGATCACCTAAGATTTACTAACACTGATCTTGAAATAAGCCAGGTAGTTCAACTCTTCCCGACTGTCCCGGAGCTCCAACGGTTGCATTAAACGGGACACGGGGACCGCCGTTTCTGCTCACAGCCGCAATTCGATCGTCAACATGGCTCGAAATCCTATCGAAAGGCCTGGCAGGCGTAGATAAGAACGTTAATTATCCGGTTCTCCATTTGTTGACATTTTCCTCTTTCAAACTGAAATTTCACTTTCCGGACGTGGAACGTACTTGTCGGAAGGTCGCAAAAGCGTATCACATGGCCCCGGGGTGCGGCAACCGTCATAAAGCCGAGTCAGTTGCCGAGCCTCTGAATTTTGATCATGTGGCCTGTAACGGATGCTGCAACGGTCGTAAGTCACTTTTCAACCAACAAATGGTTGTGATTGCTCAGTTGCTTAGTTGAACAAGTGTTATAGGACCTGTCTACTGCACGAGTCGAAAAGAGGGCTGGGAAAATATCTACAGACTCCTCGCATCCTGGACATAAACTGTTTCAACTCCTACCCTCAAAACGAGGCTATAGAGCACTGCACATCAGAACAACTAGACACAAGGACAGTTTTTTCCCGAATGCCATCACTCTGCTAAATAAATAATTCCCTCAACACTATCAAACTATTCTCTAAGTCTGCACTACTGTTATTCTTCTCATCCTTCCTATTACCTATCTACTTTTCTACTTATGACTACCCCGTTTCCCCGAAAGTAAGCCCTCCCCGAAAATATTTAAACACAGAGCTGGAAATCAGGTAAGACGGCAAGAGGAGCCCTGTCTTGCTTCAAGTTCCCCAAAATAATAAGACCTCCCTGAAAATAAGGCGAAGCGCTTATTTCGGGGTTCAAAAAAATGTAAGACAGGGTCTTATTTTCAGGGAAACACGGTATAACCCTGTTGCTTGTATTTTTACGATTATATTATTTTATTTAGTTTCCCAGTATGACTTTGATTGCTTATTTAGTATCCTATGACTATCACTACGTGTTGTATCTTATGATTCTTGATGAATGTATTTTTTTATGTACACTGAGAGCTTACGCACAGAAGACAAATTCCTTGTGTGTCCAATTAAGTATTCTGTTCTGTTCTGTTCTATTCTATTATTCTGCATTCTATTCTATTCTATTCTATTCTATTCTATTCTATTCTATTCTATTCTGTTCTGTTCTGTTCTGTTCTGTTCTGTTCTGTTCTGTTATTCTGCATTCTATTCTCTTCTCTTCTATTCTCTTCTGTTCTGTTCTATTCTATTATTCTGCATTCTATTCTATTCTATTCTATTCTATTCTGTTCTGTTCTGTTCTGTTCTGTTATTCTGCAATCTATTCTATTATGTTCTGTTCTATTCTATTATTCTGCATTCTATTCTGTTCTGTTCTGCTCTGCTCTGCTCTGCTCTGGTCTATTCTATTATTCTGCATTCTATTCTATTCTATTCTGTTCTGTTCTGTTCTGTTCTGTTATTCTGCAATCTATTCTATTCTGTTCTGTTCTATTATTCTGCATTCTATTCTGTTCTGCTCTGCTCTGCTCTGCTCTGCTCTGCTCTGCTCTGCTCTGCTCTGCTCTGCTCTATTCTATTCCCATTCCCATTCCCATTCCCATTCCCATTCTATTCACCACTCAGAAAAGATTTCGTTTTTTACTGGTCCATGCCAGCTTTCAAGAGGACAAGCTTTTTAATCTACCAAAAGCATCCAATCAGATTTCTGTCAGAGGGAACGCCTTTCGATTTCTCCCTGCCGGTTCCTTGAAATGCTGACCTGCCTGTAACCAAAGATGATTTCATTTGTCAAGCCCTACAGATGTTTCGTGGGCCAGAAAGCTGAGCTGCGTGGGGAATTTCTCTCCGACAATTCCCGTCCCTTTCTTCTTGGATGTCTCTTCCTTTGGGGAAATCCAAAAATTGCAAACCACCACCACAACGAAACAACCAACAACACGCCGGCTGGACAAATTGCTTTTATTGACTGGATCAAAAACCGTAGCGACAACTCCATCGCTGTTTCTTTTATTTTTTTTCTCATCGCGCCGACATAGCGAGAATAAACCCGGAGGGTTGCGCCAAAAAAGCAAAGACGGGGAAAAAGGGGTAAAAAAAGAGAAAAATTCAGGTCTATAATTAATGTTATGTTTATAAAAGACGCTCCCCTCCCTAGCTAGCCAGAAGCGAGAGACAGATTTTAAAAACGTCTTGCTTTGTGCAAAGCTGCCGGTTGGGAGATACGAGATATTGATTGCTAATGAAGGAGAGAAAGGCTGCAGAGATAATGCACTGGCTACTCTTCACAATTCTCAAGCCCGCCCTAACAATGTTATTCTTTCATAGTCCTGGGGAGGGAAAGAGGCTCGACAAAGGAGGTGTCTGAATGCTTGCGGTAAGCTATCATACCCAGACAAATACAGCTTTTTTTCTTTTCTTTTCCGAACCAGAGAGAGGATTTCAAAGGAATGGGGTGAAGTGGGAGGTTCGACAAGAAAGAGAGTCGGTTTGGTCTGATGGTGAAGGCACTTGGGGTAGAAACCAGGAGATGGTGAGTTCTAGTCCCACCTTAGGCAGGAAAGCCGGCAAGGTGACTTTGGGCCATTCAACAGGACACTGTGAGTTCTAGTTCTGCCTTAGGCAGGAAAGCTGTCAGGGAGACTTTGAAACAATCACCAGGAGACAGTGAGTTCTAGTTCTGCCTTAGGCATGAAAGAGGCTGGGTGACTTTGGGCCAATCACCAGGAGCTGGTGAGTTCTAGTATTGTCTTAAGGCAGGAAAGCTAGCTGGGTGACTTTGGGTCAATCACCAGGAGACTGTGAGTTCTAATTCTGCCTTAGGCAGGAGAGCTGATGGGTGATTTTGGGCCAATCACCAGGAGGCAGTGAGTTTTAGTCCTGCCTTTAGGCGTGAAAGCTGGTTGGATAACTTTGGGCCAACCACCAGGAGACAGTGAGTTCTAGTCCTCTTTTTGGCAGGAAAGCCAGCTAGGTGACTTTGGTCTGCAAGAAAACAACGAAGCTCAGAGAGCACCAAGGACCTCGCATTTACAATGGTGGGATTCAAATAATTTAACAGCTGGTTCTCTGCCCTAATGGCCGGCTGGGTGGGCGTGGCCATGGTGGGCGTGGCCAGGGGTGTGACAGGCAGCACTTGGCCTCCTGCACCCCCCTGGGAGCAACAATGGGCCATTCCCCCCCCCCCCATTTTGGGCCTAGGATGCCTCCATGAAGCTTCCTGGGAGCGAAAACGTGCTACCAAGTGGTGGCGCCAATCCAAATTTTTTTTTACTACCAGTACTGTGGGCGTGGCTTGGTGGGCGTGGCAGGGGAAGGATCCTGCAAAATCTCCATTCCCTCCCTACTCTGGGGCCAGCCAGAGGTGGTATTTGCCGGTTCTCTGAACTACTCAAAATTTCCGGTACTAGTTCTCCAGAACCTGTCAGAACCTGCTGGATTTCACCCT
Source organism: Coluber constrictor foxii (assembly GCA_038048745.1). Classification (NCBI taxonomy): domain Eukaryota; kingdom Metazoa; phylum Chordata; class Lepidosauria; order Squamata; family Colubridae; genus Coluber; species Coluber constrictor. The sequence continues at coordinate 90,949,346 of CM075964.1, read as the reverse complement.
GATGCCGCCCCACCTTCCCCCACCCCCCCATTTTGGGCCTAGGAGACCTCCCTGCACTTATTTGGGAATCAAAATGGGGCACATGGGAACTCAAGAAAGGGGTGGGACAGGGCCAGCCAGCAATTTAATTACCGGTTCACTCAAACCATCCCGAACCGGCTGAATCCCATCACTGATTCAATACCATCCAGATACTTTTCAAAGGTAGCCCCATGCGGTCCAAACAGAACCTGAGTAGCGTAGGGGGCTAATGCCTCCTACTAAAGGCAGCAATTAACATCCAGCTGCCTGTAATTCTGTGAGTTCAATCCTAGCCAGCTCAAGGTTGACTCAGCCTTCCATCCTTTCTAAGGTGGGTAAATTGAGGACCCAGTTTGTAGGGGGCAATAAGATAACTTTGTATAAATGTATACAAAAGTATGAAGGCTATTGCTTAATGCACTGTAAGCCGCCCTGAGTCTCCGGAGAAGGGCGGCATATAAATCAATTTTTTAAAAAAATGCTTCTAGCATTACATCTGAACTGCTCACATGAGAAAGCAGGGGTGAAATGCTACCAGTTCGCTCCAGTTTGGGCAAACCGGTAGTGATCCTTTTGAAGTATTTTGTGAAGGGTTAAGGTGGTTGTCAGGGGAATGATTTAAGAGCTGACCAGCTGCTACAATGATGTAATGCTGGGAAATGAGTCAGGAAAGTTTTTGGGCTGATATCACTTTAAGAGCCTGGTGGCCTAGCAGACTAAAGCATTGTGATTAACACCAGCTGTCTGCAATGACTGTAAGTTCGAATCTCACCAGGCTCAAGGCTGACTCAGCCTTCCATCTTTTCTAAGGTAGGTAAATTGAGGACCCAGTTTGTGGGGGCAATAAGCTGACTTTGTATAAAATATACAAAAGTATGAAGGCTATTACTTAATGCATTGTAAGCCGCCCTGAGTCTCCGGAGAAGGGCGGCATATAAATCAAATTTTAAAAATAAAAAAAAGATGAATGACCAGGGCGCAAGTGACCGAGCGCAGGGTCTCCCTATCCAGGAAAATGGCACAACTGACACACAAACACAAGCGAGCATTTCAGCAGCTCAGCTGAGGCAACCCCCCATGGCAAATCGTGCGTCTCCCTTCTGCATTGGAGGGGAGGCATATACCCAGAAGCTGACACAATTTGCCTTTCGCCCCGCGAAAATAATTCCTCGCTCCCGTTCTCCGGGTAGCAAATTGAAATGTTTAGCCGTCCATTTCAGATAGTTCGACTCTCAAAAGGGGACGCGGCAATAAGAAGGAGCCTATCGATATCACAGGTAAAGGTCTCGTGTTCGGGATGGCAATGATGTCGGATGAACGGCTGAGCATCGGTTCAATTCCCGCCATTGTAAGAGAGAGAGAGAGAGAGAGAGAGAGCGTCCTGTTATTTTTCCCCGGCTGCGCGGCGCAATGCCTCAATCGCGGCTGGAGAAAAGTGAGTGAGAAATAACAACCGTTCATTTCCCATTCTGCTTCGTTCAATGGAGCCCATTGTGGCACGGCACGGCGCAATTTTTCTCAATGGCTTTGCTAAATGTTCGCCCACGCCTCCCCTCCTTTTGTGTGCAGACCCTTCCAGGCTGAATGGATTTTTTTTTTAAAAGCGGCGTAGCTTTTCTTTCAAAAAAAACAACTCCATTATTAAATCCCGGTTACCCCATCCTCAAAACTGCAGATGTCTCAAATCATTGGGTAGAACGGCAAAGAGTTCTTTTCTGAGTTTTTCTTCTGTAAGGGGAGGCATCGCTTTGAGGGTGGGCTGAGGTGCCTTTATTTATTTACCGTATTTTCTGGCGTATAAGACGACTGGGCGTATAAGACGACCCTCCTCAGAGCCATTTAAGGCTCATCAGAGCCTTATGGGCTGGTCTGCCTGGTTACAGGAGAATGAGACCCGGCGTATAAGATGACCCCCGACTTTTGAGAAGATTTTTGTGTGTTAGAAAGTAGCCTTATACGCAGGAAAATACGGTATTTATTTGTCAGTTTGGATTGATATGGCTGTCCATCTTAAACGACACTGGGCAGTTCACAATCACAGCAACTATAGAACAAACATAAAAACAATACAAGGATCAAAGAAAACCTAAAACCCTCAGCCTTAATCATCCTCTTAGGATAGATCATAGCAAGCTGCAATGACATCTCCCGTTTTGTTCTCTATTTTCTATTCTATTCTATTCTCTCTGTTTTCTATTGTATTGTATTGTATTCTACTCTACTCTATTCTCTCATTATCTTCTGTTCTGTTTTGTTCTATTCTGTCTTCTTTCATTCTGCCATTGTGTTCCAATCTCCACTCCATGCCATGCCATTCTCTTCCTTTCCTTTCCTTTCCTTTCCTTTCCTTTCCTTTCCTTTCCTTTCCTTTCCTTTCCTTTCCTTTCCTTTCCTTCTTTCCTTTCCCTTTCTTTTCCCTTCTTCTCTTCCTTTTGCCTCCTTCTCTTTCTTTCTTTCCTTCTTTCGCTTTCCCCTCTTCTTTTGTCTTCCTTTCTTTTCTTTTTCTTTCCATTTTCTTTTCCTCCCTTATCTTCCTTCCCTTCCTTCTTTCTTTCTCTTCCTTCTTTCTCTTTCCCCTCTTCCCTTCCCTTCCTTTCCCTTCCTTCTTTCTCTTTCCCCTCTTCTCTTCTCTTCCTTTCCTTTCCTTCTTTCCCCTCTTCTCTTCCTCTTTTCCTTCTTTCCCCTCTTCTCTTCCTCTTTTCCTTCTTTCTCTTTCCCCTCTTGTCTTCTTTTCCTTTCCTTCTTTCTCTTTCCCCTCTTGTCTTCTTTTTTTTCTTTCCATTTTCTTTTCCTCCCTTATCTCCCTTCCCTTCCTTCTTTCTCTTCCCCCTCTTCTCTTCCTTTCCCTCCCTTCCTTCTCTTTCCCCTCTTGTCTTCTCTTCCTTTCCTTCTTTCTCTTTCCCCTCTTGTCTTCTCTTCCTTTCCTTTCTTTCTTTCTTTCTCTTTCCCCTCTTCTCTTCCTTTCCTTGCCTTGCCTTGCCTTCTTTCTCTTTCCCCTCTTCTCTTCACTTCCTTTCCTTTCCCTTCCTTTCCTATCCATCCATCCTCATCCAGGTCATCAGTAAAGCCACTGAAGAGCACAAGACCAAGGCATAGGATACTCTACTGCATACGTCCATCAAGCTAAGTGAAATCATTGAAGGAAAAATCTGGAGGGCTAGTCATTCAGCCAACTGTGAGGCCATCAAGCTGGGATACACCATTATCTAACCCACATTTTACAAAAAATAATGCAACCTAGTTCTGTATCCTCTACCTCAAATCCCGGAGGCTAGAGCAAAGATCCAGTCCCTAAACAAGACCGGGGGGGGGGGGGGGGGGAATGTTGTCTATTGATAGAAAACGACTAGGGGTGGCGTGATAGCTGTCTTCAGTATTTGAGGGGCCAGCTTATTCTCCAAAGCACCAGAAGGCAAGGCAAGACAAGAAACAATGGATGGAAACTAATCAAGGCAAGAAGCAACCTGGAATTAAGGAGAAATTACCGGACAGTGAGAACAATTAACCAGTGGAACTACTTGCCACCAGAAGTTGTGGCTGCTCCATCCCTGGAGGTTTTAAAGAAGAGGCTGGACAGCCATTTGTCTGAAATGTTATACGGCAGGGGTCTGTAACCTTAAAACACTCAAAGAGCCATTTGGACCCGTTTCCCACAGAAAAGAAAACACCGGGAGCCACAAAACCCTTCCCGTGCCTGACTAGTTCTTAAGTGGCCGCAAAACTAGCATATGTCGTTGAATTAAACATTCTGTTTTCTTCTGAAACTTTTCTTTTCTTGGGTTTATCCGTGGTTGGCCTACCGAGGGTTGAAAAGCTCAATGAATCGCGTGCCGGTGGGTGTTGCACATTGGCGGTTTTGAGTGACAGGGAGCCGGCACAGAGGGCTGAAAGAGCCACATGCGGCTCCAGAGCCACAGGTTGCTGACCCCTGTTATGGGTCTCCTGTTTGAGCAGGGGGCTGGACTAGAAGACCTCCAAGGTCCCCTCCAGCTCTATTCTGATTGATCCTCTAAATCAGATGTGAGTTGACCAGGCGATGAACCAACATAATCAGTTGTGCATTCCTAACTGTGAAGGTAGAAGGTGACTTCACAGCACATTGTCCCTCTCAACTTTTCCTATTAATTTTGCTTCCATATTGGAGCGGACCTAATTAACAAGGTGGAAAGAGCTGCTAGGCTCAAAACGCTCCATAATTATTCATGATATGGGGATATTTTCAAAGCTGAAAATAAAAGCCTATTGACCAGATGAAAATGTATAGCTATCTTGAAAGCTTCAGTGGGTGCTCATGAATAAAGATTATGCGGCAACTCCATAAACCATATGGCAAGCGACCACTGCAAAGGGCCCAACTGCAGATTTGCCTGACAGATGGGGGGAAAAATATTAAAATGAAACAAACAAACTCAAGAAGGGACGCTTGCTGAATCCAAAGCAGTGTTGGGACAATGATCGAGACAGCAGACATGAATGGTGAATCATGGAACTAGAACTCACCGTCGCCTGGTGACTGGCCCAACATCATCCAGCTGGCTCTCAGGTCTAAAGTGGGTCTAGAATTCACCTTCTCCTACTGACTGGCCCAAAGTCACTCACCGCTTTCAGGCCTAAAGTGGGACTAGAACTCACTGTCTCCTAGTGTTTGGCCCAAAGTCACCCAATTGGCTTTCATGCCTAAAGTCGGACTATAACTCACTGTCTCCTAGTGTTTGGCCCAAAGTCACTCAACTGGCTTTCTCACATAAAGTGGGACTAGAACTCACTGTCTCCTAGTGTTTGGCCCAAAGTCACTCAACTTTCTTACATAAAGTGGGACTAGAACTCACTGTCTCCTAGTGTTTGGCCCAAAGTCTGGCTTTCTCACATAAAGTGGGACTAGAAGTCATTGTCTCCTAGTGTTTGGTCCAAAGTCACCCAACTGGCTTTCTTACATAAAGTGGACTAGAACCACTGTCTCCTAGTGTTTGGCCCAAAGTCACTCAACTGCCCTTCTTACATAAAGTGGGACTAGAACTCACTGTCTCCTAGTGTTTGGCCCAAAGTCACTCAACTGGCTTTCTTACATAAAGTGGGGCTAGAACTCACTGTCTCCTGGTAATTGGCCCAAAATCACCAACTGACTTTCATGTGGGACTAGAACTATCCGTCTCTCTGTGATTGGCCCAAAGTCACCCAGTTGATTTTCATGCGTAAGGTAGTCTAGAACTCATCATCTCTAGTGTCGGCCCTATGTCTCCTGCCGGCTTTATTGCCTAAGGCAGAACTAGAACTCCTCATCTCCTAGCGATTGGCCCAATGTCACCTGATCAGTTTTCATGCCTAAGATGTGACTACCAAGAACTCAACCTCTCATGTGATTGTCCTAAAATTATCCAGTTGGCTTCCATGTCTAAGGTGGACTAGAACTCATGGTTGCCTGGTTTCTAGGCCCCCATCTTAATCACTCAACCAAACTGACTCTCTTGTGGAGGGACCACAGTTAATTCCAGTAGCTTGTCAGTCTGGATATTCCTCCTCGTCCACCGTTTCTCCATCTGTCATTGATTCAAATCCCAGCCTGCCTGGCACACAGGTCAACAGACACAAGATCCAGCCTAAGAGATATTTTCCATTTCTAGCTCCAGGAAAGGGAGGCCCAGAAGGAGGTTTTGAAAATGATTTTCTTTCTTCGTTAGCGGGATTTATTTTGAGAGCAGAGCTAAGCAAAATCAATAGGAAAGAAACTACTTTCTCTGGGTTAGAGAAACGTATTGAATGGACATTCATTATGAGTGTTCAGAGGCCGTGGGAATAATGCTCTGTCCATGTTCTGATGATCAACCTTGGTTCAGCAAGTACAAAAAAAAAAAACATTTATGGTTGGTGATGTATTAAAAAACCTAGGATGCAGACAATTAGGAGTATATTTATCTTCGGGTATCCTCGTGGCAAACAATATATTATTGAAAAATCTAGTTTGTGCTTTGCAGAATGGAATCTAATGTACAATTGATCACGGAGGATCCCACCATCTATTTCCTCCCTAATCTAATCACATTTAATTACCGACATGAAGAGGAGTTATAAACAATTTCCTTGTGCATCATGATTAGAACAGAACAGAACAGAATAGAATAGAGTAGAGAATATAATCAGAAATAGAATAGAACAGAACAGAGTAAAAATAGAAGAGAAGAGAAAAGAAGAGAAGAGAATAGAATAAAAAATAGAAGACAGGATGGAAGGGAAGGGAAGGGAAGGGAAGGGAAGGGAAGGGAAGGGAAGGAAGGAAGGGAAGGGAAGAGAAGAGAAGAGAAGAGAGAAGAGAAGAGAAGAGAAGAGAAGAGAAGAGAAGAGAAGAGAAGAGAAGAGAAGAGAAGAGAAAGAGAGAGAAGAGAAGAGAAGAGAAGAGAAGAAGAAGAGAGAGAGAGAAGAGAAGATGGACTGGAATGGAATGGAAATGGAAATGGAAATGGAAATGGAAATGGAAATGGAAATGGAAATGGAAATATAGAAATAGAAATAGAAATAGAAATAGAAATAGAAATAGAAATAGAAATAGAAATAGAAATAGAAATAGAAATAGAAATAGAAATAGAAATAGAAATAGAAATAGAAATAGAAATAGAAATAGAAATGGGAATAGAAATGGAATAGGACAGGATAGGACAGGGCAGAAATCAGTGGTGGGATTCAAATTTTTTTACTACTGTTTCTGTGGGCGTGGCTTGGTGGGCGTGGCAGGGGAAGGATACTGCAAAATCCCCATTTCCTTCAATCAGCTGGGATTTGGGAGGCAGAGAATAGATGGGGGCATGCCAATCAGAGGTGGTATATACCGGTTCTCCGAACTACTCAAAATTTCCACTACCGGTTCTCCAGAACTGTCAGAACCTGCTGAACAGAACCTGCTGAACCCACCTCTGACAGAAATAGAATAGAAATGGGAATAGAACAGAACAGGATAGAACAAAATAGAAATAGAAATGGGAATAGAAATGGGAACAGGACAGAAATAGAATAGAAATGGAATGAAATAGAATAGCTTGAAGCTTACTATGTTTTCCTCTTTCTGTATTTGGTAGTTCAATTTACTTCCTGACCCTTTTTCCCTAATAAACCAGAAAGATAGATAGAAGGGAAAGACCAAATAAGGAGGAGTTAAATCATGAAATAAGATTACAGACTACAGTTGCGATAATTTGGATAAATATTTGAATTTGTGTTTATATGTTTATGTTTTGTATGTTTTACTGTTTTATTGTTTAGTTTGTTTTACTGTTTTATTGTTTTGTTTAGTCTGTATATATAAATAAAAATTGGGGAAAAAAAGAATAGTTTGAACCTTTGAAAATAGCTGAAGAAAGCTGCTGAGGGAATTGGGAAGTTTCCAGAAATGTTAATGATAAATAGTTTAGAGCAGGGGTGAGTTGAAGTCCACAGGTTGTAAAAGAGCCACAATTGCCCACCCCTGGTTTAGAGTAATCATGGGGGAATATTCAGAAAACAATTCAGAATACAAATGTTGTGAGTTTGTGCTGTGTAAGTCTGCGAGTCAGGTTTTGTGGTGGTTGTTGTTGTTGATGGTGACCGCCTGCAAAGTCCCTCTGCTTTTCTCGGAAAGGGTTGCAGAAGTGGTTGCCGTCTTCCCAGGGCTGAGAGGGAGAGAGAGGGACTGTCCGAAGGTCAGCCAGATGCCTTGGTGCCTAAGGCAGGACTAGAACTCACCGTCTCCCAGTTTCGGATCCGGCGCCTTGAGCCACTACACTGACCTGGTTCTCAAATTTGCAACTGGGGACCGTTTTGGAGGAAAACGAAGCACATTTCTGATTTGGGAGAAATGCTGCAGGATTGATTAAATTCATTCTCTAGGATTCCATTGCAAGAAGTATTGTAGTTACAGGCCTGACAATTGTCATTTGCTGCATTAATTATATTTCCCTCCTAAATTTGATAGATGATAGATAGATGATAGATAGATAGATAGATAGATAGATAGATAGATAGATAGATAGATAGATAGATAGATAATGGATGGATAGATATAGAGATAGATAGATAATAGATAAATAGACAGACAGACAGACAGATGGATGGACGGGTGGATGGATGGAGACAGAGAAAGAGAGACAGACAAACGGAATATCAATTTAGTCATCTGTATTAGATTTACAAGATAACCTAGGACAAATTCTTTTCAACACCTCTTTGACATCTTATTATTTTAGAAAATGAATTTAACCGTGTCTCCCAAGTTCTTCCACCTCATTTCTAATTCACCTTTGCAGGCAATTAACACTTCAAGCCAATTTGTTCTAATTCCAAACAATGAGCTCATCCTATTTTTTTTATTTCTGCTCTTGAAATAAAAGAAGGAAGGAAGGAGTGAGTTGGGAAAGGAAGAAGGAAGGAAGGAAAGAAGGAAGGAAGGATGAGGGAGGGAGGGAGGAAAGATGTAATTAGGAAGGAAGGGAGGGAGGGAGGAAGGAAGGAGGAAGAAAGGAAGGAATTTGGGAGGGAGGGAGGGATGGCGGAAGGAAGGATATAATGAGGAAGAAAGGAAGAAATTTGGGAGGGAGGGAGGAAGGATGGAAGGAAGGAAGGAATTAGGGAGGGAGGAAGAAATTAGGGAGGAAGGAAGGATGGAAGGAGTTAGGAGGAAGGATAAGGGAGGGAGGGAGGAAGGGAGGAAGGAAGGAGAAAATAAGGGATTTGGGAGGGAGGGAGGAAGGAAGCAATTAGGGAGGGAGGGAGAAATTAGAGAGGACCGGAAGGAGGGAGGAAGGAAAGAAGGAAGGAGAAAGTAAGGAATTTGGGATGGAGGAAGGAAGGAAGGAAGGGAGGGGGGAGGGAGGAATTAGGAAGGGAGGGAGGAAGGAAGGAATTAGGGTGGGCGGGAGGAAGGAAGGAAACATTAGGGAGGGAGAGAGGGAGGGAGGAAGTAATTAGGGAGGGAGCAATGGAGCAAGGTAGGGAGAAAGTAAGGGATTTGGGAGGGAGGAAGAAGGAAGGAAGGAAGGAAGGAAGGAAGGAAGGAAGGAAGGAAGGAAGGAAGGAAGGAAGGAAGGAAGGAAGGAAGGAAGGAAGGAAGGAAGGGACTAAAACAGGAAGGTAGTGGGAGAGCAGGGATTAATATTCTGAACTCAATTTCAAGTACTTATGACTGTTTCGTAAGTTTTCTCTTGTCTGTATAGGGACCTTCACAGTCTTAGGTTAGCCAAAAATCTTCTTAAAAAATATTCTTAAAAATATACTGATAAATATCAGTATAAATCAGTATTATCAGTATTAACAGAGCCCTTCTCTGTTAATCTTTGGCCCTCTACCCAGGAGATAATATTGGCATACTGTCAGATAATGACGAGCGACGAGCACATTTCCTAGTCGTCCCCTTTCTGCATGTTGAACTATGGAATTGCGTGTCCGAAGGTCGCAAAAGGGGGAATCCCATGACCCCGGGACACCGCAACCGTCATAAAGAGGCCAGGCGCCCTAATTTTGATCACAAGCCAAGTCAAGGAGGAAGCCAGATTCCCTTAATAACGTGGGGCTAACTTAACCACGGCAGGGGTTCGCTTAACAACGGTGGCAAGGAAGATTGTTAAAATGGGGCAAAAATCACTTAAGGACCGTCTCGTTTGGCAACTGAAATTTTGGGCTCCATGGTGGGAAGGGGGAGGAAGTCATAAGTCAAGGACTTTCTGTGTTCTAAGTGGCAGTCGGTCAGTAGCAGTACAAATATACAAGCCATAGGTCAATTACGGGGCAATTTATCCGATTGTCGAAGTCCAGTTTCTTACCGCTAAAGAGGCATCACTTAATGGTTTAAAACAGAGGTCTCCAACCTTGACCACTTTAAGCCTGCCGGACTTCAACTCCCAGAATTCCCCAGCCAACTGGCTGGGGAATTCTGGGAGTTGAAGTCCACCAGGCTTAAAGTAGTCAAGATTGGAGACCCCTGGTTTAAACAAACACCGACAGAAGCAATTGAAGGAAAGATGCAATCTCCTATTGATCTTTGTCGAAGGGGCAACAAATCAGGTTCTCGAAGGGGCGGCGTGAGGGCCACGCATGGAAAACTTCGCCGAGATTAACGTCACGGCTTGTCAAGGCACCGAGGGTGGACGGCTCTAGTTCTCTCTCCCTTTTTTTATTTTTACTTTTCAGGAAATGAAAAGGGAGACAGGAAGTCTTGAAAGTCACGGATTTTTGCTAGCTGACGGAGAAAACACGCCGGGCTTCTCCAGAGAGAATGTGACTCGTGTGCTGGTACGCTGATGCCGTTACCTAGATGGGTCATGAAACGTTTGCCAAAAAAAACAACAACAACCAAGCTCAGAGCACACCCAGGACCACATAGGTCAACTCTGAGCTACAAATACGCTCTTCTATTGGTACGTAGAGACAACCAACATCTACAAGACCATTCAAAAGAGACAACCGAAAAGTTAAAAGACCACAACAACTCCTCACCAGTGGTCGACAACCAGATGAACAGAGTTTAACAGCAACATTAACACTGGACCAGGAACCAATCTGAAATCAAATACCCCAATCAAGGAGCTCTCAACTCAATAAAGGAGAACCTAAGCAAAGAACCACCAAGATCACGCCCACCAATACTGAGAGGAAAAGCTGATTGTATATGAACGAAGAGCAAACAAACATCACTCCCTTAGAGCACTGATGATGTTACCTAGTTGGGTCATGAAACGTCTGTAAGAGAAAAGCACCAAGCTCAGAGAACATATTCCTTCTCTTCCTCTTCCTCTTCCTCCTCCTCCTCTTCACTCCCTTCTAGCACTGACAATGTTACTTAGTAGAGCCATCCGCAAGAAAATAACTAAGCGCAGAGAGCACCAAGGACCCATCAGTCATGTTGCGGCTCCGTTCCCTGAGCCTGGATTATCAGCAGGAGAGGACTCCGAGAGCGAAGGAGAGGAGTTGACAAGGCCTCCCTCTCCAGGAGCCTCTTCTCTGGCAATGCTTCGGAGACACCGAAGCCCAAGAGATAGGCCCGGGGCCAAGCACATCCACACAGCCACCAGTGGACAATAATGAGGAAGATGAGTCTTGGCTGGATCCTCGACAGCGTCGCAGAGATAAGCGCGCGCAGCAGAGGAAGAGGCGTGCCAGGGATTAGGCTGAGTCACTGGACCACACCCCACAGGGTATAAAAGGGGGTGTGGTGGCCGTTCAAGCTCTGTGACGAGCAAAAACTGGAAATAACTCATCCTCTCTGTGTTGCTGGAACTTTGCCTGATTTATCGGACTGAATTCGGACTAATCTCTTTGTTATTGTGAGTAAAGATTATTGGCAGCCAGCCACTGGGTTGCTGCCAACTTTGTCATCAAAGAATCTTTCGTGTGTTGGCTTATTAACTCTTGGCCATCTGTGGGGGTGCATGTGTGAGGCGGGGACAGAACAAGTCATCCTCTTCCTCCTCTACACAAACCCCACTCTCTTCTAGCACTGATGATATTACCTAGTTGGGTCATGAAACGTCGTGAAGAAAAAGAAAATCAAGCTCAGAGAGCACCAAGGACCCTACAGTTATTCTCCTCCTCCTCCTCCTCCTCCCTGCAAACCCTACTCTCTTCTAGCATTGATGATATTGCCTAGTTGGGTCATAAAACATTGTGAAGAAAAAAAAAAGCTCAGAGAGCACCAAGGACCCCACAGCTGAACCTTGAGCTACAAATATTCTCTTCCGTCCATGACAAGAAAGTTAGGTAGACATATATGTAGAGAAGAGAAGACAGATCAAGGTATCTTTGCGAAAGGAAAGTTGCCGCCTTGCGGTTCTCTTGCCCACAATAGGCATTTAACCGGAAGAAGCAGAAGAGTTACGGTAACTTGAACTGAAGTTTCTGGAAAGTTCCAACAAAGCAGAAAGCGGACAGTTGTTCCAGCAGAAAACAACAGCTGGAATAGCCAGTAGCCTTAGGTTGGTGGAGAAATCGCACCTCTCTGTCAAAAGGTGCCCTGGAGGGCTGCACTCGAAAGATGCTCTTTAGTCATCGCCGATCCGCGCGCTTCTCCGTAGAAGCTGTCACTCTCAAAGGCTTTGCAACAACTCAGCACGAAGCCCCCTCTCCCCCTCCGGTAGATCAAAGACCGGTCCATCATGTTACTCAAGCGACAGGGCCTCTAACCATGGGTGATCGCAATCTCCCTTCTTCCATCTACGGTGGCAAAAAATGGGCCAAAGGGGACAGACCTGCCAACCTGCGTTACGTCACCGTGATTATTAATGACTTCTGACAACCTGGGGAGGGGGCTTTATGGCAGAGGGGAGGGGGGTCTCATGGCAAGCGAGAAGATCCCCCTTCCCAACCCCACCTCAAGGTTTAAGGCCAAAGTCAAGTTCGAAGTTATTTGTCGGCTCGGATTTCAGTTCCTTGCCCTGAAATTTATCTTTGGACGCAGAATGACTTGGAAAAATCCAAGCGATGGACAGAAAAAACGAACGGGATAAGAGAGATGGAAGAGAGAACGGTGTTGTGAGGGGTCTTTGAGCGCACATGCACACACATCCACATGCGTTCCGGTTTGACCACTCGGTGCTGAAAAGGTTCACCATCACTGCTATAGCGGTATAGCTTCCATTCAGTGGTGAAATCCAAATTTTTTTACTACCAGTTCTGTGGGCGTGGCAGGGGAAGGATACTGCAAAAAAAGAGCCTAGATAGCTCAACAGGCTAATAAGCAGACTAAAGCCTGTTATTAACATCCAGCTGTCTGCAATTATTGCAAGTTCAAGGCTCCAGGTTGACTCAGCCTTCCATCCTTTCTAAGGTAGGTAAAATGAGGACCCAGTTTGTGGGGGCAATAAGCTGACTTTGGATAAAAATATACAAAAGTATGAAGGCTCTTGCTTAACTCATTGTAAGCCGCCCTGAGTCTCCGGAGAAGGGCGGCATAGAAATCTAATTTAAAAAAATATCTCCATTTCCACCCCACTCTGGGGCCAGCCAGAGGTGGTATTTGCCGGTTCTCCGAACTGCTCAAAATTTCCGCTACCGGTTCTCCAGAACCTGTCAGAACTTGCTGGACTTCACCCCTGCTTCCATTCCATGGTGAGAATCCCTCTCCAAAGTTGCTATCTCTGGGATCCAAATATTTTGGGGGGCTTCATTCTGTCATGTTCAAAACTGCAAAGCCAGAGGCAGGGAGCGGTGGCGGCTTCAACGTTCGGCTAGCATTGACTGCCCGGGTTCCTTCCGGGCGCCAGCAAAGGGCACTTCCATCAGGATGCCTCTCCCCAGACATCTCTCAACATCAGGCTGAACGGTTCCGACAGCTTCACTGGCCTTGAGCTGCTGGGATGTGCCACCAAAGATGGATGTCCTTGGGTGAAGCTGGCGTGGCTCTTTCCAGGTCATGCCTGCTTCAGCCGGGGACGGATGTGTGTGTGTGTTTTGTGCCACTTTTGAGCCCTTTCTTCGAAGAGAAACACTGCTGTAGAAACAACCCTGCAGGTTGCAGCTTTGAAGAAACGCATCGCGTAGGCATCACAGCTTGGTCTATTATAATCCAGTCCCAGGTTCCTAAAGAGCCTAACAAAAACTAGTTGGGCAGTCTTGGAGCTCTAGTAAAGGTTTAAATGTCACTTCTTATTACTTCCAGTCACATTGGCAAATCAAGGGACTACCAACTCAGAAAAAAACAAGTAAACAGCAACTTAAACGAGGAACCAGCGAGAATACTCCCACCGACCCTGAGAGGACAAGCCACTTGTATATAAACAGGAAGCAAGACCCCGCACTCAATAATATTGATGGTGTTACCTAGTTGGGTCATGAAATCTCTGCAAGAAAACAATCAGAAAACCAAGGAACCCACAGTTGTCCTCCTGCTCTTCTTCCTCCTCCTCCTCCACTCCAGAAACCCTCCTCCTGTTTAGCATTGATGATGTTCCCGTCTGCAAGAAAACAGCCAAGCTCAGAGAGCACCAAGGTCCTCGCAGCTTGGCAATGCCAACAGGCACTCTTGGCACAAAGTAACTACAAGAGATCCGATTGTTTACCCATGGTTTTGCTCATAAAGATAATAAGGGGAGAAAAAGCAAAGCTAGCAATTAAGACCCTCTTCTCCGACATCTCCTTCTGGACAATTGATGGCCTCACCTTTGAAGTCGCAAGGCATTGTGCCCGAAGGGATTACAGCACCCATCCAGCTTTCCCCGTTAATAATGGCTTTTTTAAATTGTCTGGACAGGCCCCGGGTTGCAACCCTTTCAATCAATCTCTCGGCGATGATAAGGCTGTCTTATTCTTCAGCTCAGCGTAAACTTAGGAAGCAAAATAAAATCATAACAAAGCTTTAGCCAGCCGAGCATGAGAAATAAATCAAGAAAATGCTTCTCGGTTGAAATTTGCCTTTCAGACAAGAGTCGAAATTTCAACGAGGGTTTTCCCTTCCATCTCCTCCTTCGGTCAATCTTTTAAAACTCGGAGTAAATTTCAACTCCCCCCCCCCCCCGCTGTGCAACCAGCTTGTTTTGATCTTCTGAGCTGTGATCTCTTGCTACCTGGAGCTCTAACAAGACCAGATCTCTCCTGCCAATCACAACCATCACAATGAAATCTGGCAGAAAGGGTGAATTTGACCTGCAAATTCACCTATCAGAGGAACACTGGAACCTGGGAAATCTCTCTCGCATCGTGGGTTGCACGTGGGATAGGTGATTCCCAAACACCTTTCAAAGTTGCTTTTTATAAAGATGCTAATGATATGGACAAAGCTATTCTATCTTGCCTTGTTTTATTTGGAATTTTAGCCCTGCCAGGATCTGAAGCTTTCCCTAGAAACACAGGCCACAGCTTGCCCCATTACTCGACAATTCTGCAAAAATAATATTAGTATTAGTCTTATTTTTGCCAGCCAAAGTCGGGGCAGGCCGTCAAGTTTAAATAGGCCGGAAGGTCAAAGCTAGGCTGCAAAACAGCCCAGGCAAAGAAGTTGTCTGAGTAGCGAGAGTAGCTACTCAGAGTAGCTACTCTCATAGCTACTCTGAGTAGCGTAGGGGGCTAATGCCTCCTACTAAAGGCAGCAATTAACATCCAGCTGCCTGCAATTTCTGCGAGTTCAATCCTAGCCAGGCTCAGGGTCGACTCAGCCTTCCATCCTTTCTAAGGTGGGTCAATTGAGGACCCAATTTGTGGGGGCCATAAGCTGACTTTGTATAAAAAAATAGACAAAAGTATGAAGGCTATTGCTTAATGCATTGTAATATTGGCCAATCAATAATCTAGCTATTTGTGCGCATTCCTGTCATCGTGACTTCAAGGAAGAACCACGTTCATTAAAAACAACCACAAGCACAGGTTTCCGCTCTTGTAGGAAGCCTGGCTCGTACGATACGACCTGCTTTCCTTGGAGAAATGAACCTTTCTCCTGAATGGCAACCGGCTGATAGGATTCCAAATCGTAAAAGCCGAGTAGTACGGTTTTAACGTCAACTTTATTGAGAGACTCATTTAAACTTATTTATACAACTGCTGTCTGCTTTTGGATTTTCTCCTTTCTGCAAATGGGGAGGGGGGGAAATGAGTGGCCCAGAGGCACGTCAAGAGCACTGCCCTTTATTTTTATTTTTTAAATGGCATTTTATGCGCGAATTCTTAGAAAAGCACTTAGAGGTAATGAAGTGGGTATTCCGTGATGTTTTTTGACTGGAGAGAGCATCGGCTATTAAGCTTTCAATATTTGCTTCAATAGCCGCTTATGGA